>AWNI01000007.1:175856-205493 GCA_000517465.1 Moesziomyces aphidis | reverse complement strand
TTTTTTTTTCCTCCTAGGCTAAATTTGGGCAGGGGTGCGGAGGCCAAACTCGTCGGATTGCTCCGCCTATTTGGCAACCGAAGCAGCGCCGATTGGTGACACACGAGCAGGCTCGAGGCACGGTCCCCTTGGTCGGGTGGGGGAGGAGCATGCCTCTTTGGATGTGATTCTGATTCGGATTCTAGATTCCCGGCAAGGTCGACGACGGTCACACCCCGTGGCCCTCCTAGATCACCCGAGCGCCCTGTTCCCCGCACCTTGTGACCTCTAAGGGGATCCGCATTGTACTGTGCTGCGCTCCAACGGAGCTCTATTGTTGCTCGCCATCGGCTCGGCTGCAACAGTAAAACCAAGAGCCATACGCCTTTTCTTGCGTACACGCCGGATCATCTGCGTCTCTGGCTCAAGACGGAAAAGCAGGTTTCGCCGAGCGCTGGGCGAAGGTGGATGGACACGCGGCTCGAGTCGGGTAGACTTGCTCGCCTTTCATGCCCGCTTCGTGCCACCGAGTGTCCGCTGCAAGCCATTCTGTCGCCCAGGCAGGGCTGCATCTCGCCGCAACCTCTCTGCATGTTTGTACCAGAAACACTGGCTTCGAGATCAGCCACCATGGATCAGCTGGACCTCTCCCATCCATCGTTCTCGATGGCTTATCCGGCCGATGCCGTGATGATGGCTGGATTCCGCAGAGGTCGCCTGTCAGAGCGCAACGGGACCACGGCGAGGTTTCACAGGATTCCTCGGTGGTGCTTGGGCCATGGTCGGAGCGGCGGACGCAGTTGATCTGCCGACGTGAAGAGCTGAGGTCCAGGTGTCAGGCGAAACGCCCTTGCCGCCTGTTCAGCGAAGCCTCGTCCGCGTGGCCCTGGGAACAGGCAGCTGCTCATGTTGTTGGAAGCTGGCATTCGGGTCGTGGGAGCTTGTTCTGCACATGCACGCTCGAGCGTCGCAGCCGTTTTTCAACCTCCGCTGATATCGGTTATCTCTCGTCCAATCGAGCGTCCGCGTTGACTGCCAACGCTGATCCTGGCTTGCGCGACGCGCGCCCTGTCGGCTGCTTCGGAGCCTACTAGGACGCCGAGATGCAAGACCATATGTCCGTATTTTCCGGACGCCTTCTGCCGCAGTCTGCGCCGAAACTACGACGCCAGGATCACCAATCGCAGCGCCACGATGATGTTGCCGGAGCGCGGACGTAGCTGGCTCGCGCGTCTTCCGTTCACCCGAGCGGGCCCCGGAAGCCGTATTGTTGACCGGCCACAGGCTGCAAGCTCGACCAATCACTGCTCCCGCAAATCAACGTCTCACCGGCAGATCCCTTTGGGCGCTTTTGGGTGGCAGTCGTTTCCGCCTCGGCGTCAAGCAGCATCGTGAACAGCTTGTGCTTGCCGGCAACAGCCTCTCAGTCATCACAGCGCATCGGTTACGGGATTTGCCACATATGCCGGCGAGCAATCCCAACCTAAATCACCGCCATGCTGGCACGTTGTGCATCGCTGCCCATGGCCAAGCGAGACGGCGACCCCACTCTCCGGCATCGCCGTACGGCATTGCGTGGAGACGGCCGTGCGCGGCGCATTCTGCGTACAGAACCGCTGCTACCGACGTTGTGGTCTGTGCGTTGCCCGTTTAGAGCTGCACGCCCGCCTGCGAGATGATGTTGGCCGTGCCGGTAGCGCGCACCGTGTGGTGGCGAGCGAGCTCGCTTCGGCGATCCGGCTGCGCGCCACGCTGCAGCACCAAGGCCTCACACGGTGTGGCGTCCTCGCCCAACCCAAGCCATGCTGAACCGCAATTTTCTTGGATGTAGCACGATAAGCTCTAACATCCTCCATCTATGCGCTCCTTTTTTGCACCACCATTTCGGTGCATCTTTTCTTGGGAACGTCGATTCACTCCTGTTCTTCACACGGCACTGAAGCAAGACAGCAACGACGCTACGACACAAACTCTCACCACAACTGCGAGCGCTCTGACGCATCGTCTTGCGTTACTGTAACTGCCATTCATGCACTGAGTCTAGGCGGTGGCGACGGTAGTCTCCTTGGCGAGCTCCGCCTGGTTCTTGGCCGTGGAGCCTGCGGGCGGCATGGTGGGGTCGATGGACCTGTTCTTGTTCATGAACTCGCGCACCAACTCATCCGAGACAGCCGCCTTCTTCTGCTGGAAGTTGCTGACCACCTTTTGCAGCACGGCGATACACTTTTGCTTGAGCTCGCCCGTCAGCATGGCGCCCGAGCGGTAGTCGGTCGCGATCCTCTCGATCTCGGCATCGTCGTCGAGGAAGAAGGTGAGGTACTGGTAGGCCACGTCGACGTCCGGGTTGCCGCCCAGTCTGCGCTGCTCCTCGGCCGTCTCCTGGCCACCGGAGAAGGCGTGCTTGTTGATCTTGTTCTTGATCTGGTTGGGCGTGTCGTGCATAAAGATGCTGCTGTTCTCCGCCGACGCGCTCATCTTGGTCTGGCTTCCCTGGAGCGCCGGGAAGAACTTGGAGTGGATCAGGCACGGCTTGGGGTATTTGAGTCGCGAGGCCACGTCGCGCGTCTGGCGGAAGTAGGGGTCCTGGTCGATGGCGCACGGGATCAGGCACGGGATGTCGTGCTTCTCGCCAAAGATCTGCGGGAACGAGTTGGAGAAGGAGGGTGCGGCCTGGATCGAGACAAAGTGCGCCTTGCCCACACTGTCGCTGTCGGTGAAGCCAAAGGTGCCCTTGGACTGGTTGATGGTGATCATGCGCGAGATGCGCACAATGTTGGCGTAGAACGCACCGCCGACAAAGTCGAGATTGGAGAAGATGAACGTCTTTTCGAGCTTGAAGCCGCACGCGATGATGTCACGCGCGTTCTTGAAGGCAAAGTCCTTGACCTGCTCGATCTTGAGGTTGGCCTTGAAGAGGAACTTTTCGTCGTCCGTCAGCTGGATGACCAGTGGGCAGTCGAACACATCCTGGAGCCACTTTGTGAAGAGGAAGGGGATGAGATGCCCGAGGTGCATCGAGTCCGAGCTGGGGCCACGGCCGGTGTAGAGGTAGAACGGCTTGCCCTGCTCGTAGCGGTCGAGGATCTTGTCGAGCTCGCGGTGCGAGAAGAAGCTGCCGCGACGCAGCAGCGGATGTGGCTTCCAGCCGGTGAGCTTCTCGAAACGCTCGAGCAACGCCTCGTCGATCTTGCGCGTGCCGAACTCCTTGACGAGCTTGTCGTAGTCGATGGCCACTTGCTGACCGTCGACGGTGGCGCCTTCCACGTCCCAGGGCGTCACCTTTTGCTCGGTAGCCGCAGCCTTGGACGCCTCGAGCGAGGTGTTGGCCACACCCTGCGTGATCTGATCGGTGCTCATCGTGTACGATGGAGAGAAGGAGCGGGTATCGCGCTCGCGGTGGTCCTGGAGAGATGGTCGAGGTGAGAGTGTCGGTGTCGAGTCAGGGCCCAAATAAGCCAGAAGAAAGCGCCTGCGCCGGCACTTGGATAGGGTCTGGGCGGTTGAGCGCTCTAAAAATCGGCACTCGACTGCTGGGCGTCACGTGAGCGCCTCCGCTGACCTGTCTCGAGTGGAGCAGCGCATTTGGCATGGCCACCTGCATCTCTGCTGCCTCCGCCCTTTCATCCGTCACCTTCTCCGATTCGCACCATCGACGGATCCTCCGATAGGCAGCATACACGATGGTAAGCAGTCTCCAAGAGGCACACGGCAGCTTTGGCGCTCGCCTACTTGCATTTCGGACCAAGTCAGCAAAGTACTGACCTTGTCTACCTTCATTCGTCCGTGCACGATCGTCGCCGTCGCAGCTCATCTTCTCGGCTTTCAAGACGCTCACAGGGCAGCAGGTCACAATCGAGCTCAAGAACGATCTTGCCATACAAGGCACCCTCAAGAGCGTGGACCAGTGCGTATCTCGCAGCTCCACATTGTCATATGGAATCTTGGACACCAGCTGACCTCGCATCACGCTTCACTACTGCCACGTCGATCACGTTCGGCCTTCTGGCTGCCCCGACATCCACAGGTTCTTGAACTTCAAGATCGACAACATCCGCGTTCTCGATGAGGCGAAACACCCACACATGGTGAGTCCAACCGCTTTCCACACTGCTCCATCCAGGAACAACACGCTGAGCGACGACCTACCCGCACGCACAGATGGCCGTCAAGTCGGCCTTCATTCGAGGTTCCGTCGTTCGTTACGTTCACATCCCCGCCGCCGCCGTCGACACTCAACTCCTCGAAGACGCGACAAGGAGAGGTAAGCATCTCCCCATCCGCACCTTCACAACCACGCGTCGACCAACCCACTCACCATGCCCTCCCGCTCTCTTCCCACATCGATCGCAGAGGCTGCTTCGCAAGCCAAACGCTAGACTCGACCCGCTTTGCTCCCTTCCACAGCGTGCGTGATCGTCCTTCACGGAGCGCAATTCGTGTACAATACCATCCTAAGCCACGGTAATCCATCGCTGCTTGAACAACACCACCGTAACGTGCTTGACTTCCGCACCTGAGCGCAACTTCACTCTGCCCGAGACCGGCTCATCGCACCGCCAAAACATGCTCATGATCATCACTTGCGATCCGAAACGAGACACACAAAGGAGCACAGACAGCGAACAAGGAGGATTTTGACTTTCATGGCATTTCGACAACGTCGAGGAGACAAGACTCGCCACACACGTCTGTCGCGAGCAGGCGCGCGCGGAAGCTTGGCCCCTCACCATCACAGGATTCGTCCCTGCCACGCGGGAGGTACCTGCTGCAAATTTTGAAGACGTCCAAGGAAGGGATCCTCGCATAGGGGCATTCGCCCTTCGTACCGAACCAGATTCGCAGACGGAAGGAAGCGCTGTTGCCGCGCATCAAAACCGACCGACTGCCTTGATCCATCAAAGAGAGATCGCGAAGAAGTTATCTTGATGAGCGCACCGAGACTTGCGCTGGAGAAAACGTCGCCTGATTCCTGCACGCTAGGCGTGCAGGGACTGTATAGTGACTTTCAAAGGCCGCCACAAGACCTCTCGAAACGGAAACGAGGACCCCTGGCCCCCGCGACGCCCACATGGGGCGCCCCGTAGTAAAACCGTCCATGTTGGACGGTTATATCTCTACGACGCGGTCGACACCGCGCCGTCGTATTCATGCATCGTCATTTCAACGACACCGACTTGACAGGGGAGTCTTAGACAAGACTGCTCCCTCAGATTGTTGCATCGTCACTTCGATCGACGCCGATTCGGTCGGGGCAGTCTTCGACAAGACTGCTCCCGGAGTTCGCCTGGCAACTAGCGACCAGTATGAGTTCGAGGCGGGGAGCACACTTCCACCGCCGGATTCGCAGCGCGCCCCACGATGGACGCGCCGATTACAATGCGTGGCCTTCCTGACCTACGCGCGACAGGGGAGAGACGGCACCCTCCCCAACAGGCAATAGCGATGCCTATAACGACCAGCGCCGCGAGATGGCCTGACCGGACCCTCCTCACCTCCAGTGGCGGCTATCCTAAGCGGCCCGAATGCGAGGCGTTTCCGGAGGAGGATGGGGAAAGGAAAGAGGGAGTCGAGAGAGGGGCGCGCGGGTTTTTATCTCTTTGGGCTTGGCGCAGCGCCTCAGCCGGCTGCAATGGTTGCGCTATCTCAGTGCGGCTCAGCAGTTCGGAAAAATGGACAGGGTGCAGTTGCGCGCGCGCGCGCTTGGGGCAACTGCGAGCCCATGCCAGGGGGGGCCGCGCAATACGCACCGCGCTCTAGTGCCCTCCATCCCGCTCGGAATCACAATTTCACGCACGCACCTCATGAAGCCAAGCAACCCACTCAACATGTCCCTTTGTCTCGCTGCACACCGTGTGAACTGCTGCAGCGCAGTCACGGCTTAGCTCACCTCTAGAGATCACAGGCCCACGCGCTGAATCACGGGCTGTGCACAGCTTGACTTGCGTACTAGTACAGTGTGAGAGCTACATCGGAGATCACCACAAAGAGCTCGAGGCCGGAAATGAGAGAGAGCGTTTCACAGCGGCTCCTGCTTCATCTGCGAAGCGACTTCTTCGCCATTGATCGTCGCGCGACCTGCGTTGCCACTGCCGTTGCCATCACCTTTGCTGCTGCCGGAGGTGCGCATGCCGAGCTCCGTCTCGAGCGCCGCTCTGGCGCGCGCATCGACGCGCACAACATGCTGCATCCAAAAGTCTCCGAACGTCGTGCTGAGGGTTTGGTTCCTCTCCTCTGCGGTGCCTGTCAGCTCGGCGTTAGGCGCAACAAAGGGCGGCAGCAACGCATGCAGGGCACCGGCAACTTCGTCGATGAGCGGCTTCATCTGCAATCGACGCACGGCGCTCGGTTGGTTCGGCTCGCCACCATGCAGCGCGCCCGCCTCCCACGACTGCATCCACTCGCCCAACAGCCGCAGCGGACACGCTGACGACGTCGCTTCCGGCTGCTCTGCGCCGTCTCCGAGCTTGGCGTTGAGCTGCGCCGAGCCGGAAAGCAGGATGCGGAAGCTCGCTTTGCCGAGCCGACGCAGCGCCGTGAGGGCGCCGAGTTTGGTGCCCGGACTCGCGCGAGGTTCGCGTGCCGCCGATCCGGCCTCGCCGCCGCGTCGCGCCGAATCCTGGTCGCTGCTGCCCGGCACCACACCCGTCATGAGGGCCTTAAGCAGCGTCGCCACCACGCGCGGCTTGAGCGTCGGATACGATGCGCCAAACGTGTCGACGACGTGCGTGAGCAGAGCCGACGCATGTGCACGCAGCGAGTACGACGATGGCCCCGCCGTGATGAGCGGCGTCTGCACGTCCGCGTCCGCATTGCGCATCTGTGCCAGCAGCTCCGGCTCGGCCAGTGAAGACGTGAGCAGGATCGAGAGGATCGAGGGCATCATCTGGTGCAGGTACGGCTCGATAAAGATGTGCGGGTTCACCAGGATCGCGTGGATGGTGCTGAGCAGCACGCTGAGCATGTGGTTGTCTGCTGTGCTGATCTGGCGTGTTTCGCGCACGGCGGCCGGCGCGCCGTCGGCATCGGCTCCGCCCTCGGCTTCGTCCGCAGGAGCCCGCAGGATGTCGATGACCTTGCTTCCGACGAAACGGATCAAATATGGCACCAGCTGATGCAGGCCTGGATCGCCGCGCAGACTCGCCAGTGCCGCGTCGCGCACATGGTTGCCCGATCCTTTTTGAGCAAAGGCCTTGAGCGGCTTGGCCAGAGCGACGGTGGGCCGTGGTGGTGTGACGATCTGGTCCTCGGACGACTCGGCCGCGTCCATAGCAACGTCCTGGTCTTGTGCTGTTGCCTTTGGAGCTGTCGGTTCCTCGGCGTCGTCTTCCAGATCCTCGTCAGCCTCGGGAGGAGGGCTGATGATGGATTTGGTGAGGCGTTCGTAGTAGAGCTGCAGCTCGCGCGAAAGAATGTGCTTGACAAGCGGCTTGGCGACAGCCTGGCCATCGCCTCCTGCCACTGTGACGGCCTTGGCAGCCGGTACTGAGGCGCTTGGCTGTGTTGACGTCGGGCCCATGAAGCCAGACGTGCCCTTGGCCTCTGCAATGGCGATGGGCGACGGATTCTGCGGCACCGCCGGCTGAACACCCTCGATCGCAAGCCAATGCGCCCCCCAGCCCACTCCACGTCCAATGCCAATCTTGGGACCCGCTTCGAGGATCTTGTCGAAGTCGATCTCTTCGTCCTCAATGTAGTGGAGCGGAACACCGGACGATGTCTGCACGCGGCGGAAGATGGGTCCTGCAGTGTATCCGGATGGATTGCCACCACCCGTCCGCCCTGACGACGATGGCAGGAATCCGTAGATGGGTTCGATGTTGCGCGCTCGCAGCGCTGCATCGATATCGGCAGTCTTGAGCTGGTCTCGCTTCGAGTGTCGCATGTACTTGGTTGCATCCTGCACGATCTCGCGGATGCGATACTCGACGTCGGCAGCGAGCGCAGCCGCAACGCTCTCCTTCATGCCATTGATGCCGAGCGACTCGGCCACGTCGCGCACGGTGTCTGTCGGGTAGACCGAGGCTGGCGCTCCGGCTAGTGGTCCAAGTCCAATGCCAACACCGGGAGCGCCTGATGAGGACGAGGAGAGGCCGATGCCGATCGAGGCTGCATTGTTGGATGCCGAGCTGCTGCCGGCAGCATTGGAGCCGCTCTTGGCTGAGGGTGCCATGATCACGGGGTCTTCGACAATGACACCAGCGCAGAGATCAAGAAAAGCTGCCCCTTGTGCGTCGCCGATCAGCCAGCTTGGGTTGAGCGATGCAGACCGTCTAAAGCGTTTGTGGAGAAAGATGGCGGATGGTGGGATGGTCGCGTTCGGATGTCGGCGATCCAGAAGAAAGCATCCGCGTCGCATTTTAGGCGCGTGATTCTCCATTCGCAAGCGCGGTCTCACAATGCCGATCCGGCCTCAATTCCAAACGTCACTGTAGCGCTGCGTCATGTGTTCATCGTGTGCTCTCACCACTTGCCCGTAGAGAGCAGCTCTCGACTGCGATGCTCAGTGAGCCAAGAAGCGGATGAGAAAGAAGGTTGAAACAGGTACAATTACAGACGACAGAACAGCAAAGCGGGCAGAGGCTGGGGCCAGCTCTCGAGATGCTCGTCACGGAGAGTGTGTGGATCGGCGGGTATGTCGGATGGGGGATGCATCAGAGATCGTCTGGCTGGCCTGTGATGTAGTCTGGGCTCTCGGCCGCCTTGTACTCGGCCATGAGCTCGGCTACGGTTTCCCTCGCCTCGTCGAACTCGGAGAGGTCGTTGGCGAACATGGGTTCGCGCTTGTACATCTCCAAAAAGGCACTCCTCTTGCGCAGGCGGTCGTACTGGTCGACCATGCGGCGGAACAAGCTGGCGATGCCCGTATGGTTGGCGAGCATGAGACCGCTGACACGATGCGAGCTCGGCACGTACGGGCTGCGCTTCGACAGCGCCACCTGGATCGACGCGGGACCCCACGGAATGAAGCTCGCCAGGTGACGTTCACGGATGCGCAGCAGCGACTTGTGCACGTCGCGTGGGTCCACCTCGCCCTGGATGATGTTGAGGATGGAGATGTAGCAGCTCGACTTGGACGCGCCGAGCGTGCTGACCATTCGGTTCTTGGGCTGCAGCAGCCGACGCATGACATCGAGCACGGTGGTCTTCATCGTCGCCTTGCCGCGCTCCACATTGTCCGATGTGAAGGGGGTGTAGGAGGTCATGAGGAAGTGCGCCCTCGGTGTTGGGATCAACGACGCGATCATGCCCACCAGGTCGTTGTTCATGTAGCCAGGGAAGCGTAGCGTGGTGGTCGAGGCACCCATGACGGTAGCAACGAGCTGGTTGGTCTGGCTGTAGCTCGGGTTCTGCAGGTGAAGGCGGTCGGCGGCGATTCTGCTGAGCGCGGCATTGTCGAGCACGATCACGCTGTCGGCGTTGTTGGTGAGTCGCTTCATGGAAAGCAACGAGTTGTACGGCTGCACGACGACATCGGATGTCTCTTCCGAGTTCGGGAAAACGCTGTAGGTCTGGATGAGCTTCTTGGGATAGGCGTCGTTGAGCCTTTCGAGCAGGAAGGAGCCGAGACCTGAGCCTGTGCCACCTGCGATGGAGTGCATGAGCATGAAGCCCTCGAGGCTGTCGCTGCCATCCGCTTCTCGGTCGACCATCTCGATGAGCTCGTCGGCAATCTTTTCTCCTGCGGCGTACCCTTGCGCCCAGTTGTTGCCGGCACCGCCTCCTGTCTTGCTGCTGTAGATGTTTTCAGGGTTGTAAAGATTCTTGTATGGACCAGAGAGGATGTTATTGATCACCTGCGCGGCGGAAAGCAAAGTCAGATCGACGGCGGTGTATCAGTTTGGGGTCTAAACAAGGTTCGTGTGTTCTCCGGCGCTGCGGGTAAGCCCGATCTGTGAACGGATGCGTCGCTTACCCTAGGCTCTAGATCGACGAGGATGGCGCGTGGAATGTAGTGCTCGTCGTCTGCCTGGTAGAAAAAGACATCCTTGCGGTCTCCGCCCTGTTGCTCGGCGGCGTATTCTTCCAAAGTACCATCCTTGGCGATGCCGTGCTCTCGGCAGAGATGCTCCCAGAAATGCGAGCCGATTTGGTTGCTGGTTTGTGACGGATGATCGATCAAGGAGACAGGACAAGGTCAGCATCATCGCCACGTCTGAGTGCGCGGAGTGCATCTTCGGTGGAGTACATACCCGCACTGGCCGGCCTGGAGGGTAATCAGTTCCCTGGGCATGGCGATCTAGAACGACGGAAAGACACGTGTACGTTTTACGTTGGCGCTATATGACGGCCAGGAGCGACCTGGGATGCGGTCCGATGACTGTCTGATGCTAGCGAGTGTGAACAAGGATGCGTGCGATTGATCCGACGCGAGGCTCTCCGAGGGGACGAGCGATGGAAGTGTCGGTGGCTTCTGCGGCCGATGACGCGAGTGCAGATGGGCAAGGTGAACGAGGCCACTGGATTATCGAGACGCCGCTGGGATGGTGGTAGGAAAGCGCCGAGATGGTGGTGTTGAAGGTGAGGGCATGCGCAATCGCTACATCCAAGTCCGTGTTGGTTGGCGCCGCCATCACCTTTTTGGCCCTGCCGTTCCAACCAGCTTGAGGCGAGCGAGCGGGTGTTGCTCACACTTCACGCGTCGCGCGGCGCAGCATTCAGGGATTTGGTATATCGCCGATCTTACTCCATCATTTTGAGTCGATCGATGACGGATCCGAATCGCCAGCTTTTGGGTGCGGTTGGCTGGTCCGCTGCCCCTGCCTCGTGATCGTGGCAGCAGACCGCAGAATCGCTGCAGCGGTGAACCCTTCTCAGCTTTGGTCGACCTCCAGACGCACGAGAGAAAAAACTTGAAAATCTCAGAATTTTTCTCTGCCGGTTTTGAACTGGAATTGGAGCAGGCGGCTCCCAGCCTGTCTCGCGAGGTAGCCTCCATCACCCAAACTGGCTGAGCTGCAAGGCGGCGCAAAAAAAGTAGGAAAAAAAAAGTTGAGCAGCGAAGAACGGCGGCGGTGGGAAGGAGACGGAGAAATTTGGCGCTTGGATGGTCGAGGCGGTGGCTCGAAAGCGAAAGTCGTCAGCACAGCGATGCAGCTGCATACCCTGCCTTCTCATCCATCACATTCCAAGGTCCTCCTGGCATCTCTTCGTCAAGCTCATACAGGCACGACGACATAGCATCTTTCCTAGGACGGACGACTCGAACGGCAATACCTAGCATCCTTTTCTCAGCATTCTTCAGCGAACCTCGTAGCAGCTTAGCATCTCACAAAAATGGCTTTCGGTAAGTTTCGACAGCCACGCATCATCGTCGCGGCGGCAACGTCAGCGCCAGCTCATCTACAACCTGCGATCGCATGCTGACCTTTTTGCTCCCATCCATCGCTTGATTGCGTCTGTCGTCGTCTCATTGTCTACAGGTGATCGCGGAGGTCGTGGCGGCGGAGCCCGTGGTGGTGGACGTGGCGGATTCGGTGGCGGACGTGGCGGCGCTGGTGGTGGCCGCGGTGGCTTCGGTGGCGGTCGCGGTGGTGCCGCTGGTGGCCGTGGTGGCTTCGGTGGTGGCCGTGGTGGTCCCGGTGGCCGCGGTGGTCCCGGTGGCCGTGGTGGCGGACGTGGTGCTCCTGGCGGCCGTGGCCGCGGTGCTCCTGGTCGTGGCGGCCGTGGTGGTGCTCGTGGCGGCGGAAAGCCCGGTGCCCGTGGTGGTTCCAACGTTATCGTCAAGCCTCACCGCCACGCCGGTATCTTTGTCGCCGAGGGCAAGGAGATGCTCCTCGTCACCAAGAACATCGCCCCCGGCGAGTCGGTTTACGGCGAGAAGCGCATCTCGGTCGAGACCCCCAGTGCTGGCGCTGACGGCACCACTGCCAAGACCGAGTACCGTGTCTGGAACCCCTTCCGATCCAAGCTTGCCGCCGGTGTGCTCGGTGGTCTGGACAACATCCACATCGCGCCAGGCAAGAAGGTGCTCTACCTCGGTGCTGCCAGCGGTACCTCGGTCTCGCACGTTGCCGACCTGGTCGGTCCCGAGGGCATCGTTTACGCCGTCGAGTTCTCGCACCGTTCGGGTCGTGACCTGATCAACATGGCCAAGAAGCGCACCAACGTCATCCCCATCGTCGAGGACGCTCGTCACCCGCACAAGTACCGCATGCTCGTCGGCACCGTCGACGTCATCTTTGCCGACGTTGCCCAGCCAGACCAGGCGCGTATCGTGGCGCACAACGCCGAGTCGTTCCTCAAGAACGAGGGCCACGCACTCATCTCGATCAAGGCCAGCTGTATCGACTCGACAGCACCCGCCGAGGCCGTCTTCGCCGCCGAGGTCAACAAGTTGAAAGGCATGAAGTTCAAGCCCCGCGAGCAGCTTACGCTCGAGCCATACGAGCGTGACCACGCCATGCTCGTCGCCCAGTACCAGCGCCACAAGGCATAGACGCTCCGCTCGATCCCATTCGTGCCCTCGTCGTGTCCCTCGCTTCCCTCATCTTTCCTTTCCTTTTCGGTTCTGGTTCTGTAGTTATATCTGGCTTCGCTTTTCTTCCCCAACATGCTTTCTGCTTTGCTGCATATCTCATCCGCTTTAGCGTGTCTTACGAGTGGCGTGGCTGGAATACCCGCGAGCAGCCAGAGCTCATTTTCGGCGATGTGGGATTACTTGATTGCGCGTCTATAGTGGCCGGAGACCTCAGCTATGGCTGGGGATGCGAGTTGTTCGCCGATGAAGGCGTGCTGCTGTTGGCACGGCTCGCAGCCCACGATTTTTGACGCGCCGACAGGAACGAGCCAAAGTTGCCCAGCGCCACGCGCACCTGGGTGCCTGCCTGTGCTGCTGCCTGACCTGCTGCGTTGAGTGCCTCGTTGGCGTTGAATCCGGCGCCGGCACCCTGTCCCTCTACAGGCGCAGTTCGACCGGACCGAGTGGTATGTTGACCGTCCGCATCAATCGCCTCGCCCGTGATGGACCCTGACGCTCGTGCAGCTCCCGTGCTCGTCGAAGCCACCTGACCACTGGACGCAGCTTTGTCTCCCGAAGCAAAGAACCCAAAGCCGGACGTGATGGCGCCAAGCCCGCCTGTGCCAGTGCCAGCGCCTTCACCACCGCTGTTCTGACTGGCAGCAGCGTGGTTGGCACGGAACTTGGCGATGTCTTGACGAAAGTTGGTAGCCAGGCGGTAGATGTTGGCGCTGCCAGCTTGCAGTGCGCTGCCGATGGCCTCTCGCGTGGGCGCCAGATTCTCCTCGAGCCGCAGGTCGTGAAGTCCCGCCGAGAGCCTCAGACCTACATCCTCGATCGCCGACGTCTTGCCCTCGCATGGATGCTTATGGTCGACAATGTCAAACAGCATCGAATCGGTCACCGAGCTCCACAGAGCAAACGCCTCGGTGCCCCGGAGGGCAGCGAGGAATTCGGCGCCAAAGCTGCTGGTCGTCGAAGCGTCCGGCGCCTGGATGGCCACCTGCTCCGCGTCGCTCTTGGCGAGAAAGTCGGCGTACTTGGTCGAGGAGAGCATCGCGCAAATGTAATCCTCAAAGCGGATGCGCAGATAGTCGTCGCTGCCATGGAAGCCCATCGATGTTGGTCGTGTGGGGTCTGCGGGATTCCACGTGTCGACGACTGACGAGATGACTTCGTCCATCCACTTGCGGTCTTCGGGCGTCAGATTGACCGCCTGGTGCAATTTGGGGTCCTGGAAGTCGAGGTGGGCATTTTCGAGGTCGACGATGACGTCGATCTTGCAGTCGCGCTGCTGCTTGAAGATGCTGTTGCTGGTGCCGACCAGCCAGGTGCGAGACTTGAGCAGGTCAATCTGCTGCAGCGGACAGTAGGGCTGGAAGAAGGCGTCCTCGCCAAAGATGTCGAGCGGCATGCCGAGGAACTTGAGCAGGCTCTTGCGGTCCGACGAGCGCAGGCTGTCTGCTGCCTCGACGCGGCTGGAGCGCGTGTGTAACTTGGGATCGCCCGCATCCTGCAGGCTGAGCAGCAGACCGGGTATGAGAGACACGAGCGAATATTGGTAGTTGCAGAGCTGCTCGACCGGATAGCCAAATAACATGATGCGCCGTTGGAGCAGGAGCAGCTTGACGAGCATGAGCGTTTTGAAGCGCCACTTGTGTACGAGCTCTCGGAGCGACGTGCCCATGTACATGACCGTCTCGCGATCCTCCGACATACCGCCGCTCTGCAGGCCGATCTCGAGGGTCGAGTGGAAATCGATGAGGATGTCGACGTCTGCCAGGTCGCCCTGAGCGAAGAAGGCGCGAGTGACGATTCCGAGCTTCTCGCGAATCGGCCCAAAGATGGGTTCCTTTGCGAGGACGACGATGGCCTTCTGAACCGTGCTTCGGGTAACCTCGGCCCCTTTGCGCAGCAGGGCATCTGCGGCGATCTGGCGATTGCAAGAGATGCCAAAGATGGTCGAGTCGGAGAGCTTGGGGCAGTGCAGGTGGAAGTAGCAGAAGTCTTCGTCAGAAAGATGGCTGCCATCGGGGAGCGCCAAGAATGGCAGCGATCGAACGAGGTCCTCGTCCTCTTGCAGCTGCTTTGGGTATGTGTATTCAATCTGCGGCCCGACGAGATGGTTAAAGTCGACAACGGCGATGCCAAGAATGACATTGTCACCGGTAGAGGCTGATGACTCTGCAGTCGATGCTGTTCCGCCCGATGCAGCAGCTGCAGCCGCCTTGGCTTGGTCGCGCTCCGAAGCGAGAGCAGCTTTGATCTCGGGAATCGACATGGATGGCGGTATCCGCGAAGGCGATGCAGGGCTCAATGGGACCTCATCGCTGGCTGCCGGCTGCTCGACATCCTTCGCGCCCTCTTCAACGGCAGCTGGGGGAGCATTGACCTCTGTCGGCTCGGCGGTAGTGGCTTGCAGCGTAGTAGAAGGTGATGTCGGCGGCTCTTTCACTTGCTGCGAAATTTCTGATGCTCCTGTCTGCTCGGTGTTGTGGTCGTCTTGGCCAACCGCCTCGGTTGAATCGGCCTCGATTTGTGCGCTTTGGGCGCCGGCGACGGGCTCCGATGTTGGTGCCCATGGCGATGCCTCTGCACCGGTCGCAGCGACCGGATGTTCCGAGCTCATGTCGAAGCGCCTGGTGAGTGGCCGAGAGTATGCGAGACGGGGTCAGGACGCACACCGCTGAATGCTGTTGGAAGCTGGGATGCGATCAACAAGGAGGCAGGACGGAGCGGTGCTGCGAAGCCGTCGAAAGTATGAATGTATGCAGGGGCGATGCGGCTTGTGTGTGGGCGCAAGAAGCTGGCAGATGGAGATGGAGCCGAAAGTAACGAGTGCACTCGCTTGGGTTGACGGGTGTTGGTCGAGGTGAGCCGCTCAAGGTCAACAAACGCGCCAGGCTGCACATCCACTTTGCAGCCTCGAGAGGATTCGCGCTCCGCATCCGTGGTTACCCTGGGCAGAAAGCTCGAAATCGCGCGGCTGAACTGGCTTTGAAGCGCCCGCGTCCAGCCAAGAAGGATCTGCAGGGTCGCAGAGTTGACGCTCTCGACCCGTCTTTTGCTCTTTCTGAACGTGGCTCGGGCGGGCAGGCGGGCAGCAGCAGGCTGTAGAAAATTCATTGCGACCTCCACTTTGGCTGTTGCGGCAGCAGATTGATTCTTTCCCACGTTGGACCACAACTCGATGCAGCAAGAAGCTCAGGGCGACGTGCTGTCTTCCTTCCGACCAGCATAGGCCAAGAACAGAACCGGCCAAGCCATTACTCACTGACTCTTTGCGAAAGAGGGAAGCTGATTCAGAGCCGCTTCCAGTGACAGTCCATCGGGCGTGACTCGTGTTCGAAAGTCGTTCGGCTCTGCCGACTGCGGAGGAGCCGTCGCCGAAACCTGGGCGAGGAGAAGCTTCTCGGCTGGCTCTGACGCCGGAGCAAGGAGCCAAAGCTTTGCCTCGCCGTTCGGGTCTCCTTCCGAAGGACGAAGTCGCAGCCGATCTGCCAGCCAAGAGCCGTCCGAAGCTTTGACTTCAGTGGGCAGAGATGAGGAGGCGACAGGCCTGCTGCTTGCAATCGCAACATCCGCACGAGATGAGGTGAGAGCATCACACTCTGCTCTCTTCCACCACTTCAGCCTTCATTGCGCCAACTCTTCGAAGACTCAGCCACACGACTTGAATCGTGGACGACGACCGCTTCCCAACTCCGAGGTCACAGTGGTGCAGCTGTGACGGTCAAGATGGATCCGGCATCCTCGTCGTCCCTGCCATCTTCCGCATCCTGCACTCCTCGGTCTCAGTTAACGAGCGACAGCTCGCAAACCTCGCAAAGCATGTCGGATGCTCGATCATCTTCCTCCCGCAAACGGGCGCCTCAACCTGCGCGGTCCAGGCTGAGCCGACCATTTCGCTCTCCGGTCAAGAAAGACAATCCAACAGAGCCTTCCAGTCCGGCGCCGACAGCAAGTACATCGAAGACAATGCTGCCTTGTAATCAGTCTCAAGAGTCGTCAAGATCGATAGCATCATCCTCCGTGGCAATCAGGAAGCAACGTCAGGCGCTCGAAGCCAGACTACTGCTCTTGCAACAGGCCAACAAGTGCCTTCGCGAAGACTTGCTCTCGACGCTGCCCAAGGAGATTGCACGGTGGCGCGAAGCAGGGCAGCTGGCAGCGCAAGATCTGTGGAAGATCACGGGTGCCGACGGCGGAGACTGGTCCAGTCTCGCAGGCGCTTCGACCCGCGAGGATCACGCGCTCGAGCCGTCGCCGCCGCCTTCCCCGAACGCTCTCAAGCGCAAAGCCAGAGATTCTCCCGAGCCTTCCAATCTTCTGCTCCTGCGTAGGAACCGCATCGGCTCCCCTGGCGCAGAAGAGCAAGCAGCTGCGCTGCGAACTTTGGCGGACGAGTCGGGCTCGGCTCAAGGTATCGACAGCCAAGGTGCCGACTCGGAGATCTCCCTGCCCGACCTCTCGGAGCTCTTGCGCCGGTCTCAGTCCGCAATTGGAGCCCGCACAGGAACAAGGCAGCATGCTTCGCCGCTTGGTGAAAGTGATCGCACATGGTCAGCACCAGCAGCGTCGTCAGCGTCCGGTGCGTTGCCCGAGCGTGGCTCTGGGATGGAGAGCAAATGGAACATCGGCACCATGCTCGACATGCTCGGCGCTGACAAGTCTACGCTCGGCTGGAACGTCGAGGAAGAGCAATTCGCCGACTCGCACAACGCTTCCTGACAAGCTCACCATCAAGCAAACCAATAGTGAAGACAAGCGGTGAACTATATGATTGAGCGCGAATGCATATGGGCTCAACTATCTACGCAGATGGAGCAAACTTGACCGTGCAAGTGGGGAGATGGTGCCGCCAGCTCAGCAGAACTGGACGTTCCAAGTGGTGAATGTAACTGGGCAGCTGTGGTTGGGCTTGGTGGTACGCGCACCAACCCTCTTGGATGACAAGAGGCCGCTGCTGACCTTGTATGCGTCCTTGCAGTCGGCCGAGCTGCAGATGGCCGCGGTGCAGTAGCCGTCGTACTGGCGGCCGAGAAGCTGGAGGTACATGCCCACGTTGAAGCCGTCGGCGACCGAGATGTCGTAGTCGCCAGTGGCGAGGTCGAATTCGCCCTGCGTAGCGCCCTGCCCCGTGGTGGTGTTGGCCTGGCGCAGGGGCGAAAAGACCTTGCCGCGGTAGGTGTCCGAGTAGAACGAGAAGGATGCCGACTTGCCGGACGGGATCACGGCCCACGACGACTTGCCCGGGAGCGGAGGCGAAAAGATGGGCGCAAACTCGTGCTTGCACTTGTTGTACACGGTGAAGGTGATCTTGGAGCTGCGCGGTGCGACCGACGCGGCGGTGACGGCGGCAACCAGCGTGCCGAGCGCAAGGATGCTGCGGATGATGGCGACCATGATTGGTTGTGAAGAGCAAAGAGG
Organism: Moesziomyces aphidis; assembly: GCA_000517465.1. Taxonomy (NCBI): domain Eukaryota; kingdom Fungi; phylum Basidiomycota; class Ustilaginomycetes; order Ustilaginales; family Ustilaginaceae; genus Moesziomyces; species Moesziomyces aphidis. The sequence goes on along the minus strand of AWNI01000007.1, from coordinate 187,627 downwards.
ATGGAGCTTTGCAGAGGAGGTGAGAAGATGAGGTGGGATGACGAAGAGTCTGGCGGATGGCCTTTCCTTTTTGCGGTACGCCCAGGGGGCGCCGTCTATATATGTCTTGCCTCTCGGCGTAAGAAGGGCGGCTACTACAGTGTTGAGGAGCTGGCCCGAGATCGGCAGGGCCTCGTTCTCGACGAGTCGGCGAGCGCCAACGGGTTCATTTCTGCAGCAAAGGAGCGGCTCGGTTGAAGCTCCGCTTGACCTGCAGCGAAGCGACATGCGCTTCTCATCCATCCATCCAACGCGGTCAAGGCCGACCCGAAACTCTTTACACGGAGGCGCCGCACGGTCCCAACACGCCCACCTCGCTCATCCACGCAATGACCGCTGAGACTCGCCGAGAAGATTCCAGGCGTCGGTCCGAACGAGCAGCGGCAAATCTTTTGCGCTCGAGCCTATAATGAGCGCATTTGGCATGCGGCCTCGTCCGGACGGCGGAAGGCAGCGAGTTGGGGATCAACCTTCTGCGAAAACACGGGCCGGGCCGAAGCCACACCATGCAGGACCAGCCACTGCCCTGAGCCACGGGCCCTGATCATCGGCCTCGTCTTTCGAAGCGCCAAAAAAGCAAAGCTGCCGTGGGAAGCTTGCGGACATGAAGATGTGGGAGCCGGACTGGAGCGGGTACCTTTGACGCCGAGGCTTGGCAAGGATGCATGGCCGCCAGCTCTCGGTGGCTCTTCGCCACGGAATCCCTGCACCGGAGCTTACGGCGTGGGCGGCAAGCTGCACTCTGAGACAACTGACGATCCTTCGCAGCAAGCAGCTTGTGTGGATGCGGCAAAGCCCTTCTTGCTCAATCGCATCTCAGACCTTGCGCTCTGCTTTGCCTCCATTCGGACATTTCCGTACAACGATTGGCTGGTCTTTGACCGAGCCTATGCGGTTGCGCTATCAACCTTTGCATCACCCGCAAGCTCGGATCTCCCGGCAGATACGGTAGCAAAGCTTGTCGTTCGTTCGGCCAAGCCGCCGATCCCCAAGGGCCGAGCAGCGATCCAGCCGACCGAGCGACAGCCCCTCTCTACCGCAAAAGGCTAGCAGCGGTGCCAAGCGAGAGCGAGGCGAGGGCGCCGAAATCATGCAGGACAACGTCGGATGTCAAAAAAGCGCTGCAGAGCCGAGGTCAATCCTCGAGGCGCAGCGAGCCCATTTACGCCCAACGCGGCCTGACGCATTTTTTGAAGGCCGAAGCGCAGCGGCTTGTCTGCATTCGGAACTGGACGCCAGTGAATGCGACCGCCGCCGCCGCGTCGTTGCAGCGCGCAGTCGCGTCTCGCGTCGAGTTCCCTCCTCCCCCCTTTGGTGGTCACGCCTAAAACCATGCTGCGTGACAGCGCTGCGGCGGCCGGAGTGGAGCCTGAGTGGTCAGCATCGGGTGCACCGAAAGCAGGAACTGGCGCCAATGACATCGCAGCGGCCTAGCCGCGAATTGCCAAACGGAGCAAGAAGTGGCCGCTCACCTCCACTCGAGGTTTCCTATCGAGGCGGTTGCGTCATCTGCCGTCCTCGAGTGTCGGTCCGCGGGGCAGGCTGGCGTTGACATTGACGTGGGCGCCGGCTGGAGCCAAAGACGTCGGAGTACAGCCGACAAGGGTCAACCGGCGAAAAACGGCGCTCATGAGCCCTGACGATGCTCACAGAGGCAGGCCCGAGAGCCACGGTTGGAAAATCGCCGTACGGCAAAGCTTCAATGGAGAGCCATGGATGGCGCGATATCGAACCATCGGTGAGCATCTTGCGAGGCAGACCTTTGCTTGAGCTGGGCAGCCAGGGTCGGCCTCGGACCAGACACCGATGCCAAGACGTCGGCGAGCTTCGAACGAGGGCCGGCCGGAAGCCGCACCGTAGGGGCAAGTTGACCGATGTTAAGGCTAGGGGCTACTGAGAAGGTCGACACGTCTCGTTGAGCGAGACGCGTCGAAAATGGCAGAGCCAGGCAGGCAGGCAGGGTCTTGCTTTTGCAGCTCCAGGCCAGATGGCCCGCGCCGACGGAAAGTGTTGATCCAACCAACAGCCATCGCAGCTTCGTCCACTCGACACCGAGATCGAGCTAGTATCTCTGCACCGCCATCATCGACTTGCAAGCTCTTGCGACACAATACCTCTCTCCAGGCTTATCCGACGACTAGCACGGAAGCAGAATCCCTCGCCATGGCGGTGTCACCACTCGACTCATTGCTGGCCACCTTCGACCGCCATATCGAGCAGAAAGCGGCGGCGGACCAACGCCTGATCTCAGCTGCGCAGGCCGGCCCATCTTCGCTGGCTCTGAGGCGCGATGAAGTTCGAAATCTCATCACCGGCTCATCGGGCGAGCCGTCGCACTCGACGTCGTTGCAACTTTCGCCGCTGGAGCGAGCGATTTACTACGAGGTGGAGGGGCGAAGGCACAAGCTTCATCGGAAGCAGAGGGAGCTCGACTTCTGGGCAGCATATCAGGATGAGCTCGCGGACAGGCCGACCAAGATGCCGACGAGCAGGTCTGCACTCGAGGCGCAGATTGCCGACAAGAGGGCGCGGCTGATGGAGCTCGAGGCGCGAGACAAGCTGCGCGTCGAGACGACGCGGGCGCTGGAGTCGAGCGCCGCCATTCAGCGCGTCCTCACTACCACATCGCCTACGCCGTCGACGAGCAAACAGGAGGAGGAGCATTACGCAACGACGCGCGAACTTCTCAACCAGAGAGACGACCAAGCGCTGGCCTTCCTCAAGACGTTCAACGAGACGCGCGCCATCAAGGAGGAGAGGATCGCGGTCAAGGCGGAGATCCGAGGTAGGTCTGCGCTGGTCCACGCCTTGCGTTGTCTGCGTCCACGTACTGACTCAGCTCCATCGACATTGATTTTGCCGGCCACTTGTGCAATATTTTGTAGAACAACGTCTCAAAACGCTGCGACTTCTTGAAAGCATCAAGGCGATCAAGGCCGAGATCCGCACTCGACAGCTGAACCCGGCTGGGTCGGGGGCAGCGAACGATTCGGATGCATCGCAGGACATGGCGGCGGTCAGGAGGGTGCAGCAGATGCAGCGCGAGATCAACGAGGCGCGCTCCAAGAAAGAGCTCGTCAAAGGCATTCTACGTGTAAGTTGGACCTGACCGGTTTGTTGTGCCGAGGACGCTGACTGACTTGCAAGTGGGGCCTGGATGCAACAGGGTCTCATCTTGGAATCGGGGCGCGATTGGACGAAGAACAAGGCGACGCGCACACTCATGCTGTCGCTCGACGACGAGGACGACGCTTCGGACGATGCATTGAGCGACGACGAAGCTGCGGCAGATGGCGACGGCGACGACGACGACGAAGAGATCGATGAAGACGAGGATGAAGGCATTGATGATCTGGACGAAGAGTAGCCCCAGCCAGTAAGGTAATCGAAAGATGGCAATGCCGACATCCGTGCCGACCGCACCGACTGTGAAGCGCTTCCGAAGACGTGGGAGCGTGCGCAGGACAAGATCGCGGGCCAAAGAGGGGGTAGCATGTCGACTGGACGCCGAAGTGCCCGACTCGACAGCTGCCGATCAGGAGCCAGAGCGTCCGTGTGTGAAAAGGAGGGGCCGGCATGCCAAGCCAGGCGAGACGGGCAACGATAGCGAGCTCGGCAAACTGCAGCCAGGCCAACACGCAACACCACCTCCACAACATGGCCTTACTTGCCGATGGGTGCCAAGCCTGCAAGCGCTCGCCGTGCCGCCGTCCTCTTGGCCATGCCGCTGTCAAACTTCAGAGATCCACGAGCGCAAGATCGGCGGCGCTTTGGCTCTAGACAGCAGCACCGACTCCCTCACGAGCTGATGGAATGGCTGGCCGATCCTTCGGAAGCTACGACAGAGACCCTCGAGCTTTAAATTTTGCTTTTTCTGTGTTTTCGGGGTTGGGGGCTGCCGATGCAGTCAGCGGCGGCGAGGGGGATTGCCTTGTGCTCGGCGGCTGTGTTGCTCCACATTCCCGCATCGCTGCCGCATGAACAGAAAAGATCAAAGTCACCCAAAACTCACTCGAGGCCCACCCCTGCTCATACGGCAACATGCATGATGCCAACCTTGCCCTGCGGATCGATCAGATGAATAAGTGGCTGTACACACCCATCGAGTGCTGCGTCGTTGCGAGAGCGGAAGCAAGGCTGAATAAAGTGGCCTCTTTTGTCAGTATACGATTGAGGTTGGAAGAGGGCGAAGCCGATTCTAGAACATCTGTTCTTCGGTTTGAGGCTGCAAATGAGCGAGGATTGGAAAGGGCGAGGAGAAGGTGTCAGACGAGTTGGGCCGTGGTTGGGCTTTGCGTTGTGCTGTACCCCGTGTTTCAGCTGAAACAGCGAGCGGGCCGATATGCAGAGGCAGCGTGGCGCCGTGTGCTGTGCTCGAATTTCTCAGTTATAGTCCGGCCGCGGTCTGCTGGCCTGGGCTTTTTTTGGGTGAATTTTCGTGCTTGGCCGAGGGTGTGGTCGAGTCTGCCTGCGCTCTGATGCCCGCTTCCCGACTGCGCTATTCTGCCTCGCTTGCCCGACGCCGGCCCCCTTTGGCAGTGCGCCTGCGTGTGTGTGAGAGAGGGAGCCTGCACTCAGCCGCTCCAGCAACCCGTCTCGTCACGGGCTTGGCACTTCCATCACACTCTGATCACCATCCAGCAACTCCACCATCATCATCGCCTCCAACAGCCACCAGTGATCTCAATCTTCGTCGCCAACTTACCACCTCGATCGACACTGATATCAGCATCCGAACGTCGACACCCCATCACCACACACAGGATATGATCGGCCATGTTGATACACGCCTCTGAAGCAGAAACGCTCAACTCGATCCGGCTGGCGCTCGAGCGCGAGGAGCAGCAGATTCGTGTCAACGACAGCACGGGCGAAGTATACGACATCACCATCTCCCGGTCCGCCCCTTACGCTTCGCCCGTCGTCTCCCGCTCCGTCACGCCCAGCAATGCCAACGACCCTTCGACAAACGGCACCAACGGCCACAGCTCCACCACGCTCTCGGGCCACCGCATCCTTCGCTTACCCCAGCTCGTAAGCAAACGTGCTCATGGTCACAGCAATCATACCCCGCAGCAGCCCTCCGTCGTCGATGCGCCATCCTCCACCGACAGGTCACATCCGGACACCCACGATCCCTCCCAAAGCCCCTTGCGGCAGAGCAGCCGTGCCGACGAAAACGCAACCATCCGCTCGACAGCCGTCGGCGGTCCCGTCGTGAGCCAGGATGCAGCGCTCAAGTCGCAGTCCAGCTTCACCGCACCCACCCGCCACCATCCTTTCCTCAGCGAACTCCCGCCCTCGCCGCCTCTGGAAGCAGACTACGTCGCTGGACACGACTCGCGCAACGGCCTCATGAGCACCGTCACCAACGGATCCCCTTACCTCCCCGCATACCCCACCACAAACGGCGCATCCACCTCTGCTCAGCCGCACGATGCCGCCGCCTCCTCCAAGCCCCTGCAGACCAAGGCTCCCGTTGCACGCCGCGCCTACACCGCCGATTCGGCCAACATCTTGGGCGTCTCGTCCTCTGCTCCCAAGCCCAAAGCCACCTCCGCGTTGGTCGACGAGCCCACCGAGCTCGATGCAGAGGAGGTGTTTGCAGCCAGCCAGAAGCAGCATCCCCAGCCTCAGCCAGCCAATGCAGCGTACAACGTCATGTCAAAACGCAATCAGCGCCGCAACGAGTCCAATGCTTCCACCGCTAGCACCGCCTACCGAACCGCCTCCTCTCACGGCGGACCATCGGATGAAGAGGATGATGACGCTTCCTTCACTCAGCGACGTCACGCTTCGTACGGATCCGCCGCATCTCACCTTACGCTCGGTGCCGGCATCTCTGGAGCAGCTCCCGCCATTCGACTCACCCACGATGCCTCGCCTTACCAGCACGATGCAGCACCCAGAGCCGCCGAAGCAGGCGCTTCCCAGCTCTACGCGAACGGTCACTCGGGTGTGGACCAACCTGGACCACCCAACGGCATCCCGCCGCGCCAGCACATCTCTCGTCGCAACACAACCGGCTCGTCACTCCAAGGAAGGCGGTCGCAATCTGGCAACAGCCTTGCACAGTCGGTCCGACGATCCAGTCGAGACCGCGACCCCAACTACCACTCGGCTGGCAATGCGTGGGAGGCGGATGCGCTCAACTCGCCCACCCTCGCCGAGGCCACCGCACACGCCCTGCGCACGGGCGACGCAGCCTTCGACGAGGAGGCAGCCATGCATGCAGAGCAACTGCGTAGGGATCGCCGCTACAAGGAGCAGAAGGCGCGCGATGCGGCAGCCGAGGGCACATCAGTAGACAAGGATAGCGCCAGCCCCGGTGGGGTCGTCGGCGCCTTGACGCGCTCCAAGACCGGTCGCGACTGGCTCAATGTCAATCCTAAGGACAAGGAGCGCGTCGATCGAGAGCGCGAGCGCGACGATGATGCCGAGCCCAAGGTGCTGGTCGGCAACCTGATCGGCGAGGGCCATGCCAACTACGTGCTCATGTACAACATGCTCACCGGCATTCGCATCGGTGTGTCGAGGTGTCAAGCCAAGATGAAGCGCCCGCTGTGCGACGCCGACTTCACAGCCAAGCACAAGTTCACCTTTGACATCATCGGTCGAGAGCTTACCCCCACCGCCAAGTACGACTTCAAATTCAAGGACTACGCACCTTGGGTATTCCGCGAGCTGCGCGAGCACTTCCACCTCGACGCCGCCGACTATCTGCTCTCGCTCACGTCCAAGTACATCCTCAGCGAGCTCGGATCGCCAGGCAAGAGCGGTTCGTTCTTCTACTTTTCGCGCGACTACCGCTTCATCATCAAGACGATCCGCCACCAGGAGCACAAGTTCCTGCTGCGCATCCTCAAGGACTACCACGAGCATGTCAAGGCGAATCCGCATACGCTGCTCAGCCGCTTCTACGGACTGCATCGTGTCAAGCTGCCGCACGGTCGCAAGATCCACTTTGTCATCATGAACAACCTCTTCCCACCGCATCGCGACATTCACGAGACGTACGATCTCAAGGGCTCGTCGATCGGACGCGAGTACCCGGAAGAGAAGGCGGCGGCAAAGTCGGGCGCAGTGCTCAAGGATCTCAACTGGCTCAAGCGCGGGCGCGAGATCGAGTTGGGACCCGAGAAGCGGGCGCTCTTCGAGGCACAGCTGCAGAGCGACGTGGCGCTGCTGCAGCGCCTCAACATCATGGACTACTCGCTGCTCATTGGACTGCACGACATCCGTCGTGGCAACAAGGACAACCTGCGCCAGGACAATCTGCGCGTCTTCCAGCCCGAGACCAAGGAGCTCAAGCGTCAGCCGACGCAGATCAAGCGGCCTGGTGCGGGCGAGCAGGACGCGTCGGCGCTGCGACAGGCGGTTCGACGCTCGGATCCCAAGGCGCTCAACGCACAGCAGGGGTCCAAGCTGCCCGACCGCGACGTGAGCGAGCGCCGTCACTTCCTCTTCTACCAGGACGAAGGCGGCTTCCGATCGACGGACGAGAACAACCAGCCGGGCAGCATGATCTACTACCTGGGTGTCATTGATCTCTTCACTCCCTACACCTCGGTCAAGCGCGGCGAGACCATCTGGAAGGGCCTCACGCAGAACCGGCACATGATCAGCTCGGTGCCGCCCAAGGAGTACGGCCAGCGCTTCTTTGACTTTTTGTGCAGCGTCGTCACGGGCGGCGACAAGAGCCGGCGTCCCAAGATGTGGGGCTTCACGGAAAAGGACACCAAGAGCAAAAAGGACAAGGAAAAGGTCGCCAAGTAGATCCACCACCCTGCCCTTTCACAAGTCCGCCGAGCTTCCTCCCGCAATCACTTCCCCTCTGCTCTTTCTCGACACTCGCTATCCACTGAAAAGGATAAGCGGCACTGGTTGGCCGCCTCCCATCACCTTCCTTTCGCATCTTTCCGGTCACCCTCTCACAGACACACACACACGCTCTCTCTTTTGGCATCTTTTTCGTCTCGCATCTTATTCTGCTCAAGGGTACGGTAATGGAACAATCACTTGACATTGCCGGCGTGACGATGGGGAAGATGAGAGCCAGTGGCCATCGACACTATGACTTGATGTGTGGGAACCACGTGAGGCGCGTATCCAATTTAGGCAGGGCTGACGAGGCGTGTTGGAGGCTGGACGCGAGGTGCAGTTGATTCCATTTCCTCGAGGTGGAGGCACTGCAGCAGCGCGCACCGTCCACACGCGAGTTTGACCGTGCATTTCAGGGTGTCGAGTCGATGAGCTTGGCTTGGCACCACTCCCATCCACTCGACCCTACACACGTCGCACCGCTCACTTCGACGTTCCATAGACAGGACCAGCATCTCGTGGACTTGGACCCATGGGCGGGACATGGCAAGGAGGGCGGATGCTTGTTATCAATCTGCGGCCTTGAACTTACGCGCTTGCTAGATCGTACGTCATGGCCACCACACGACCGACGCAGAGGCCGGGAGGCGAGCAGGCGGTCGCTTCGTCGTCCCGCAATCCGCCGCTGCAGAGGCTGCGCTCGGGCGATGCGGTGAGCACGCTGCAGTCCTCGGCGGTGGCAGCCATGGGCTCGATCCGCACGCTCGCGTCCGTCTCGTCGTCCGGCACCTCGCTGCATCCCATCGCGCCCAAACGCGCCATCAAGGTGGTTCTTATCGGCGACGGAGGCTGCGGCAAGACATCGATGCGCAACCGCTTTCTCACCAACTCGTTCTTCCCGTCGTACCGTGCAACAATCGGCGCCGACTTTATCACAAAGACCCTCCCTATCGATGCGGCGAATCCGGACGGCGAAAAGGCGACACTTCAAATCTGGGACACTGCAGGCCAGGAGCGATTCCAGAGCCTTGGTTCCGCCTTCTACAGGGGCGCAGATGCGGTCATTATCGCATTGGATGCAACCAAGGATCCGGACGAGACCATGCAGCGCGTCAAGTCTTGGTACGAGGCGTTTATGGACAAAGCACCCGGGCCTGCGAGCGAGGCGGAGCGCAAGAGGTTCTGTTGGATATGTGCCGCCAATAAGGTCGATCTCGTCGATGGCCAGGCAACGCGTCCACTGGATAGAGACGCGGTGAGGCGTACGTTGAATGCGCTGGTGCCAGCGCCGGAAGAGCAACCGGATTGGGGCATCGATGCAGGCCAGCCTGGAACACGGCCGTCGGGAGCAAAGGAACCAGCCAACCCGTCCGAGGTGCTGTCGAGACCCGACCCGAATACGGCGCAGGCACCAGAGACGCCCACGAAGCAAGCATCCGGCGCGTCTCTCGGTCGCGACCCAGGGGGCGTAACGCCGATCTCTATGCAAAGTTTCGGCACCGTCGATGGGCATGCTTCGCCCACAGCCAAGGTACGGCAGCGGCGCTCGGACTACCGGCTGTCGCGCAAGTCGCTCTCGTCGGTCGCGGCGGCGGCGGCACGTGCAGCGGAGCAGGAGGACAGCAGCGATGCCGACGAGCCCCCGCACATGCAGAACGGCGGTACGCTCAACACGGTCTATGCGACGCCGTTCGGGACCGTATCGAACGTCGCCCAGCTCAGCACGTCACCGTCTGCCAAGACGGACACGACGTCGCGGGCAGATGGGACGGATGGAGGCAGTGGCTTTCTGTCGAGCTGGATGCGGTCGCGGTCCAAGGCATCTCAGTCGCGCGCGACGAGGGGGCATACGAAGCGCCAGTCGATTCGGAGCATCGAGGTGTTTCAACCGAGCGATTCGGACGACGATCGCGACGCACGCAAGTTTGCCTTTCCCAGGGGAGCGGTTCAGACGCCACCGCGCAGCGTCCGCAGCAGCAGCAAGGGCGAGAGGCCGCGCGTGGATTCCACCATGAGCCTGGGCGCCCCCAGCGTGTACCACACGCCGCGCAGCAGCACGTTTTTCAGCGTGAGCCCCACGCCTCGCACCACGCTCGGGCTGCCCAGCATGCGCACCGACACGACCAGCAGCACCAGCCAAAGTGTGGACAGCAAGGCACAGTGGCACGATGGCAAGGATGCAAAGCTGAAGCACAGAGTGTCAATGGCTTCGTCGTCCACTGCGTCTGTAGCGACGGTCAAGGCGGATGCAGGCAGAGGGACGAATCCGATCCTGCGCACGCCCAAGAGCATCAATGATCTCTTCCAGCCACAGGACTCTGCCGCAACGCTAGAAGAACACGAAGAGCAGGAAGAGGTGCAAGAGGGCATGGGAACGCCTCGGGCACGCACGCCTTCGACGCTGTCCCTGCCCGTAGAGCCAGTGGAGCCGGTGGCAGTGCCGAGCGAGGTGGAGCAGGGCTTTACGCTTTTCTACACCTCGGCACGGACGGGGCACAACATCGAGCGCATGTTCCAGCACATTGCCACGCGCGTAGCTGCCGTACACGCCTACGAGCAGTCCCTTCAAACCTCGGAACACGAAGCCGCCGGAGACGACGAACGCGATCGCCGACAGAGCGAACTCATCCGCCGCACCATCCGCATCGCAAGCGGCAAACCACCCGACAAATCCTGGTACTCGACATGCTGCTAATTCACACCACCAGCATCCGGAAGAGAAAGCAGAAAGATTTCAAGGATCAAAAGAGCATATTGCATCGTGTGCTTGCGTCGGTACAAACCAGGGGGGAGCCACAGTGGAGGGAATCAGAGCTTAAAGTCGGAGCGCTCGTAGGCGGTGGTGTGTGCAGCGGCGTTGTCGGTGAAAAAGTAGATGTCGCCCGGTGGGGATGGACGCACTCTGCTTGCGGGGAGGCCGAGTTGGGGTTGGTCGAGCACCTTGGAGAGCATCTCCTGCTTGCCTTCGCCGGCGAGCACGAAGGCGAGGCGGTGTGCATGGTTGAGCACGGGGTAGGTGAAGGTGATGCGCTTGGCGGGCGGTTTGGGGCTGTCCTCAATCGGGGCCACCCAGCGGTCCTGCTCGTTGAGCAGCTCGTGGCCGGGGAAGAGCGAGCACGTGTGTCCGTCGGGACCCATGCCAAGCAGGATGAGGTCGAAGACGGGGTTACGCACCGCCTCCTTTCCAGCAAATGCGGCGACGAGCTGCTTCTCGTATGCGTCCGACAGCTCTTCTGGATCGTCGAGCAGGCTCTCGTCGATGGTGTGGATCTGGTCGCGCTTGAGCTCGGGCACCTTGGAGAAGAACTCCTGGTGGCAGAGGTGGTAGTTGGAATCCTCGTGATCGAGCGGGACCAGACGTTCGTCGCAGAAGAAGATCTGCCACTTGTCCCACCGCAACGCATTGTCGTCGCGGTTCACCAGGTACTTGGCCAGCATCTTGGGCAGCGAGCCGCCGGACGTGGCGAGCGTGAACTTGTTGCGACGTGCGATGGCGTCGTTCTGCGCCTTGATCACAAATTCGGCCAGGTTGCGCGACAGCTCGTCGGCATCTGCGAACGAGAACAGGATGGGCTCCGCCGGCTTCTGCGACGGCGCCTTGGCGTCCATGGGCGGCATGATGGGCTAATAGCTTATCGGGCAAGGGCTTGCGTCCGGTGCAAAGAAGGCGGAAGAGCGAGTAGGGGATTCAGCGGCAATCGCGTTCGAGGTGCGTGCGCGCGTGTGTGTGATGGAGAACTGCGGCGAGTTGGGGCGATGCAGCAGATGGCGTTGGATGAAGATCGAAGGCAAGATGCAGCTGCGAAAGGCCGAGAGTGTGCGGTTGGTGCAGTTGCCATCCGTCTCTCCGAGGCGGCCGAAGATCGATTTGGCGTGCGATTCCCGATGCACCCCCTCTCTCTCTCTCTCTC
>AWNI01000007.1:122470-175756 GCA_000517465.1 Moesziomyces aphidis | reverse complement strand
CTCTCTCTCTCTCTCTCCAGTCGAGACGAGGTGGAGACATATCCGCACGGCAGCTCAGCGCGACTTTCCGCATGTGTGTGGGTGTGGCGGAAATTGCTCGCAATTTCGCCCAGCAGGCTCTGCGCTCTTGGGCCCAGGATCGAGATAACGCGCCATCCATCCATTTTTGACATTTTGGCCATTTTTGGCGTGGGCTCGAGCGCTGGCTCAGTCAGGACGGATGTCGTGCCGAGATGCAGCGTCAGAGTCCGAGTCGGATTCCAATTTGGCGCCTTTGACAGGCCAACAAAAGGCGACCTTGGCCCCGTTTCGGAGCCGTCATCCGGTCCGGGTGTGGTGCATCGATCCGCCAATCGAGCAGCTCCCAGTCACGGAAACACCAAAATGGGGCCCAGCTTGACCAAAGGAGGAGTTGACTAAGTTAGCGACCAACCGCATGGCGTCTTTAGCCAACCACTGTGATGGTTCGGGAGGCGCCCGGATCCTCTAGCCGCACCAAGGCGCTCAAAGCGCACACAAAGGTCATGGGACCGACCGCATGGCGTCGTTAGCCAGACTGCTCTCGCTATCAAGATGTGTGTGTCTATCTTCTGCTTCCTTGACGGCTGCCTCTAGGATCAAAAGGCATATATACCCTCATGCCTTCGGCTCGTCCCTAGCTTTGCCCTCCCCATCCTCCCAAGTACCCTTCCTCCCACACCTCCGTCTCTTCATCTCTCAGTCCTTGTTTCTCAGTCCTCGTCTCTCAGTCCTCATCTTTCTCAAAGGTGACCAAAATGGTCCCGAGCAAGATTGCTCGCAACCGCGCCGCCCAGGCCATGCCAATCCGAGCCCAAGACCGTCCACCCGACGTGCACGTGCAGCCGCTCTAGCGCGGCAACGTTTTGCCTGGGCCGCCCACCTTCCTCCACGCTCTACTCGATCTCAGCTTGGCTCGGCCTGTCAAATCTTCCCCTTTTCCCCCGGCCTGATACAGCGGGCCTCGAGAGACGCTGTCCAGTGTCCTTTGCCGCTCACGGCTCGTCTGGCGTTGGCCAGAGTGAGAGCCTAGGTCTCGAAATTACTGTAGCCGTATTCGCGGAGCAAAGTCGCCGAAGACCCTGAGCCGCCATCTCGACCATCCAGCCTGAGCTCCAAGAATCTGTCACATACCGCAGCACCAGCACCATCCAAAGCAAAGATATGAGACCGAAAAATGACTTGCGTCTTACATGTCGGCACTACGAGGCATTATCGTGGCTGAACGTCCGCCTCGTCGGCGTATTGGCGCCGCTCGTCGAGCGGCGCGCACTGGCAAACGACGTGGCATCAAAGATGGGCGTCGCTTGCTCCTCGTCCTCGTCCTCGTCCACCACCACCGCATCGCGCTCCGACGGATATGCATTGGCATCGCCCTCCTCCTCGACCGAGAAGAAGTTGCGTCTGGCGCTGCCCGTGCTGTCATCGCCAGCACGCGACAGATCGAGCTCGGATCGGCTGGCCGCAGCGTCCCTGGCTGCGAGGCGCGCGATCTTCTTCTCTTCGTGCTTGCGCGACGCCACCGAGTTGCTGAACAGCGGCAGCAGGTACTTTTGATCGATCGCCTGGAACCACTGTCCGTCCTTCATGACCAGGCCGGCGCGGTCCAGCAGCTGCTTGGCAGGAGACGACGTCGAGCCGTCCGAAGACGACGCCTCGAGCACCGCCTTGCGGATCTCGCTCAGGCTCGGTATCGACGTCGTGTTGACCGTGGTGGGCGAGCGTGCTCCCGCGAGCCCGGGTGTGGCGGAGCGACTGAGGCTGGCGCCCGTCGCGAGCGGCGCGAGCCCTGTGCCTGCGCCGGGTGTGGATGAGCGCGATGGCAGCATCTCGGAAGAGAATGAGGAGCGCTCGTCGTCCTCTTCCAGATCGTCGGCGAAGCCGGTACGTGCGCCGCCCGTCTTGGCACCGCGCATCCCCGATGCGAACACTGAGCTGCTGTGACTGAGCGACGCGCGCGGGCTCGACGTCTCGCTCGCATCACGATACGCCGCTTTGCGCCCGGACCGCGTGAGCCCCGCGCGCTCCGACGCATCGCGGTAGCTGCCCGAGTCGAGGTAGGTGCGTCGCTGCATGCCGCGCAGCCGCATCACATCGTCGTCGTCCTCTTCGTCGTCCGAGTCGCCCTCGTCGTCCTGCACACCCGTGCGGATGCCCAGGATTTCGAGCATCTGCGCCGTCGTACCGCCAAACACGATCACCGTCAGCACGACCGTGACGAGCACGGTCGTCTGCAGCGCGATCGCATTCTGCCCCTCGATACCCGCCGAGAGCGCAAAGCCCACGGCGCCGCGCAGCCCCGCCCAAAAGAGCATGATCTGGTACTGCCGAGGCAGCTCCTCCTCCACGGCGCCGCGCGGAACGCCGCCACCGCCCGTGGCGCGCGCGCGGCGGTTGTTGCGCGCGCGCTTCACCGCATTCACCACGCTCGCGATGGGGAACACCGCGCAGTAGCGCGAAGCCACCACCGCCAGCACCGTGACGATGATAAACAGCGGCTTGTACACCAGGATCTCCTGCGTGAAGAGACTGAGTCCGAGGTAGATAAAGATAAAGTTCTCCGAGAGGTTGGCGAGCGTCTGGAACGTGTAGCGCGTGGTCCTCTGTGTGCGCCTCGACATGTTGTGGTAGGCGTAGTGCTTGAGCGTGATGCCGCAGAAGAGCAGCGAGACGATGCCGCTCATGGTGACGCCGTTGCTGAAGAAGTAGCTCGTGTAGGCGATGAGCGCCACCAGACAGCTCTCGAGCTGCGGATACGAGCTCAGTCGCGAATGCTTGAGCAGCAGCGAGCAGCCCAGTCCGAAGCACACGCCCAGCAGCATCGAGAGCGTGAACACCACCAAGAAGAGCCCGATGCCGTGGAAGATGGACGAAATGTAGATCTCCTTGCCCCTGAACGTCGAGAGCGTGTCGAACATCACGATCGACACCGCATCGTTGAGGATGCTCTCGCCAAAGATCACCGAGTACAGCTTGGGGTCCACCTTGTACGTGTTGAAGATGGCGAGGATGGTCACCGGATCGGTGGCGCTGAGGGTCGAGCCAAAGATGAGGCATTCGAGCAGCGTGAGTGAGATCGACTCGAGATGCAGCAGCGACCAGAGGTAGACGATCACGCCCACCACGATGGCGCTGATAAACGTGCCGGCAAATGCAAAGATGAGGATGGTGCCAAAGTTGCGGAAGAAGTTCTCCTGGCGCAAGTCGTAACCGGATGCGAGGATGATGGGCGGCAGAAGCACGTTGAGCATGATGGTGTTGCTAAAGCTCAGCATGCTCTGCACCTGCTCGCCTGGGCCGACGCGCAGGCAAAGACCGACAAACATGCCGGCAAACAGGCCGACGATGGTCTCGTGCACCGCCGTGATGCGCTTGACCTTGAGATAGTAGGATGTCCAGAACGAGAGGATGAGCAGCGACAGCACAAGGAAGAGCGCCAGCGACGAGAATCGCTCCTGCTGCTCTGCATCAGGCACGGTCACCGGCGTGGTGGCGGTGGCCGTCGCGCTGGCTGAAGCTGTGGATGTCGCTGTGCCCGTTGTAGACGCTGTTGCGCTATTCGATGTCGAGGCTGCAGTGACAACGCTCAACAGCAGCGCTGACACCATGGTGAGCTTGGCGAGCATCCTGGGCAGCATACTTCGGCGGCCTTGGTCCCCCCACCGTCGTCCTAGCGACGCTCCTGCTCCAAGTGTTGTGCCTGGCCTTGCTCCCAAGCTATGATGACTTGGCCAGAGCAAGATGGCGTGCGAAGATCCAGAAGGTCACGGTAATGAGCGGCGCAGCTGACTTCGACGGATGGTGTTGGGTGTAGAGATGATACTGAGCTGAGCCTAGGACGCAAAGGACCCTGGAAGCCGTGAGCCTCGGTGGAGGCTTCCCGTTCTCCGACCTGCGATCCGTGCGTAGCAAAAAAAACTCAATCTAACATGTAGGACCGATGCGATGTCTTTATACGTCCTTTCACCATCAACTTGGTTCAGGATTCGAGCCTGCGAGTCCATACAAGAGTCTCAAAAAGACGTCGACACCACACAGGCTTTGCTGTAGGATCGAGAGCGAGTGCGTGTGGCTCGTTTTCGCAACTGAGGCGAGGCCTTGTAGGCGAGGCCACAGAGGCGAGGCCACAGAGGCGTGATCGAGCCCCGATGGAATTCCGGCGGCGACGCGATTGACGATCTTCGACTCGGCCGTGGAGCGCAAACAACACGGTAGCAGCCGCCCTCGCGACAAAATGTGAGAATTCGGGTGGTGAATGTCACGCTCTCATCACCATCCGGCGCACCTTCCATCCGCACTCGATCCCACCTCGAAAGCGGATCCGTCGTCGGTAGATCCCATACATTAGCACCGTCGCCATGAACGACTATCCAATGGATGCGGCGCCGCAGTCGCTCTCGGAGCTGCTGCAGCAGTCCAAGAAGCTCACCAACCATCTCGGGCGCTCGGACCTGCCCCAGATCCAGCTAGGCCTCGACCAGATCGAGAATCAGAGTCGCAAGCTCGTCTCCAAGAGCCTGCGCTCCGGCTCCACCCAGCCCGCCGATGCGCGCGCACACTACTTTCTCGCCAACGGAGGCATCGATGCCGCTCAGCTCGCCGATACCATCAATGCGGCCAACATCGCGAGCACCTTCGAGCCTCTCCAACCCATCTACGACACGGATGTGGAAAGCTACCTCACCCACGAGCACCAGCAGGTCGTCATCAGCGCCATCGAGCAGGGAAGGCGTGAGACGCTCCAGGACTTCCACCGCAACCTCGACCGCACCATGCACCGCGACTGGGAGAGGCAGAAGCGCAAGATCTTCGAAGAGCTCGGTCAGCATCAGCCCGCCAGCGCTGCCGGTCGCGATGCGGATCTAGACGCTTCCACTTCTGGCTTCGGCGCCTCCACTTCGGCGCACACGCTGCCCTCGTCGTCGAGCACAATGCTCGGGTCCAATGCCACCTCCCAGATGCACGGCAAGATGGCGCGCTACCTCATGGTGGTGTCCAGGCTCAACTCGTCCCGACTCGAAGGGTACAACCTTGCTCTGGCACATGCCTTCATCGATGCCATCTCTGGCCTGGGCGAAGAGTCCAAGAACAAGGAGCTCATCGAGAGCTGGAAGGCGCTCGCCTCGATGGTGCGCGAGCAAGACGTCCGCAACGGCGAGTTCGGCGCCAGGCTCATCAAGGAGCGCCAGTATGCCCCTGCCTACGTCGACCTCAAGGGCTGGAACGGCACCGAGGGCATCCACCTGCGCAAGGAACTCCTCCAAGGCTCCAGGGCGTTTTTGGAGAAGGAGTTCGAGGAGCACATGGAGCAAGTCATTGCCGCCAACCCCGTCATCGCCCAACGCGGCGGAGCGCCCACGGTGCGATCGACGGTGAGCGCCTTCCTGCGTGTGCAGCATCTGAGCTCGCAGAACCAGTGGCGATCGGACCTGGCCAAGGAGCTCGATGCGTCGACCAACGTGCCGATCTGGGCGGAGCTCTACCTGCTGCTGCGCATCGGCAAGACCAAGGAGGCGCTCGAGTGTGCGTCGGAGAACGAGAACCGCATCCGCTCCACCGACCCGTCGTTCCTGGCGTACCTCAAGGCGTGGGTGGACTCGCCGGAGCGTCGGCTGCCGCGTCTGCTCAAGGACCGCTTCGTGGCCGAGTACAACTCTCGCTTCCGCACGCTGCCCGAGGTGCACGACCCGTACAAGCTGGGACTGTACAAGCTGATCGGACGCATCGATGTGGCCAAGAAGTTCCCTGCGCTGCTCACGTCGAGCATCCAGAACTGGCTGTGGCTGCAGCTGAGCATGGTGCGCGAGACGTACGACGAGGATGGGGATGCGCAGGACTCGGTGCGCGACCGCTTCACGCTCGCCGACCTGGGACACAAGGTGGAGAAGTTTGGCGAGGCCTACTTCGACCCCAAGGGCAACCGGCCGCTGTTCTACTTCCGGCTGCTGCTGCTGTGCGGCCAGTTTGAAAAGGCGGTGGGCTTCCTGTTTTCGCGCTCGGCGCACCAGGTGGATGCGATCCACTTTGGCGTGGTGCTGGCGTACTACGGCCTGCTGCGGGTGCCGTCGCAGGCGGCGTCGTCGCAGGTCGAGTATCTGGTGGTCGAGTCGGACGCGCAGGGCGGGAGCGTTGCGTCGATCGACTTTGCCAAGCTGGTGCAGCGGTACGTGCGCACCTTTTCGCAGTCGTCGCGCCGCGATGCGCTGCAGTATCTGTACCTGATCTGCCTGCACGCGGATGTGGCGGAGCCGGTGGGCTCGGAGCAGGTGCGTCGGTGCCACGATCTGATCCGTGCGCTGGTGCTCGAGGCGCATCCGACCGAATTCCAGGAGCTGCTGGGCGACGTGCGCACCAACGGCGCCAAGACGGCGGGCTTGATCGAACGCAACCTGCCGCTGATCAAGATCAAGAACGAGCGCGAGTTCCTGTCGACGATCGTGCAGGTGGCGGCGACGCAGTGCGACATGGCGCACCGCACCGAGTCGGCGATCCTGCTGTACAACTTGGCGGGCCAGCACGACACGGTGGTGGCTGTGCTCAACAAGGAGCTGGGCGCGCGGCTGATGGAGCCGAGCAGCGCATCCGAGTGGAAGAGCGAGGGCCTGTCGTCGGGCGCGTCGTTCTCTGCGGCGAGCAACGTGGTGACGCTGGCGACGGCGATTCTGTCGACGTACGAGGCGCAGTACGGCTATGCGGGCAAGAACCGGGACACGTGCCGGCGGTTGCTGGAGCTCAAGAAGGCGGTGGGACTGCAGAGCGAGGGGCGATATCTGGAGGCGCTGCAGACGATCGAGGCGCTGCGGATCCTGCCGCTGGATGGCGAGTCGCGCAAGGACGTGGTGGCGATCACGCGCAAGGCGGAGGAGTTCAAGGAGGTGGACGAGAACATTGCGCGCAACTTTTCCGAGATTGTGCTCATGACCATGACCATGCTGTACAAGCTGCACCAGGAGCTCAAGGAGAGCATCCACCGCAGCGGCACGAGCGCCATGGACGAGTACCGTGCGCAGGCGCGTGCGCTCATGATGTGGGCGGGCATGCTGCGCTTCCGCATGAGCAGCGAGACGTACAGCCAGCTGACGCGACTCGATGTGTTTGTAAGTTGAACTGGCTGGGTGCGCGCGCCATGAAGGATGCCCAAACGACCGATGCTGACCGCCGTGTTCTCCTTCCTGCCCCACAGATCCACTGATGCAGCCGCTCCCCGGTCACCGTAGAATGCGGCTAGATGGGTTGCTGATCGGCTACAACAGAAAACCAAGCGATTGCCCGATCGATTGATCCCTGCGTGTTGTGAGCGGCGAGGCAGAGAGAGAGGAGAAAGTGGGAGCAAATGACAATCCTTTTGCTGAGCACGTTCTCGCCGCCGCCCCCCACCCCGGACCCTGAGTCTCACCTTCTTGCAGCGCCAAGCAAAAAAGAAGGAAGCGGACGAACCAAAAGAAAAGAAACAATTGGGCCGAGCCAGAGCCGACGGAGCGCGTTTAGAGGAGCAACGCGGCGCGGCGGGCGGGCGGTCAGGCGGGACAGGCTGAGCCGGGCCAAGCGATGTCGAGCGAGCGAGCGATAATCGAAATCAGATCTCTGTGCAGTGAGTGCCAGCCAGTATTTTTAGCCCCGCCACCTTGTGCCCCAAAGAGAGATAAAAAAGGTGGGCTGTGCGCACCGAAGAGAGGAAGGGGATGCCACAGCCTCGCAGCAGAAACAGCGTCGGCTGTGCTCGCCTCGCCTGCTGCCCCACGGCAATCCATTCGCAGAGCTGAGCTGAATTATTTGCACCGCACCGACTGGGCGCCCCACACACTGAGCGCCCTCCTCTGCTCCTTAAGGGTGCGCGTGGATCCATTCCTCCCACCACCCCCATCCTCGTCAACCTCGACCTCAACCCTCGACGAACAAACACATCCGGCGCCATGTCGCACATGATCGCCTCTGCCATGTCGGTGGCGCAGCAGACGCTCGGCTCTGCCTCCACCGCCAACGACTCCTCGGACCACCAGCCGGGTCTCTCGCCTCCCCTCTCGCCCGTCGGTGAACAGGACATCGAGCTCACCGCTCCCACTCCCGCGGCCGCCCGTGCCTCGCGCCGCCCCGCTACCGCTCCCAACTCGCCCATGCCGCCTCACCTCCAGTCCTACCGCAACAACCTCGGCAACGACATCACCATCGACGTCAACATCGGCCCCAGCACCTCGTCCGCCTACGCGCGTGCCCAGGGCAGCGCCGCCTTTCACCACGCCCACAAGCACCATCCCCACTCGCCCTCGCCCTCTCGCGCTCCCCTCCCCTCCACCGCCGCCCCGACCGAAGTTGCCGGTCCATCGGCGGACGGCAAGCCCGCGCACCTCGCCCACCCCTCGCAGGATACCGAGGCGGCGGCAGGCCCTTCGCGTTCGCGCGCCAGCTCGCTCGGCTACGGCGGCCTCGCACCCGCCACGCCCGGCGGAGAGACCGACCCGCTGCTGCTGCGTTCGCGCGTCGTCGAAGAGTCCGAGGTGCGTCGACGCCACTCGGGCAAGGGCCGCAACCGCCGCGACGAGCGCCAGATCCGCGACTTTTACGAGGCGCAGAACGAGCACATCGAGCGACTGCTCAAGCCCATCTCCGCACACGCCGACGAGGACAAGCAGGACCGCGAGTCGTCGGCGCTCAAGGTCAAGATCGCCGTATACGCGTCGATCGGCGCCAACTTTGTGCTCGCCATCCTCCAGCTGTATGCCGCCGTGAGCTCGCTCTCGCTCTCGCTCTTTGCCACCGCGGCGGACTCGGTGTTCGATCCGTTTGCCAACCTCGTGCTCAACTGGCTGCATCGCAAGAGCGAGAAGGTCGACGAGCGAAAGTGGCCCATCGGCGGCTCGCGCTTCGAGCCGATCGGCAACATCACCTATGCGGCGCTCATGGGCATGGTCTCGGCCATCCTCGTGGTCGAGTCCATCCAGGAACTCGCCACGGGCGATGGCGACAAGAAGCTCTTCATCCCCTCGCTCATTGCCGTCGGCGTCGCCTTTGTCACCAAGGCGATCCTGGCGATCTACTGCTATGGACTGCGCAAGTACTCGTCGCAGGTCGAGGTGCTCTATCAGGACCACCGCAACGACCTGTTCATCAACGGCTTTGGCATCTTCACCTCCGCGGCGGGTGCGACGATTGCCGGGTGGATCGACCCTGCGGGTGCGCTCATCATCTCGGTGGCCATCATTGTCTCCTGGACGCGCACCGCGTTTGGCGAGTTCAAGACGCTGGCGGGTGGTGCTGCGCCGACCGACTTTTTGCAGCTGGTCACGTACAATGCGGCGCTGTTCAGCGACGAGATCCAGGCGATCGAGAGTGTGCGTGCCTACAGCTCCGGACCGCGCTACATTGTGGAGATCGACATTGTCATGCATCCCGAGACGCCGCTGTGGAAGAGCCACGATCTGAGTCAGGCCCTCCAGGACCAGCTCGAGTCGCTCCCCATGGTCGAACGCGCCTTTATCCACGTCGACCACGAAGTCGAACACGCCTTTGAACACCGTAAGAACATCTAGACCAATCGCACTTCCAAAACAGGCTTCGGCGCACAATGCTTGTCATCAGTGTATATTTAGGCATGCGACGAATCGAGTTGACAAAAGATTCGGCGCAGTTCGGTGATGGGGATCTGTGCATTGTTCGCAATCGCACCAGCAGCTGCGGTGGTGGACGCGGTGAGGTTTTTGGGTGCGTTCGAGTCGTCCCTCTTGCGCACGGTGACTGACTGCGTCTGCATCTCTCGCTCGCCCACGACGAGGATGTAATTGTACCTTGCCAGCTGTGCCTTTCTCACGAGCTTGGCCAGCTTTTCGCCCTGCGGATTTGCTTCCACATCCACATAGAACCGCTGCAGATGTCGTTCGGACGACTGCGACGCTTCCGCATCAGGATGGATGCCCAGCGAGAGGTACTTGGCGATCCTGGCCGCATACGCGTCGAGTTCAGCCGAGCCTGTTTTGGCCGGCAGCACAATCGCCTGCCTGGGAGACAGCCAGAACGGCCACCAACCCGCCGTCTGCTCGATGAGAATCGCCATGAAACGCTCCACGCTGCCAAGGATGGCACGGTGGATCATGACGGGCGTGCTTCGCTCCCCCGTTTGCGTGGCACTGGGATCCGCATACGACAGTTCAAACCGTCGGGGCAGCTGGAAATCCAACTGAATCGTTGCCGTCTGGTGCCTGCGTCCCTGCCCGTCCACCAGACGGATATCGATCTTGGGGCCGTAGAACGCTCCGTCGCCCTCGTTGAGCTCCCACTTGCGGCCGCTCTTGTCGAGCGCCTCGCGCAGTCCCGCCTCGGCACGATCCCACTCCTGCACGCTCCCGATGAATGCATCGTCCGGTCGCGTAGACAGCACGAGCTCGAACGCTGCGAATCCAAACGTATCGTATGCCGAGGTGAGCATCTGCAGCATTGCGTCGATCTCTGCCTCGACCTGGTCGGGGGTGCAAAAGACGTGCGCATCGTCTTGGTGGAATCGGCGCACGCGCGTCAAGCCCGTCAATGCCCCGGACGCCTCGTTGCGATGCAGCGGCGAGAACTCGGCGTATCGAATGGGGAGATCGCGATACGACCTCTCCTGCGACGCAAAGATCACACAGTGCCCCGGACAGTTCATCGGCTTGAGTCCAAACGTCTCGTCCTCCACCTCCCGCTCCTCGGCATGGATCGAGCAGCAGGCAGTGCGATCGTCCACGCTAGTCGAAGCCGACGTGCGCGCAAGACGCTCCTTGTAGCCTTCGGCCGCAAACATGTCGTCGCGATAGTTGTCCCAGTGTCCACTGCGCTTCCACAGCGAGGTCTTGTACAGCTGCGGCGACTGCACCTCGTCGTAGCCGTACACGTCGTACAGATCGCGCACCACGCGCTCTACCTTGCGTGCCAGCCGCATGCCGTGCGGAAGGATGAACGGCGTCCCCGGCGAAGAGTCGTGCGTGAGGAAGAGCGACTGCGCCTTGCCGATCGCCCGGTGGTCCGTCGTACTGCTCCCCGAAGCATCCTGACTCGCGCCCTGCGCGGCGGGTTTGGAAGACGAATGCCTCGCCTGCAGAAAGTGCTTGAGAAGCGATCCAGTCACGGTGGCGCTTCGCGAGCTAGAAGCGCTCCGAAGCGCTCGACGGACCAGCACCTGCATGCCGTGTCGAGACATGCTCAGCTCTCTGCGAGGTCGAGGGGATGATGGAGGCCGGCGCGCAGAAGCCAGTTCTTCCAACCGCGGCCAAAATTGGCGAAAAAGCTATAAAAAATGGGCCTCCAAAAGGCGACGATTTATTTAAGGGTCTTTACCGTTCGGAAGTCGGGCACCAAAATAAAGATGTTAGACTGACGATTGCGGCGTGGCTCGTGCGAATCGCGCCGATGGCCACGAGACGCCGAGTGACGTTGTCGGCGCAGCTTCAGAGCGCAGTCCGACAAGCTCAAGCTTTGACAGGACCCTGACTTGTCTCGGTCTTGACCTCGCTCCACCATCTTGCTCGCTGCAATCCAGTCTCGCAGCCAACGCCAACGACAAGCGCTCCTGCTGTCGTTCCGGGTAAGCTGACGCGACGCGACACCGCCCGGAGCGCATGGCTCACTTGAACGGGTTCGCAGCCATGTACGCCTCACGTGCACTGGCCGCCCGAGGCCCCATCGCTTGCTCACTCCGCAGTCGATGCCATGCCACTGCTTTACCGGCAGCCGCCAGCAGAGCGTATTCGCAGCTTACCGCTTCGTTTGCACGGCCCCACCGCCCTTTCGTCAAAACGACCCAGGCCAGCTTCCAGTCGCTCAGGTGGGGATCTTCGGCCGCCCTCACCTCCACCTCGCCCGAGGCTGCCAAGGTCGCAGAGGATGCCGAGACCGAGACCGAAAACGATCCGTTCCGCAAGATCGGCTATCTGTACTTTGACACCGTCTTCCCCATCCGTCTCGGCTTCTGGGACATCCGCTACATGCTCGCCTCGCTCGAAAAGCGCTCCGTGCTCGACCGCATCAAGGCCAGCTTGCCTCCGGATGAAAGCGTAGGCTACGGCTTCAAAGTCATCGGCGCAGAAGAGCGAATGAAGGACGGCGGCGCCTTCGTCACCTTCTCTTACCGCGAGGACCCCAACGAGAAGAGCGAGGACTCGCTCAACCACATCGAG
The DNA here is from genome assembly GCA_000517465.1 of Moesziomyces aphidis. Classification (NCBI taxonomy): domain Eukaryota; kingdom Fungi; phylum Basidiomycota; class Ustilaginomycetes; order Ustilaginales; family Ustilaginaceae; genus Moesziomyces; species Moesziomyces aphidis. The sequence continues at coordinate 163,598 of AWNI01000007.1, read as the reverse complement.
AAGCGCCTCAAGTCCGGCGTCCGACGCGTCTTTAACCCTCTCCTCTTCTTCATCGGCACGCCGGGTGTCCACGTCGTGCGCGGCTCCCCCTTCCGCGAGGACATGAATATCTTCCCCTCCACCCGCATCTTTGTCAAACTCGACGGCGGCGATGCCAGCGAGGAGCAGCTCTGGCAGGCTCTGCGTCCCTACGGTCGCATCGTATCCATCGTCAAGGAGAAACCGTCCGAGGCGTTCGTCACCTTTTCTCGCATTCGTGGCGCCACCAGCGCACGCAACTGTGCCCACGGCTACGAGCTGCCCAATGGTGCGCGCTTCGTCATCACCTTCCGCAGCAAGCTCCGCAGCAAGCAGGCGTGGGACTGGATCTCGAACCATCCCAGGATCGTCTTCCCGCTCGTCGCCTTCCTCATCGGCGGCATCTCGTACATCGTCTTCGACCCCGTCCGCGAGTTCATGGTGGAGAGCAAGGTGCACAATACCTTCTCGCTCCACGAGTATCGCCTCTACTCGTGGCTCAAGCGCAACACCGTCGGCCTCTTCAAGGACACCGACGGCAACGCCGATGGCCGCGTAGACGACTGGTGGGAGCGCCGCCAGTCGGCAGAGACCATCCAGGAGTGGATTCGAGAGAAGCCTTCGACTTTCGTCACCATCTCGGGCCCGCGCGGTTCGGGCAAGACGGGGCTCGTGAGCAAGGCGATCACGCGCGACGTACAGCACCTCGTCATCGACTGCGACGCCATCGCAAAGACCGCCAAGAACGACTCGCTGCTCATCACCTCGCTCGCCAACGAAACCGGATACTGGCCCGTGTTCAGCTGGCTCAGCAGCATCAACAACATCATCGACCTCGCCGCCGTCGGCCTCATCGGCTCCAAGGCCGGCTTCGCCACTCCCACCGATGCCCAGCTCAAGCAGATCCTCGGCGTCGTCACCAATGCGCTCAACAGCATGAACGAAAAGACGCAGAAGCGCCTCGCCAAGGCAGAAAAAGCTCGCCTCGCTGCCGAGAAGAAGCTCAAGCAGCCCGCGCAGGCTGTACCCACCGATGGCACCGAGTCGCTCGAGGAAAAGGCGTCCGCGTTGGCACACGATACCATCGAGTCCATCCAGCAGCTTGTGTCCCCCTGCGACGACAAGAACGGGAGCAACGACGAAAAGAAAAAGTCGTTCAACTCGCCCGTCGTCGTCATCAACCAGTTCCACCACAAGGGCATCAAGCAGGCCGTCCTGCACCAGGTGCTCGCCGAATGGGCCGCCGAGCTCGTCACCAACGGCATTGCTCACGTCGTCTTTGTCTCGGACAATCCGGTGGGCATGGGCAAGGAGCTCGCCAAGGCGCTGCCCAACGTGCCGTTCCAGGGCATCGCACTCGCCGATGCCGAGGAGGAAAAGGCACGCAGCTACGTGTACAACAAACTCAAGGAGATGGGTCGTCTTCCCGTCATCAATGCGGCGGCGGGCAAGGGCGCCGGAGTCGCACCGCTGCGAGCCACGCCGTTCGGATCTGGATCTGCGGCCGGGCAGCCGGCGGCTGTGGAGGCCGGCGCGCCCGAGTACGCAGCAGCACTGGACGACGAGACAGCGAGCTGGGTGGACAAGCTGGGCGGGCGGCTGACGGATCTGGAGACGCTGGTGCAGAAGGTGTCGCTAGGGCAGACGGTCGAGTCGGCCGTGCACGACATTATCTCGCGCAGCGTGGTGGAGCTGCGCAAGAACGCATTTGGCGACGATGCGAGCGAGGCGACGTCGCTGGCGTGGACGCGCACGCAGGCGTGGACGGTGGTGCAGAAGCTGGCGGCCAAGGGCGAGATCGCCTACTACGGCCTGCTGCACAACGAGTTCAAGGGCAACGAGGCGGCGATCAAGTCGCTCGAGCAGGCCGAGATCATCTCGGTGCGCCACCACGATGGCCGGCCTTCAGCGATTCGAGCTGGGCGTCCTGTGATGCAGGAGGCCATCAAGCGGCTGGTGGCCGACCGGACGTTCAACGATACCCAGACGCTGCTCGCGAATGCGGCGGCGATCGAGTCGGCGGAAAAGAGCCTGCGCACGATCGAGACCGAGATCTCGGACATCTCGCGCATGATCCAGGGCTCGCCGTTCAAGGTGGCTTCGGGCGCAGGCGCCACGGATGGCGCCGTACTGCCGCCACCCGGCGACAAGAAGAAGGACGACGGATGGTCGCTCAAGCTCAGCTGGTTCGGAGACGGCGATGGCGCGCCGAGTATTCGCACCAGCGAGGCGGCCAAGGCAAGGACGGAATTCCTCATGTCCAAGATGGCCGAGCTCCAGACCAAGATCTCCAAGCTGGATGCGCAGAGCACCGCCATCAAGGCCCGGCTCGCCGCGCACACGGATTAGAGAGTTCCAAGGCGCAATCACACCGCTTTTGTTTTAATGGCTTGGGCGAGGTGCGGGTGGCGTGCGATGGGAACAAGATGCACGATGGCAAGATGCGTTGCAGCATCAGTCAGAGTCGCGTGTGGACCCTGTCAAGAAAAATAAAAAGTTTAGGCTGTTTAAGAAGGCGGTGAGGGCTGAGTCATTGCTGAGTGAGTGCTGCGGCAAGGTGGCATGGTGTTGACGTTGCGAGTGTGCAAGTGAGTCAGCGCCACCGAAGTGTGGCGCCGCTGTAGAGGCCCTCGCTGTGGGGGACCTCGCTGTAGAGGCCCTATATAAGCATCTCCAATGTCGGTGGCAAGGTGTGAAATGGTCCACGACGCTATTCTCTGGTTGAAGTAGGATTACCATGACTGCCAACACGAACTCTGTAAGTCGGCATTGCCTGGATGTGCGCCTTCCACCTGGAACGTGGATTGACTGACGTGTGTTGTGGGCGATGTTCAGTTGCCTGCTCCTGGTGGAGCACGAAAGGCTGCTACGCGTGGACCAAACGGTGCATCTGCGCTCGCTTCGGAACTGGGTGCCGCGCGGGATGTCGATCGAGACGTCGCACGCGCTCGATCCGAGGGCGACAAGATGCCCCCCTCGAACGATGCCAGCCGCGTGCTTGAATTCGGTATGCCCAACGGTGCCGAGCAAGGTGTCGAGACACCTGGCCGCGAGAAGCGCACCGAGCTGCAGAACATGCGCAACCAAGAGCTCGGTCGCGACCAGCCGGACCTTGGCAAGATCGCACAGACTTCTGCCGGAACGACGTTCCCCACCACAAACACCGCCAAGTCGACCGCAGCCAACGATCCCGACGCACTGCTCGACACGGTCGCCAGAAGCACCGGCACCGAATCCGGAACTTCATCCGCAAACACCGCAGTCCAAGTCACTCGCGACGCTCCCACCAACGCCTAGCTCCGCCTCTGCCATCTCTAAATCGTTGTGAAATCAATCGAGCTGCATACGCTCTGTCTGCCATTGCTGTATACGCTCTGTGTGTGATCGGGACTGCAATGCCGTCGGATGCTGCGGTGGCTAGCTGCGCGATGAAGATGCCAATGGGGGCGCGAGCCTCGCTGCGCGTTTGCGGCCGGGCGCTGGCGCTCGAGGCGTAGCAGCCGTGGCATTGGGCATGCCCGACGACCGACGCTGGCCCGAGACACGGTAGAGGAGCTGTTGATTCTGGCGCTGGAATAGCACCTTTTGCCGCTGCACAAAAGCCCACACCGACACCACCGCCAGCACCGCCACAACCGCCTATGCACACAGAGAGGCCGAGGATGAGCATGTGCATACAAAGGCTGCCAGGGGTGCGAGCACTTACGATCATTTCAAAGTAGTCTTTGGCTTCTTGCTTGGCCGACTTGCCGCATGCTTCCCAGCCCAGCAGCGCGGCAGCTGTCGAGTCGGTCGCATTGCGTGCTGCATTGGCAGTGTCCATGGCTGTTCGAACGGCCGAGGCGTCCGCGCGGTCCGCCACGGGACTGCACGCCACGCGCCGCCGGTTGTTGTACGGTCGACAAAACGGAAGATGCACCTGTTCCACACCACGTCAGCATCATCTGCCAACGAATCCACACCGGGGGATGTACTTACTACATTGTCAGGACACGGATTGCAGTCGCCCGCGGCGACGCAGACATAGTCGGTCGCATTACCAGCTGCGGCCGCCGGCTGCGATCCCGAAGACGACGCAACGGGCTTGTCGCTTGCCTGGCCATTGCGGAATCCCGACCAGAGCGGCCATTCTCCTTGGTACCCCTTGGCCTTGACGCCCTCGGTCTTGCCGTCGCCCAGCACGAACTTGGCGCCCGGCAGCTCGGTGTCTGGCCGCCACGAGTCTCGACGCGCGAGCGAGCGCGGTGGCGTGGACGAGGTGGTTTCGGTCGCGAGGGCGTTGAGGAAGAAGAGCGACATCATGAGCGCCATGCGCGACGGCCGTGTGCGTGGGTGTGGACGCGGCATTGCGCGTCGGTGTGAGGTGGGCAGAGATGGTGGTGGGAAGGGCACGAGCGAGGTTCGGTTGATGAGGTGTTGGTGTTGGGCGCTGCGTCGAATTCCGAGCTCCGAATGCCGAATTCCGACAGAGGTGGTGGAGGCGGCGCGCAACTCGACGGCAAGAGCTCCGTGCACCCTTCCACCTGTCCACCACGCGATCACCAGCCTAACCCCCCTTCACAAGCCCACTGAGCAACAGGTGTGGGGGCGCTGTACACCGGTCGGCATCAACCAGCCATGTCGGCCGCGTCCGCCGCTGCGCCAGACGCGCTTGTCTCGACCAGCGACCGCACGGCGAGCGGCTCCAAGTCCAAGACGAAGCGGAGAGACTCGCTCAGCAAGTCGGGAAAGAAGCGCGAACCCACTCGACAGGAATCGCTCGGCGGCGCGGTGATTCGATCGCTCTTCGGCACGCTCGCCTTCCTGTTCAAGCGGCCCGTCCGTCTGTTCCGCCCCGTCAAGCTGTCGTCATGGACGATCCTCGAGGCCATGGCGAATCGCGAGGGCCGCAAACTCAGCCTCCGATACCTGCGCACGCTGCTGCGCCGCGAGAACTCCAACTTTCTGCCACACCTTCTTCTGCCTCCGCTCCTCTTCAATACCGCCATCGGCTTCACCCTCTTCGAGGCATACAGCATCACCGAAAGCCGGCTTCTGGCGCGGTCGAAACGGCAAGCCAGCAGCTCTGGCACCGATGCGGAAGATGCAGAAGATGAGCAAGAAGCGAGCGCTCCGACGCCCAAGTGGACGCCGCTCTGGATCGTCACAGCTTCGGGCGCTGTAGCCGGCGCCGCACAGTGCTTCCTCTCGGCACCGCTGGACAATGTGCGCTACATCATGCAGCGCAACGTCAGTGCGTCGGACTCGCGTGCACGCGGCGGCGCCAAAGCGGTGACCCTCATATCGTGGCGTGCTATCCTGCGTGCGGCCATCTTGCCGTTCGCGCCGGCGGTCGCACGCGACAAGCTCGTGCAGGACGTGCAGAAGGAGGCGATCGAGCACTCGAAGCGCGCACCCAAGCCCACGCTGCGCGCGCGCATCCTGGCGCTGCTCGAGCCAGCGACGGCGAGCCGAGATGCGGCGGAAAGCGTGAGTCAGCGCTTCAGCATGTCGCCCGAGAAGCGGCACGAGTGGGAGAAGCGCCTCAAGCGCTGGCGCGGCGGCGTGCACGGCTCGGGCCTTGCGCTCTCGCTCATCCGAGACAGCGTGGGATTCGGCAGCTTCTTCTTCATCTTTGAGGTGTCGAGGCGGTGTGCCTTCTTCGCCTCTACCTCCGTCGACCGCATGAGTGCGTGGTTCAATGCGCGCGGACTCGGCGTTGTGAGACCAGGCGGAGAGACGACGCAGCAGGACAACTCCAACGTCGTCGGAAGACGCAAGAGCGATGATGGGATGGGCCGGGGCGATGTACACATCGAAGACGCGGGTCGAGTGTCACACTGGATCCGCGAGGGCCAGAGGAACGTCACGGATGCCGACGTGAGCTACAACCAGTCGCGCACGGTGCAGGGCCGGGTGGTGGCGGTGATCATCCTGCTGGTTGGCGGTGCGGTGGGCGCGTTTTCGTACGAGCTTGTCGGACGGCCGTTTGAGCTGATGCGCGTCGTCATCTGGGAGGGACGCAAGCAGTGGGAGCAGGGCAAACGCGAGCCTGGCTTCCGATCATCAGCGAGACGCAGCGCATCGACGGCTTCGGCGGCGCCATCGAGAGCCGACGCGATGGGCGTGACTACGCTGGGCAGGACAAGAGTGCGTGGTGCCAGGGCGGCGGCGCAAGCTCGGGCGGAGGCGTTCGATGGACGGCTGTGCAAGCGGCGAGCCGACTTTGTGGTGCTGCGTGCGCAGAATACGATGGGCACCCAGGTCTCGCGCGTCTGGGAGCGCGCCAAGCTCACGCGCCCCCCACATCCGCTCCGGCTAGGTGGGCGGACCGTGCTGCACCGACCGCAGGTGAACGGTACAGCAGGTCCGAGACTCACCAGTTCTCGCGCTTTGCAGCATCGCAAGACGCTCAAAGCGTCGACTTCTACATTGCCATCGCACACGGTCGAGAGACAAAGGCGCATGCAGCACCGACGAACTCGCCAAGCCTCACCGACGCTGGCGACACGACCTGGCTTTCTGACGCTGCTCATCGAGCATGCGCAGAGCACGGCGCAGCTGGACCGCAAGCACTCGGGCGTCGATCCATCCAAGACGTCCATCCCGCTGCTGCTGCTGCACACGTACTTTATCGCGCCCTTCCTGCCGGAGATCCCCAAGCCCGTGCTGGACAACGAGCTGGTGCGTGCGGCTGCCGGTGTCGACAAACGCCTCCGCCCCTCGTCCGGCGCGCAAACGGGCAAGACGCAGACGGATCTCATGGAAAGGGTAAGCACAGTGGCGCAGCGCACGCTGCTCATGTCGCTCGCATCCAGGCGCAGGTCAGCCGAGTCGCCCGAGGCCAAGCTCAAGAAGAACTGGATCAAGAACAATCCCGTCAACGTCAGCTTCGCCAACGCAAAGGCAGGGGTGGCTGGTGGTGCCAAGAGAGCGGGTGGGTTTGGAGCGAGCGACAGATCGACGCTCCAGAAGGGCACGAGGTATTGGGCGAGCGGCAGAGTGGTCTGGTCGCTCAAGCGGCTCGCCACTCCGTACGGCGTTGCATTTCTCGTATTTGCGTGGCTCGGAGGCGATCTCAATTAAGTATACATCGCACAGTGGACCAGCAGTGACTTGAGCTGCCGATCGAGGGTGATGGGGTCAGCAAGAGATGGTGGGGGTGCGGCTTGGCTCGGAAGTTTTCGCCCCAACATTGAATGTTACGCCGCTTGTTCTGTAGGCCGAAATCGGTCGGCGTCCGACTCCACACGCGAAGCCCTCTGGACTCGTCGAGCACAGATCACCGTCCACTTCCTGAGCACCGCCGCTCTTGCCGACCCACCACCACCCGCTCCGCGCTCCATCGATTCACAGGCTTCCGACCGCCAACTTCTGCAGCGTTTGCAGACCCTTCATCGCTCGCGTCGACCATCATGCCGGCTAAAGCCGGCGCGGCCACGCCCGACCCCGAGATCGGCACAGCAGCGGGCGCCGCCGCGGCTGCAGCGGCCGGTCCAGCCTGGCGCCAGTTCTCGTTCTTCGAGTCGTCTCCAGTTCGCGACGCTGACGACTTTGCAAAGCCGCCAGCAGCCCTGCGCAGCGCCAACGAGGTCGCTGCCATCTGCCAGTGCCAGGTTCGCCCCCCAACGTCGGCCCTCGCTTCCGACGCTGCCGCTGGCTCTGCATCGCCATCCGAGGCACCTGTCTCAGCGGCCGTCCGCTTCGACGAGCCATCCGCCTCCTCGAGCAAGGCGGTCAAGGCGAACAAGGCATCTCGCAAGCAGCCATGCACGCTCGTCGGCACCATACACGGCCGCATCAAGGTGCTCGATCCCGACACGCTCCAGGAGCTCGCGGCATGGGACGCCTTCTCGTCCGGTGCCGTCGCTGGGCGGGTCACCCATCTGTCCTCAGATGCTCGTGGCAGAGTCATCACGCTCGGAGAAGAAGACAGTTCCCGCTTCCCCATCCTCAGGGTGTGGGACATCCGTACAGGCCGCAACGCGTCCCGTCAAGCGGACAGTGCGACGGCAGACGGCGCCAAGGCCACCTGGATGCCACGATTACTCGCCGAAGGCAAGGTGCAGCATGGCAGCCGCCCTCACCCGATCGCAGCGGTCTCGCACACGCCTTCGCTCTCGTACCTCTCGGTCGCCCTGGCGGACGGCACGGTTCTGCTCATCCGTGGGCTCGAATCCGCCCTCATGGCTGCATCGGGCAACGCGGGCATCGCATCGGCGGGCTCATCCGGCCGACCCACGCCAGCCGTCGCGCTGCCAAAGTTCAAAGTCGTCTTTCAACCCACCAGCTCGGACTCGGGCGCGCACGAACCCGTCACCGCGCTCGGCTTCTCGGAGGTCGCGGCGCCCGCTGCTGCCAACGCTTCGGCGCAGGTCAAGACGGCATCCACTGCAACCCAGACACCAGCATACGAGGCCAGAGTCTCGCACGGATCGAAAGGTCGCAAGGCAGCCTTGGCTCGGCAGCGAGATCCGAGGACAGGCTCGGCGAATGCAGCTACTCAGGCCGATGCAGCAACGTCAGCGTCCGCCGTGCACCTCTTCATCGTGACGCTCTCGCGCGTCTTGCGCTACATTGTCGCTGGCAAGGGCGCAGGCGGCAGTCCCGCCGTGCTCGACGATGTCGGAGGCGCTCTCGGCTGCGCTGCCGTCATTCCTCCGCGTGCGGCCATGCCTGCTGCAAGCTCCGGGCCAGCCAACGCGCCGGGCCTGCCTCTGACATCCGCACCGAGCAGTCCAGGCGCCGCGGGCAAGATGGTCATCGCGCGCGACGAGGCGATCTACGTGATCGGGCAAGAGGGCCGAGAAGCGTGCTTCGCCTACGAGGGCCCAAAATCGTCGATTCATCTCTCGGCGTCGCAGGTGATCATCGTGTCGCCGCCGTTTGCGCCCGCGTCGAGCGCCGGTCCGGTGCGCAGCTTCGCCAACGCGCGCGAGTCGCCGCTGTCGACGCCTTCATCCCGTAAAGGATCCATGCTGCCGGCCGAGGTGGCCAAGATCACCATCTTTGACCTGGACAACAAGCTGGTGGCGTTTAGCGGCACGTTCGACTCGGGCATCCGCCAGGTGTGGGTGGGCACCGCGGGCGAGGTGCTGGTGCTGAGCGATCTGGGCGAGCTGACGCGCCTGGACGAGAAGCCGCTGCGCGCCAAGCTCGACGTGCTGTACCGCAAGAGCTTATTCCTGCTCGCCGTGAATCTGGCGCGCTCGCACATGCAGCGTGCGAGCAGTGCGGACGTGCTCGCGCGCACCGAGGCGCTGATGGGCGACATCTACCAGCGCTACGGCGACCATCTGTACAACAAGGCCGACTACGACGGCGCCATGGCGCAGTACGTCAAGACCATCGGCCACACCCAGCCGTCGCTCGTCATTCGCCGCTTCCTCGACGCGCAGCGCATCAAGAACCTCACCACATACTTGCAGGAGCTGCATGCGCAGAATCTGGCGAGCTCCGACCATACCACGCTGCTGCTCAACTGCTACACCAAGCTCAAGGATGTCGCCTCGCTCGATCGCTTCATCAAGCGGCCGCATGCGCGCGCCTCGTCGCGCGCCGATGCGGACGATGCGCCCGACCCGCTGGGTGGCGAAGGCGAAGGCGCCGCCGAGGACCGCGACGAGCTTCCCTTCGATCTCGAAACGGCCATGCGCGTCTGCCGGCAGGCAGGCTACTTTGGCCATGCCGCCTACCTGGCCAAGCGGTACGGCGAGCACCGCGAGTACCTGCGCATCCAGATCGAGGACGTCAAGGACTATGGCGACGCGCTGCTGTACGTGCGCGGTCTGCAGGCCGACGACGCCATCGAGAGCATGGCGCAGTATGCCAAGACGCTGCTCGGCGAGCTGCCGGACGAGACGACCGAGCTTCTGATCGAGCTGTGTTCCGGTGCCTTTCGGCCCGATCCGGAGGCTGCACACAAGGCAATGCGCCTGCAGCAGCGCCAGGCCGAGCAAGACAAGACGAACCGCGGCACTGCACCTAAGAGCGCCGCCGCAGCGTACCTGAGCTACCTCCAGGTGGGCGGGTTTGGCAAGCAGGCGCACTCGACCGACGGCGGCTCGCGCACGGGCACGGGCACCCACACGCCCGCCCAGCGCAACTCGGCAGCGCTCGCAGCGCCGTACACGATCGGCGACGGCTCGAGCGCGGCCACGAGGCCGTCGAGCACGGCAAGGCCCGCCGACGGCGATGTGTCCCTGGACGACGCAGACGCGAGTCGCGCCGAGGCGGGAGCGGACGCTGCCGAGGGCGACGACAAGATGCAGGCGTACGCGGTGCCGTCGCCACGCATCTTCTTTGCGCACTTTATCCAACATCCGAGCCAGTTTGTGCGCTTCCTCGAGACGGTGGTGCTGGCGCGCTGGGGCCAGTATGTCGACATGGACGCCGCGGACCGTTCTCAAGGCGAGCCTCTCGACGACGATGCGCCGGCGTACGAACTGCCTTCGAGCCCGGGCGGGGGGGAGGTGGACGAGGTGGAGCAGGCGTTGCGGGAGCTTGGCTTGGACGGCCGCGCCGACGACTACGAAGATGCCGAGGTGGCCGACCAAAAGTCGATCTGGAACACGCTGCTTGAGTTGTACCTTACTGCGGGCGAGGCGGGCGGTGGTGGGAGGGAGCGCGCGCTGCGGCTGCTGCAGCAGCACGCGAGGCTGCCGTACGACGTGTCGCACGCGCTCATGCTGTGTGCGGTGGAGCAGTTCGATGCGGGCCTCATCCTGCTGTACGAGCGCATGGGCATGTACGAGGACATTGTGCGGCTGCACATGGCCTCGTCGAGCGCCACCAGCAGCGCACAGGTGGTGTCTGCACTCGCGCGGTACGGTGGATCGCAACCGGAGCTGTACGGTCTGGTGTTGCGCTACCTCGTGTCGTCGCCGGAGCTGCTGGAGCGGCACACGCCGGAGCTGCTGGGCGTGCTGCGGGTGGTGCGCGAGCGCGCGCTCATGTCGACGCTCGAGATCGTCCAGCTTCTCTCGTCGAGCGCGCACACGCAGGTTGGCGTCGTACGCGCTTTCATTGCCGAGTCGATATCGGCGACGATTGCAGCGACCGAGGCCGACACTCGGGCGATCGACGACTACAAGGCGAGCATCGAGGAGACTCTGGCCGAGATTGGCGAGTTGACCGACAGTGGCGGCGCGCGCGTGTTCCAGATGACGCGCTGCACGGCGTGTGCGGGGCAGCTCGATCTGCCGGCGGTGCACTTTATGTGCAAGCACAGCTACCACCAGCGATGTCTGGGCGAGGAGGAGGCCGAATGCCCTACATGTGCGTCGCACCAGACGCGCCTGCGAGACGCCCGTCGCCGCCAAGCCGATGCTGCAGTCGAAGTGATTGCTACCGCCAATGCAGGCGACCAACATGTACTGCACCGAGCAGCAGATGTGCACGAGGGCGCGGGGTTCGACAAGTTGGCCGCGCTGTTTGCTCAGCCCATCATGGGCAATGCGCTCGCGGCACAGCAGTTGTAATGCCAGTGGTGCCGCAAGAGATGGTGTGTGTGCAGAGTTGGCCCGCGGCGCATGGGCACGCGCGGTGCGGGATATGCAGGGTCTTAAGGATTGCGTCCCCGGGCCCGCGCGTCGTGCACTCTTTCGCTCCCCACCCTAACGCTGCGTGCTGGGTAGCGTGACGTTTGGCACCGCTCCGCATACAGCGAGGAGGGCCGAGACGCAGAGTGACGAGGAGATGTTTGAGTTGAGCGGGTTGCAGCGCTGGTCGAGCGTTGACGGCCCGCAAGAGTTTTTTCTACACGCCCGCCCAAGGGGCTTATCTTATCTCTTCCCCCTCCTCGCTGCCCCTTCCCCTTTGCCTCCTCTCTTTGTGAAATGACCATCATCCTGTCGCACATCCGGGGGCTTGTACACACGATGAAACCCTCACTCAGCACACACACGACCATGTCGCCCACACGCGCGCGCATGGCGGACGCCGCCTGGCTCACGGCTATCAACATGCTGGGCATTGTGCTAACCATGGCCCAACTACCCCTCGTCGCACTCGTCTCGTTCAGTGGTCGTCATCCCTCTCGCCCCAATACACTGCTCAAGCACGCGACGCAGCTCATGTGGGACGCGCACGACTGGCTCGAGCATGCCGAGCTGCACCCGCCCTCCATCTGGCACTGAAGCTGTCGCGCGTTACTGTGGTCGCAAGCCGGCGAGCTCGAGGATGCCGCGACTGGCAGCTTCGTTCCTGCTGAGCTGGTCGCAGAACTCGTTCATCCATTCGGGAGGCTGCCACGAGGGACTCGTCATCAGCGCCCCCAGCGTCGCCAGGTTCGCCGGCAGGTCGACGATCCCGCTCAGGGGAGGTGCGACGTAGTCCGGCTGCGCGAGCGCGTGGTCCGCCATGGCTTTGATCAGCTCTGCGACGTTCCGGCTCATCGGGAGCGGCATGCTCGGAGGTGGTTCGGGTCCAAACACCTTCTTTGCCGTCTTGCTGCTGTCGCCCTGACCAGGTGCAGGGGCTGCTGCGGCTTTTGGGTTGACATCGCTACGAATGTCGCCCTTGGCGGGAGCGGGGGCCACCGCAGCCTTCGTGTCCGTGGCCTTGCCACTGCCGCCCTTGACTGAAGCGGGCGCTACCGGCGTGGACACTGCCGGCTTGGACACCACCGGCTGCGCCACCCGCGCCTTGGACACCGGCTTCGACATCGGCTCGGGAACCGCCTTGGGCACCGTCTTGAGCCCCGGCTTGGGGTCGCCGCTCGTTCCACCGCCGTTGTTTCCGTACGCCAGCGTATCGAGTAGCGCGGTCTTGATGCTTGCGAAGGCCTCCTTGCTCTCGGCTCCCGCCGCGCTCTTCTTCTTGCGCGTCTTTTTGGGGCTCAGCATGGGGATCCAGTTGGGCTGGGTGCGTTCAAGGCGCCTGAGCTTTGCGGAGAGGATGGCGATATCGTCTAGCATGGCGGCGTCTGGGTGGGTGCAGCCTGCATGGCAGTTGTGCTGGCTCTTGGTGCAGATGGCGCTCTTTGCCTTTGCGAGCGGCGAGTGCTCGCGGGTCTGTTTGGCCAGTGCCCTGCCGAGCGCACACAGCGTGTCGAGCGTGACGTCGATCGCGTACATGCTGTACAGATGCGCCATGGCGGGAGCACGCACGGTATTCTCGACATGCGGTCGTCGCTTGGGCTTGCGTTTGCCCTCCTGCGCAATTCCGCGGTAGAACGACGTATACAGCGGCACTTCGGAGCCACTCAGGTTCTGCAGGACCGAGCTGAGGTTGACCAGATCCCACTGGACCTCAGTCGGGCTTGGGGGCGAGGTGGATTCGACATGTTGCGTGGTGGGGGCAGTGCACAGCAGACGCTGCAACACATAGGCCTGTTTGGCACACCGCATGACTACCGTCTGCAGCAGCGGGATGAGCGAATGCAGCATTGCCGCCATCGCCTCGTCTGCGCTGCGAAAAGAGGTATAGTTGATCCAGACAAATGTATGTAGTACGAGCTGCGCGCCGTCGCGCAGCTCCATCGTGTCGGGGACAAAACTCGTGGCGACTTGCTGGAGCTCTCGCAGTCTGCGTGCGCGGGTGGGCTGCGTGCGCCTATCGCGAGCAGCAGCGTGTTCCTCGGCCTCGATCGAGGTCCATCGCGGTGAGCAGACGGCGAAAAAGTAGTGCTCGACGAGAGATTGGCTGTAGTTGTCCTGCAGATGCTGCTCCACCACGTCGGCCGAGATGTGGTAGAAGGCCGCGGCGTAGTTGAGCAGTGCGACGAGCGCGGCGAGCTCGGTGTAGATCAAGTTGTCGCTGTGACGTGTGCCGAATGCCAGCACTGCGCGGTTGAGTGCACGCAGGACTTGGGCGAGCGGTTGCTTGTTCGACATGTGCGTTCGCTCCGCCGCATCCGCCTCGGCCGTACTAGCAAATCGAGCGCAGTCAGCTAGCAGAGTCTCGGACTGGAGCTGCTCTCGCATCTTGTCTCGACTCCTCGCCGTCTCTGTCTTGCCCGCTGTGCCCTGCTTGTTCTTGGCTGGGGTTGCCATGGCCGCCTGTTTGTCCGCGCACTTGGGTAGCATACCGGGCTGGACCTGACCGAGAGCATCTTCGTCGAACCCGTAGGCGCGCAGCTGGGCGTCGATGGACGAGTTCCAGAGCGAGTCGATGCGCACACACCGGTGCTCGGTATCCCACACGACAAAGTAGCGCATCTGGTGCATGCACGCCTTGAACGACGTCCCGATACAGCGCAGCTCGGCACTCATGCTCGTCAAGATCTCGCCGTGTTCGGCTGCAGGACCGAGGGCACAAACGGGGCCGTGGTGGTGTGGGCGTCCGCTAGAGTGAGCCTGGCGTGAAGGGCAGTCGGACTTGCACGTTGCGCACCACATGAGGTAGGCGAGCGCAAATGGCACTGCCAGCGTATTCTTGTCGCTCGGTGGCAGAAAGCCGATGGGAGGATGGTAGGCTTCATCCTCGCGTCGGCAACGTGGTGGCCGCGGCCGTTGGCGTGACGAACTCGATGGGAAGCACGCCTGCGTTGTCGACGAGCTCATCGTAGCCCTTGCTCATCCAACTGAACGCCCGAGACGGGGGTTGAGGAGCAAGATCAGCGCTGCCGAACCGATCTTGTCGACCGAGTCAGCTGAGATCGACGTCGCAGTGTCAAAGACCTTTGCTGGTCGAGAAGGAAGCGGCGTGTTGGTGTTGAGACCTCTGAGGCGGTCTGAGCGGGGGTGGGGGGCCGAAGCTATTATATGAACCCTTTCGCTATCCGCACCTGCGAGCCGCACGGTGCTTCATCTTGCTCATCACACCCATGAAGCGCGTGCATCGCCTTCATCACGCCCGCACCGGACCCCACTGCGCACCCTCACCGCGCGCGCGCTGCAAGGCCGCCAACAAGCTCAGAGTTGCGCATCCGCCCGCGTCGCCAAATCGACACTTCCCCCCTTGACCACCCTATTCTCCGCATCCACACGGCCCCCCTCTCCCATCTCGCAAAACGCCCATCAAGAGTCCAATCACACACCGCAGTTCGACGGATCTAGAGTGTAGGCATTGCGAACAAAGGGCATCAGTGTGCCATGAAAAGACGAACAAAGGGAGCGATAAGGTTGACTCTCTCACGACTCGAGCCAAAAAGCCGATCAGCTTTGGCAATCGACGCGTGTCGGAGCGGACTCGGACCCAGGAGCGTACGCTTCCAACACCATCAGCTCGAATCTCGCAGGCTTGCGGGCAGGGCGGTCCGCAGACGAGCGGCACGAGCTCCGGAGCGGATCACAGCGTAGGACGGAAAGCGAGGCAGCCGGGGAGCGCTACGGACGAGCGTGGGGGGCGGATTTAGAGGGCAAAGGCGCCGGCGGCAACAACGGCGGCGATGGCGGCACCGTACTTGATGGCGTTCTCGGGCACGTTGCGCGAGGCGGGGGCGAGGTCGGATGCCTGGAGCTTGCCGTCTGCGATGGCGTTGATGGTGGCCGAGATGGCGGAGGCGAACTCCTTCTGCAGGTCGGACTTGGGCGTGGTGAGGGTGGGGTAGTACTGGAGGACGGAGCCAGCCATCTCGTTGGCCACCTCATCGGGCGACTTGCCCTCGGGGCCACGCGTGTATCCGCCGATGAAGTACGAGATGAGCGAGCTGACTGCGGGCGTTGGCAAGAGCCGAACCATGTGGAAGCGGAGGCGAGCGGTATTTTGCAGCGGCGAAAGCGCGCGGTAAGGGCAGGATCGACCAAGAGAGCGAAAGGAGGAGTCAGTCAAACTGGGTGCGACGTGCGTCCGCTCGAGCACGGACTCATGATCGAGGTGCATCACTTACGGTCGTAGGTGGGGGTGGTGGTGGAGCTGTAGGGGCATCCTGCGGGCTGGGCACGCGGGTCACCGCCAAGGACGGTGCAGACGTTGGATCCACCCGAGCCGCCGGATCCGCCGCTGGAGGCAGACATGGAGGTGGGTGCGGCACTGCTAGCGGACGACGACATGGACCCGCTCATGGACGAGGACATGGAGGAGGCCGAGCTCTCCTGGGCGACGGCAGCGCCAGCGGCAAAGGCGAAGAGCGCAACGGGGGCGAGGGAGAACTTCATCTTGGATGGTGAGGGTGATTTGAGGTCGACGAAGGAAGGGAGAGCGCAAAGATGGTGTTGTCGAAGGGGGAGGAGAGGGGGGTTACGGGAAGGCAGACTCCGTTAGAGGGGGAGGAGGCGGCCAGAGGCAGGCTGCTACGAAGCGAGGGCAGCCCGTGCCGATAGCCCGCCAGATGCTGCTGCTATGGCTTCTGCTGTTGGGATGCTGCTGCTGCTGCTGTGTGGGGAGGGCGCGAGGCGGGCATGTTTTGGCCTAGAGATTGTGAGCCGGAAGCAGCAGCGCGGGTCGAGAGCTCAGGCACTGTGACGCTGCATCACATCGCAGCGGCCGATTGCAGCTGCAGGGCACGGACACCCGAGCCGAGAATTTCGCAGAGCCCATCCGCCCCAATCGCGGCAGCACCTGGCGATGCGCGTCGAACCTCTGACTCTGCAGCGCAGCAGTGGCTGCAGCTGGGATGTCAGGAAATCCGAAAAAGAACAAAAACACTCGAAATGTCCCGGGGTCAAGAACGACGTGCCGTCTAGCTGCATGCCGCCCGCACGCACAGTGGATCCCTGCATCCACCCTACGCTTCGCGCACCTTGTTCTTCATCGTAGCCTCATGTGGCAGCGCGTTCGTATGCTCAAGTCAAGTCACGCCGTACACTACCGCTCTTCAGAGGGTCAAAGCAAGAAGGGATTGGGAAGTTGAGCATTTAGGACGTGGCGAGGTGGAGAAAAAGCGCCGTGTCGACTTGGCACCGACTCCGAAAATGCCGATGCGGCGACGATCGAGGGCAAAAAGACACCTTCTTGTGAGCTTGTTGCGAGCCCAAGTCGTTGGCGCCTTGCCTCCGTATCCAAGGGGCCAGTTGCGTGTCAGCATCTGCACGCGGATGCACGGCTTATCCGTCTCGCAACACTCCAACGGCAACTGCAGCCTCGAACCGTTGTAGAAGAGGCCGCGGCGTGTCAGCACGGCTTTGTCTGAGACTGGAAGCGTCGATCCGCGCATGGCTGCTGCCGCTCGCCGGCAGAGCGACAAATCCTCGGCACGTCCGAATTTTTCGCACAGTTCAGCCGTGTTACGCCGCGTTTTACATATTGGATGGAGCGTAAAATCACAATCGGCCGAGTGGGACAACGGCCCGCTTGCGCTTCCACTCCAGGTCCACAGGCGGGAACAATGTACGATATGGATATGCGCAACACTTGCTAGAACTACAAGAAAGACCGTTGAGGGAAGAGAGGGGAGAGACACGAAACAGGAATCGACATCGAATGCCGGTTTAGGGACAGCCTAGTGCGTGATGAACGCCGAGCGACGCACGCATCGCGCCTAGACGGAAAGGGGGAGGGGACAGGCAAGGAGCTAATTTTGGGGGTGGCAATGCAACTACCAGCCGCGCTCGGCGAGACGGCCACCCTTGATGTCCTTGGTGATGTTGAGACCCACCATGGCCTCGCCGAGGTTCTCCGAGACGGCGGCGAGCTTGGCGGGGTCGTTGTAGTGGGTGACGGCGGCGACGATGGCGCGCGCACGCTGCTCGGGGTTGTTGCCCTTGAAGATGCCCGAGCCGACAAAGACACCGTCGCTGCCGAGCTGCATCATGAGCGCAGCGTCGGCGGGCGTCGCAATACCACCCGCGGCAAAGTTGACGACGGGCAGACGCTTGAGACGGGCAGTCTCCTTGAGCAGGTGGAAGGGAGCCTGGATGTCCTTGGCGTAGGCGTAGAGCTCCTCGTCGCTCATGGACGACACGCGCTTGATCTCGCCCTGGATGGTGCGCTGGTGGCGCACCGCCTCGACGACGTTGCCCGTGCCCGCCTCACCCTTGGTGCGGATCATGGCAGCGCCCTCCGAGATGCGACGCAGCGCCTCGCCCAGGTTCTTGGCACCGCACACAAACGGCACCTTGAAGTTGTGCTTGTTGATGTGGTGCTGCTCGTCGGCGGGCGTGAGCACCTCCGACTCGTCAATGTAGTCGACACCGATGGCCTGCAGGATCTGCGCCTCGACAATGTGGCCGATGCGCACCTTGGCCATGCACGGCACCGTGGTAGTCTCCTGGATCTCCTTGATCATGGCCGGGTCCGACATGCGCGCCACACCACCCTCGACGCGGATGTCGGCGGGGATCTTCTCGAGCGCCATCACGGCACACGCACCGGCATCCTCGGCGATACGAGCCTGCTCGGCGTTGACGACGTCCATGATCACACCGCCCTTGAGCATCTGCGCCAGACCGGACTTGACACCGAACGTGCCCAGGTTGGCATCGCTCTTGGGCGCGGAGCCGTTGACGCGCGCGGGTGCGCCGTTGGTCGCGCCGTTGGTGGCGGGCAGAATCGTGGGGTTCTCGGCAGACATTTTCGGATAGGTTGCGAAGATGAAGGATGTCGTTGGAGATGAGGGTGAGGTTGGGGGACTTGCCAAGGTCTTATGGGATCCAACCAGTCGGACCAGTCCAGTGGGGCTGCAGGGACGAGGGCGAGTCAGTGCGAAATGAGCTGAGCCGCAGCTGGGCCGCCTCGTTTGAGTAGCCGGTGAGCAGCGTTGCCGTTGCTGCCTCGCCTAACGCCACACCCACTTGTGCACTTGGAGCGCACGGCCTCTCTCAGCTCGGCTGCTTTTTTTTTCTCTCTCTTCTTCCAGCCTTCTGCTTTCTTCTCAAAAGGTCGGCTCGATTTTGCGGTTTCACGTAATATGCTAGCGAGAGGCTCGAGGAGAGGAACCAGGAAGGGCTGCAGTCTTGTGCCTTCCCCCGCTCGAGCTTCCGCTGGGGTACAGAGTTGCGCCGTGCCACCGAATCAGAACGCAGGGCTGGCCGTCAGCGCTGGCCGTTCCGGCGCCGGCGATGGTGCAAGAGCCACAGAAGCTCATGCATCTCTGCAGCGTTGCAGCTTGGCAGTCAAAGCCAGACAGCGCTCGTCCGCCTTTCGGTGACCCGCCACATCCGCTGCCCGCTCGCCCGTCTGTCTTCCTTAGCCAAGAAAAACTCTCCCTCCCTCTCGCGCCTTGAGAGTGAGTCGGAGCTTTTCCATGCGTCCAAACCCCAGCTCTAAAAAAAATTGGCCAACTCTCTGCCTCGCAGCCGACCTGTCCAATATCGGAGAAGGGAGAAAGCCCCCCACGGATCTCGTAAGTCAGTCTCACCCGCCTCGTTCCGGCTCTCGCTTTGCCACTCTGGCCCAGGCATGAAATGACTCGGAACTAAGCCGCCATCTGACCTGAGATTGCAGCTCATCTCCGTCACGTTCAAGACCCACCGCTGCCAACTTGCCGAGGAAGCTCCGAGCTCGCCCTGCACACCATCTAGGGCCCGTGGCACTCGCTCGGACTACATGGATCCTGCCCACCGGCGGACCCAGTCGTCACTGTCAAGCTCCGTATGTCCGCTGTCCGCTGTATCGCTCATGCAGGTTCAGTCACAAAGCGATTCGCACTCGCCTCGTCCGAAGCATGATGCCAGGATGTGGGCAGGACAGGCTCGACAGGCTACATGAGAGACGGACCGGCTCGGCGTGTGTTTGAGGTCACAAGACCAAAACCTCCCGCCTGTTCGCGGCTATCTGTTCGGAAGAGTTGCGCATGCCCTTGGCCTTGAGCGAGCCCAACCTTGACCGTGACCCTTCGGCTTTGCAATTGGCTCCTGAATGCACCTCCTTCAGCATTGGTTGGACCCAAGGCCACAGTCGGCGATGCCTCTCGAGTCGTGGTCCGAGAACAAAGTGTAACAATCAAGAGAGCTAACATTGACCTAATTGTAAGCCTGACCAAGCAGACCCCATCTTCAAGTCACGTGCCCAGCCATCCGAATTCTTTCCCGGTCGCTGCCGGCTGCTCCTCGGGAGATGGCAGCGCGACTGAAAAAAATCCCGCTCAGAGATTCCACACTGTCTCGTGCGAAAAAATGCGAGAATCCATCTGGGGTTGGGCATTTGTCAGGCTGGCCGCCAGAGGAGGCTGCATTTTGGCTGATCACCCAATCCGCTCGGTTCGAATTGGCGACCGGCTGGAAAGGCGCGAGATTAACTGGGGTGAGAGCCAGGCAGGCGCTTTCCGGCTTGGATTTTGCAGCGCTCCAATTCGACTTCTTCTCAGCGCCGGCCAGCAGGCGTGCAATTTGGCGGCCCAGCAATTCGAGAGAGAGTTGGTCGCCATCGGCTGGCTCAATCCCACCTGGCGCCCAACAGCGACCGACACTTTCTCTTCGTCCTCCACCTCCTCACCACTCGTTTCATCACCGGGATCGTCATCTCCCCTCGCCTTTTCTTCACAATGGCTGCTCCCGTCGCTCGAGGCGCCTTCCGCAAGGCCATCAACCTTCCGTACGTAGCCACGCACACCACCCGTACGCTGCACTCCGACTCGCCGCAGCATTTGCACGCATCGCACGCAGAGCAGGATTCACGACCATCCATCATACTCCGCTCGGCAACCGCTTGCGATCGGTAGCCGCCAGATGGTCACAGCATCCATGGAATGGAGACCACATGTGATCCTGGCTGCAGCAGATGACGTGTAGCCTCAAGGCCCCGTCGCATGCACAGCGTCGTGCTTTCTTTCCGCTGCCCGAGACAGAAGCTGACTTCTTGACTTTTGCATGCCTGCTTCTCCTGCCAAACTTCACCACCCGCCTTCGATCTGCATCGCCACGAACTCGTTGCCTCGTCTATCTCGCACTCTCGGCGCTACCTGCATCCACGACCCTATTCGTTCATCTCATATACCAACGCCGACCCTATCTCGCGCCATCGTCTTTGCTCGACACACCTGCATCCTCTCTTCATCGTACTTGTGCGTACCTATCATCGTGGCCACCTTGCAGCCCTACCGCGGCCACTGCCCACAACGGCACCCCGCTGGCTGCCGGCATCAACTTTGCCGTGCGCGCTCCCGCCGACCCCCACGCTCACGGCCATGGCCCTTCCCTCCGATCTGACCCCACCCAGGTTCCCAAATGGGCCTCCAACCTCCGCAACTCCAACGGCGTCCTCAGCTCCCGATCCGGCGTCAATGGTAAGTCCACAATCTCCCCTTCACCTGCTACAGCATCGTAAAGTCAGGACAACGCCAGCACAGGCAGGCAGAAACGTGGAAGGCGTGCCTGGAATGCACTGGACAAGGATGGTCCCCTCTGCATTGGACATGGCATCAATGGACGAACAGCACGGCCCTCGATCTGCCGACGCCATCCAGACAGAGGTGCGACACTGCTTTCGACTTGGGATACTGACCATACCCTGCTATTCTATGTCGTCTCATCAATAGCTCTCCCCACTGTTGGCCAGCCTCGCTACTTCTCGTCGTCGTCGCGCAGGCTGCAGGCGAGCCAGCCCGACCAGGTGCCCGACTTTTCGGGATACCGTACCAAGAGCGCCGACAGCAACAAGGCCTTCTCGTACTTCATGGTCGGCTCCATGGGTCTGATCGCCGCCTCGGGTGCCAAGGCGACGGTTTCGGACTTCCTTGCCTCGATGGGCGCCTCGTCAGACGTGCTCGCGCTCGCCAAGGTCGAGGTGGACATGAACTCGATCCCCGAGGGCAAGAACGCCATCATCAAGTGGCGTGGCAAGCCGGTCTTTGTGCGCCACCGCACCAAGGACGAGATCGACGAGGCCAACGCCGTGGACATCTCCAAGCTGCGCGACCCCGAAAAGGACTCGGACCGCGCCAAGCGTCCCGAGTGGCTGGTGATGCTGGGTGTGTGCACCCACCTCGGATGTGTGCCCATCGGCGAGGCGGGCGACTTTGGCGGCTGGTACTGCCCCTGCCACGGCTCCCACTACGACATCTCTGGCCGTGCCCGCAAGGGTCCCGCCCCGCTCAACCTCGAGGTGCCCGAGTACGACTTCAACGATGCCGAGAACAAGCTCATCATCGGTTAGAGAGGTGTATTCTGTGAACCCTTTTGCCTCGCGGTGTGCTTCTAGATACGGCCCGCCGCTGGAATCCTGATTGCTTTGACATTGACGAGTCTTGTGTGTTTGAGACGGATGCGAGAGTGTGTGTCGAGATGCAGCGGCTTGAAGACGGAGGGCGAGTGCGACGCGTGTGAGAAGGTGGGCGCCAGAATTTGTGCGGTGCTGCTGCCTCGCTTTTTCGCGGCGTGGGAATGCGTGTCGCTCAGCCCAGACCAACACTTGAAGCTTGCGCTGCGATTCCCGCACAAGCCCACACGCGCCCGTCATCCTTTCACTCCCCTCGCAACGACGGCGACCGCGCTCCACTCTCCCGACACCATCCCTTCGCTCGCTGCGGCAACACCCGCTCGCATCACGTACTCCGCACACCGGCCCAAGCCAGCATGCTCTGTGTCGCGACCTTGCTTTGAGCGTTTCCAACAACCTCGCAGCATTTGATTCAGCACCACCATACATCTCGACCATGGCTGCGCCAAGGACGCCGAGCGCGGCGCCGCCGCCCATCCATCTCCACTCGCGTGTGAAAGTCTCCAATCTTGGCCATGGCGAGGTGCTCTTTGTCGGTCAGACCTCCTTTGCTGCCGGCGTCTGGGTCGGCATCGCGCTCGACCATCCCAACGGCAAGAACAACGGCTCCGTACAGGGCAAGCGCTACTTTGAGTGCGACGACGGCTATGGTGTCTTTGTGCGCTCGAGCCAAGTGCACGTGCTTTCGCCCGAAGAAGAGATGCACAGCGTCGATGACGAGCCAGTAGCAGCCCCCGCTCCTGCTCCGCGCGCAGCACGCCCATCTGCTGCAGCCACACCGTCATCCGCCGCCGCAGCGCGTCTCAGCCCTCGCAAGAATCCAGCCGCCACACCCGCCAGGCCAGCTGCATCGCGTTCGAGCCTAGCACCGGGAGCGACGCCGGCTTCGGCTGTGCGTAGAACTAGCGCCGTCAGCTCAGCAAGCGCGTCTTCGTCTGCGTCGTCATCGAGGCCACCCACCGCAGCTGGCGCTGCAGCTCGCCTTGGCTCCCCCGTCAAGAGCACCACGGGCATGCGCTCGCCAGTCAAATCCGCTGGTATCGACCCTCGATCCGGCCGTTCGTCTGTCTCATCTACTTCCGTACGTTCGACAACCAAGAGCGCGCTCGCAAGTCGCACGGGCTCCCCAAGTACACCAGCCGCCGCCGCTGCACGCACCGTCAGACCCTCCATAGGTGCTTCATCCGCAGCCACACCAGCCGCCAGAACGGCCGCTGGGCTGACACGCACCACAGCAACTGCAAGAACACCGGCAGCATCGACCTCCTCTGCCGCCGCTAAACCGCAGACACCTTCGGCTGCAAGAGCCGGCCTTCGTCCCGTTCCAGCAAGCCGTCCATCGATGCTATCAGCCGGTGCCCGCACCGCGACCTCGAGCCCCAGCGTCACATCGGCTGCTCGAATCGCCGCAGCTCGCTCCGCAACCGCCTCGGCACCCATTTCGCGCACGGCAAGCGCAGCTGGCACGGCTTCGCGCACGGGCAGTGCGCTCGGTCCTTCTCGCCTCGGCCCCAGGAGCTCCGCGGGAAGCGCCGTCAGCTCGGGGCGCACGAGCGCTTCTCAGCGTCTTCTTGACGAAGAGGATGCCGTTCTCTACAACGACGACCTCGAAGACGGCGATGCAAATCTCCTCGTCTCCGATCCTCTCCTCGGCGGCGAGGACATGCATGCCTCGCACGACGATGACATCGGTGCGGACGAGGCCGACCAGACCATCTCAGCTGCCACCGCCCCTGACACAACACTCAAGTCGACAAAGCTGCTCAACAAATCGACGCGCGACTTTATGAGCCTCGTCGAGCCGTCGGCCTCGAGCTCGGCGTTGCGCTCGTCCGCCGAATTTGGCGCGCTGCAAAAGGAGCTCGAGGAATTGCGTGCCAAAGTGCGCGTGCTCGAGAAGAAGCGCGACGACGAGCGCAGCCAGATTGCCGAGCTCGAAAAGACCAGGGAGGAGGCCGAACGGTCGATTGCCGCGGTGCCCAAGCTGACCGCCAAGGTACAGGATCTGCAGGCAGAGCTCAAGGACCAGCGCAAGCTCGAAAAGGACTGGAGCATGCAGAAAGACGACTTTGAACGCCAGCTTGCCCGGCTCAACGACGAGCTCGAGTCGCTCACGCTCGACCGCGAGATGGCGGAAGAAAAGGCCGAGACGGCGGCGCTCGAGGCCCAGGAGCACCTGCTCTCGCTCGAGACCGCCAATGCCAAGATCGCAGCCATGGAGAAGGATCTCAATCCGCACCTGCTCCGGCGCCGCACCGAATCTGATGAGCCGGGAGCCGAGGGCGCCGAGGACGACGCCGAGGAGGAGGCCGAGTACTCGGCGGCGGCCGAGCTTGTTCAGCGCGAGAATGACCAGCTGCGACGCGTGCTGCGCGACCTGCGCGACCGCTCCAACGAGATTGAAGGCGAGCAGCGGCGCAAGATCATCGAGCTCGAGCGCGAGAACGCCGAGCTGATCGAGCTCAACTCGACCAACGACTCGCTGCTGCCCGAGCTCGAGAATGCCGAGTCGATGATCGAGGATCTCAAGCTGCAGCTCGACGATGCGCTGGGCGCGCAGGATCTGGTGGAGCAGCTCACGGAGCGCAACCTGCAGCTGAGCGACGTGGTCAAGAAGCTGCGCGACGAGATCGTCGAGCACGAGACCATCGCCGAGATCAACAACGAGCTCGAGGAGCAGCATACGATCAACGAGAAGGAGCTGCGCGAAGAGGTGGACCTGTGCGAGTCGCGCATCCGCGACCTTGCGGCGCGCAACGAAGCGCTCGAGAACAATGCGGTCGACTACCAGAACACGTTTGGACAGTTCCGCGAGCTGGTGTCGAACCTGCAGGCGGAGCTGGAGGCGGCCAAGGCGGAGCAGGCCGAGTACGGCGGAGCGGAGGGCTCGGGACGCAAGCAGATGGCGGATCAGGCCATGCTCAACCTCAACCTCAAGCTGCAGTCGAGTGCGCTCAAGAGCCAGGCCAAGACGATCGATCTGGAGCTCGGACGGCTGCAGGCGGCGCAGGCCTCGTCGCACCTCGAGATGGTGCGCACCTACCTGCCTGCGGCGTACTTTGAGGCGGACGCCGACGCGGTCAACTGCCTGCTCTTCTTCCGACGCATGGCGGTCAAGAGCGACCTGATCAAGACGATCGTCGAGACGAACCACGACATCCACGAGAGTCTGTCGGGCATTGTGCCCGAGGCGATGGTGGGCGTGTGCCAGATGCGCCATTCGATTGCGCATTTCAGTGCGCTGTCGCAGCAGATTGCTGCGGTGCTGCGGCTTGCGCCGCCCGAGGTGTTTCTGCGCGGCGGACGCATGTACCGCGAAAACATGGCGATCGAGCGCAAGGTGGATGCGTTCATCGGCGCGCTGCGCCGCGAGGAGCTCAAGGAGCACGAGTGCGGGCTCGAGTTCGGCCGCTTCGTCAAGCAGTTTGAGGACTTCACCATGGCGTTGGGCGGCGACGAGAACGACAGCGACCTGGCTGCCAAGGAGGTGGGTTCGGCCAACCTCATCGACCACGATCTGGATACGCTCGTCGCCGCACTGGGGTATGCCAAGCAGCAGCTGGCGCAGCTGTATGCCGACGACGACGACGTCGAGTGGGAGCTGGCAGGCCGAAACATCGAGGACGACCTGTTCGATCCGCTGCAGGAGCTCATCACGCGCATCCGCAACACCAAGGTGCTCACGCGCAAGGTGCTGCGTCGGCTGCTCAGCCTGGCGGACAACGACGAGGCGGTGCGCATGGAGGCCATCATGCATCTGCCGCCGCTCGGCCGCGTCACGTCGCAGCTGGTCACCTTCGCCACGCTGCTGTGCAAGACCGTCGCGGCGTACGTCGGCGAGGTGCGCACGGCCAAGGTCGCGTTTGACATGACGCGCGTACTGGACATGGTGGGAGCGGCCACCGAGGAAGGCCTGGGCAAGCGCGATGTCAATCTGTGGAGTGGCCCGCTCGAGTCGACATCTCAGCTGGCCTCTACGATGCAAACGGTGCTGGGCGCGATCGTGGAGCAGGAGAATGTGATGCGGATCAGCGGTCCAGGGCCGTGGCTATCGCGTGCCGAGGAGATCAAGACGCTGGCGGCGCAGAATCCAGAACTGGAGCGGCAGGTGGGCAAGCTGGGCGAGGATGCGCGCGACTTGCTGCGGCAGGTCAAGGCGCGCGACCAGGCGCTGCAGGAGGGTGCGATCAAGATCGAGCGGCTGCAGAAGCAGCTCGAGCGGGCACGGGCGCAGGTGGACGAGCAGAGCGACGTGCGCACCACGCTCGGCGAGGTGCAGCGCCAGGCATCCGCATACCAGGAAGCCAACGATGCGCTGCAGACCGAGATCGAGGCGCTGCAGAAGGACCACGATGCGCTCAAGCTGCAGGTGGCCACGGCGACCGAGGCTGCGGGGGCGACAGCGGTGGAGGGCGAGCGCGAGCGTGGTGCTGGCGTGCCGGCAAGGGTGGAGGGTGCCGAAGCAGCAGCGTATACGAGCCTCGAGACGTCGTATCTGGTCGGGCAGCTGGAGGCGCTCAAAGGTGCGCTGCGGCACCTGCGGCGCGAAAACGCCGTGCTCAAGGGCCACAATCTGCTGCAACAGATGCATGCACTTGCTCGCCTACCCAAGCCTGTGCCCAAACCCGCTGCAGCCGCGGTGGAAGTCAAGGTGGGCGAGCCGGTGCAGCGTATGCCGCCGCGCACGGTGGCGCCCAAGGCCTCCGCACGGGCCGAGGCAAGCCAGGTGTACTCGAGCGCGCTCAGTGCCTTGGCGCTATCTACGGTCGTTGACCTTACTCCGCTTACGCGCCGGGTCGAGGGCGAGGAGAAGCGCACGCGGGCTTGGGTGCCGCACGACAAGCAGCCACGGGTGCAGCTGGAGCAGCATGCGCTCACGCGCGCGCGCCTGGTCAAACAGCTCGCAGCGGCGTCCCACAGACTCAGCCCACACGCAGTGGCCACCTAGAAATGCAGCGGAATACAATGTTGCCAAACAGGAAAAAAGGAGGATTACTCGGATGCTGGTGCGGAAGCAGTGGGTTGTGTGGGGGCGGTGGTGGGGGAACGTTTTGTGCGCGGGCGCCTCTTCTTGGCTGCTGGCTCGGTGCCTGCATCCGTCGCCGAGGTGGGCTTGGAGGTGGGTGCAGCCTCAGCATCAGCAGCAGTGGAAGTCACGGCGGTGGAGGCGGGTCGGGCAGTGCGCTTACGCTTCCTTCTTGCTGGCGACTTTTCATCGGCGAGCTTTGCCGCTTCGGGGTTCGTCGCCTGCAAGCGCGCACGGGCGGCTGCACGCTGTTTTTGCTTCTTGAGCTCCTGTTCCCTCTGCAGCTTTTGCTCCATTGTGAGCTTTGGGTTCTTGGCCTTTCGCACCGACAGCGGATTAGGTGCCTTCCTCTTCCTCCTCCTTGCACCACCCTCCTTCTCCTCCTTTCCCTCTTCGGTCGCTTCGGCACCGACAATGTCCACATCGACATCGGGCTTGGACTTGAGCAGGCCCGCCTCGCTCGCGGGCAGGTTGAGCTTGTCCTCCTCCTTGTCGTCGATCCTATTGCGCGTGAGCGGCGACATAGGCTCCAGCACGATCACGGCCTGTGTAAAGTGCATCAGCGGCAGTGCTGGCACGTTCAGCCTTAGATCGCGACGCAGCTCTGCCTGTTCCGACGCGACGATGTAGCGATGCTTGTTTTCCGGTCCAATGCATTGCTTAATGCACTCCGTCGGCGCGATGGCTTCACGGTGGTTGCACATACGACGCTCCCACGCCTTGGCCATCTCAACCGTCGGCTGGTGCTCCTTGCCGAGCGCGTAGAGCGCCGCCATGCAGCACTGCGTAATGAGCGGCTTGACTTTTTTCGTCTGGAGCACGTTGCCAAACTGGTTGAGCGGATCGCTGATCTTGTACCGCGCCAGCGCGAGCGCGAATGTGTCGTCGACGAGAAGCTGATATGGCTCGCGGAAGCCGAACTGCAGCGAGTACTGCTGCAGCATCTTGCGGTAGATCTTGGCTCGTCGTTGCCTCATCTTGCCAGTGGACGGTCGCGCGGGATGTAGGGTGAGGGTTGGGAGAAAAGGTGTGGAGTGGCTGAGTGGCATTCAGGGTCTGCTTCCACTTTTTTTTCTTCTTCGAGTTCGTTTCTTCGCGCCGCCCCACGTCGAGCCGCGCTGCAGTGGAGGTGCAACGATTTATTTAGCGCCTTCGAAGATGTAGCTACCAGAGGCATAACATTTTCGTATTTTTGCAAGGCCCCTCTCGATGGCTGTCCAACAGCCCACCTCCGTCATATCGGCGTCGTCTTGAGAAAAGGCATCTCATTGGATCCGCACTTCAGGAGACGAATCTGAGCGATACATCCATCATAGGCTTGAGCCCACTTGATTGTTTGGCCGCGTTGCCATCCTCTTTGTTTGGCGCGTTTTCCCCTTGGTGGGTTTGCCAGGTGCGCGTGGCGACCATCAACCCACGATGCAGACCGAGCAGGCCATCGACGGCTCAACAGGTCGGCACCGATATGTACTGAAAGATCGATTGCTTCCAAGCTTCAGGACAGAGGCCTACCTCTGCCCGTTGCTCTGCGCACCTTCGGGCTGGGCAAACAGAGGCTCGTGCAGAGTTGACGACGTTTGTCGATCCAAAGATGAGACAATCTGATGTTTCAAGTCTCTAGATGAAGCCACCACTACAGCACCTCGGTACCCACCGGGGTGGTGACGGCGGGACCCTGTCCCTTTGCCCCTTTTCTCGCCCTAAGACACCGAAACATCCGACCAGCGAGTGCCACCTACCTTCGTCTTGTACCTCTCTCACCATGTCTACTCTTCCCTGTCCTCCGCACTCCATCGAGCCTTGGTAGCGGATACGGACATGCAGCGCGTTCGGCGTGACGAAATGGGCTCGGACGGGCGCACGCGTGTCGACGACACCGATCCCCGGATCTCGTTTGCACCGAGCAACTCGCCGTTCGTCACCGAAAGTTCGGTGTGGACGATCCCCAAGAGTCCACTCGCCTACAATGGCTCCTTTGTCGCTAGCGACGCTGACGACGCCAAGCTCAGCTTCCCCTTTTCGGGCGACACGCTGCATGTAGGTATGCTGCATACAGCGGCTGGGATCAGTGCACGCCTGACGCTCGAGAACGGCACCTCCCTCCCACTCAGCATAACGCCGCAAGAGGCCGCCGCGAGTCTACCCGGTAACAGCACGACAGCGTTCCAGAGAAAGGTGCTTCGTTTCAGCGATCTTGGCTGCTCGAACCACACGGCCACCATCACGCCGGAACCCAACACGCTCGCACCGATCTACTTTGACTTCTACAGCTACAAGCCTCCTGGTCCCAACGGCTGTTCGCCTCCTGCCCCAACTGCAGGCGGAAGGGGTAGTGTGGATGAGCACACCATGCTGCACGCGGGCATCGGGGCCATGGCTGCGATCACGTGTGTGGCGGTTGGAGTGCTGGTGTACTTTTGGACCAAGCGGAGGAAGAAGCCAAAGGTCGACGAGGTGGATCGAATGTACAAGCCGCGACGGGCACAGACGAGTGTGGAGACGATGGCTATGCCGCTTGCTGGGGCGTACTATGGTAACAAGCTGTCTGTAGAGCATGAAGAGTACCGCCCGCGCGGGCTGCACACGCTGCCCGTCCCGGCAACCGAGTCCGGACGCAGCAGTACGTACACGGAAGAAGAAGCATTCAACATCGGTCAAACGCTCCTCGGCCTCGATCACGAAGCTTCTTCGCATCTCGATTGCAAACCGGGACAGGAGAATGCAACCACCTCGGCGCTGTTATCCTCTCACGCAGATGGAGAGGAGAAGAGTGCGGCGACGGCGCCGCAGTCGGTGCGACGTCCGTGCACGGCATCTGCAGTGGACCGACTGTGCAGCGACGCAAGGGAGTTGGCGGTGACACGAGCGCTGTCACCATTCCAGCGACGCCTTCCGACCGCACCGGCGGTTCCGGTAGCAGGTCGCTTTCGTCGCAACTCTACGGCTTCCGTCGAGACCCATTGGACATCGGCATCTCTCGACGAGTCGCGCCTCGACACCACGGGCATGACGATCGAGCACGAGCGAGGGCGCGTGCTGAGCAACGCTACGCTTCCTCGCAGACCACCAAAGTCACCACACCGCCCTACGACGGGCACCAACCCCCCACCCCCACTCTCCTACCTGCCCTTCACTCTTTGAACACTCCCTTGCGCTCCTTTTGTAGATACCACCACGCTCTTTAAATTCGTTCCTGTTCGCAGTGTGGGCTACTGGGCAAAGTCGCCCCCGAACTCTAGAGCAACGCGGTCATCCAGGTTGACATCCACCACCTTGTCCCATGCAATCCCGTCGTGCAGCGGCTGAAAGGCCGCCAGGGCCTTGACGGCTGCCCATGGTTGTGCTGCACGGAGTGGCAGCTTGAGCACCGAAGCGAGGCTGCGCTCGAACAGCACAATTCGCGCTTGGCAGCGGTACGAGTGGTGACAGTAGGCCGGTTTCCAGCCTCCTCTACACGGTCCTGGGATCTGGGTTGCAAACGTCTCTTCTGCACCGTGCACGCTGATGCTCGCCCACCTCGTCGCATCCCATACGTCGAGCACGAACGTCTTGCGCTTAAAGTTGCGACGCATGGTGAAGCCGATTCCGCGATGCACCTTCTCACCCCCCGGACCGTCAGATGCATGTTGCGGCCCAACTGCGGACGGCGGAGTGAAGTTCCAGTCCACAGCCCTGCCCTGCGTGGGCTTGATGTGAATTCCCACCAGAAACGCCGTGAGACCCATTATCGAGCCTCCGGCGAGCGACAGTCTCACGGCGGGCCCTGCATCGGCGCGCGGCAGCGACAGGTCGGCAAGCGGCGAAGCGCCGTGCACCCACATCCATCCGGACGGAAAGCCATGGCCCCAGTTCTTCTCGACGTGCAGTAACGCGCGTCCGGCCGCCACGGCATCCTCCAACTCCTCACTGCTGTTGCTCGGTGCCGATTGGACGACGTGCTCGAGGGAAAACATGGCAGGGGCGCTCGAGGTGTGGACGTACCAGTGCAGCGGTAACACGGCGCCCAGGTGCTGGATCCACCCCTCGGGACCTTTGCTCCCCATCACCCCGCGCGAGCGCTGCGGATGCCATGGGACGTGCTTTGTCGAGCGCACGCGCGCGCGCGTCGCCACGCGTCTAGTCCCAGAAGACCTCGCTGCATTCGGCAGAGTCACGTCGACCACCACGTTGCCGTTCGCATCCGCCTGCAGGAAGCCGAACGAGTCGCCATCAACCTCACCTGCTGGGGACGGAAGGTCGATACGAAAAGGCTGGACGCTGCTCGCACTTGCACGTGCGCCGAGCTTGAGCTGCCACGCGGGGATGTACCGGATGAGCTCGAACGAGTCGATGCTCTTGCGCTTGCCCTTGTCCGCATTGCGAGGCAGCCGGTCGCTCTGCTGTGTGCGAGAGTGCAGCGATTGGAAGAGCGCGGCTTCTTCGCCGTGCACGATCCAGCGCATGTACAGGCAGATGCGCTGGTCGATGGGTGCCGACTGCAGCTCGCACACCACGAGGATGAAGTCGGCCGGCGAAGGTGCAGGCAGGCCGCGATCATCCGCACCATTCGAAAGGCCGTTGGGCTTCGCGGAGCTTCCGAGTCCGAGTGGATGCGCAAGATACGATTCGGGGCTGTCGAACACCGGGTCGATGTCCGTGAGCATCGGCTGCTGCGTGGGCGAGCTGCGCGTGCCGTCCGGCAGTGAGCCACGCCCAAGCGAGGTTCGGCGTGGCTGTGGAGTGGGCGATGGTGGATCGTCATGAGTTGAAGTGGAATTGTGAGAGTGAGAGGATGAGTCTGACGTTGTCGAAGCTGACCGCGGTCGACGCTGCTTGACCTGCTGTGTCGCCCCGCGGCGTGTAGAAGCTGACTGCGGCGACCTGGCTGACTTGGCGAGACGCGGGATGCGAGATGGCGATGCGCCCGCTGCGGTCGATAGGCTACTCTCTCGCCTGTGCTTGGTTGCTGGTTTGGCTTTCGATGTCTTGTTCGTTGTAGTTGCCCGTAGCTGCGGCGATGCCTGGCCGTGGACGGCGTGCGAGCGGCCCGAGTGCGATTCGAGGCGGAGGAAGAAACCTTCGAACTCGGAGCCTGCCACATGTGTGGGCGGGAACGGATCTGCGGCCAAAGGCAGGATTCTCGAGAGCAGCGACTCCATCTTGACGCTCGTGTAGCTGTGTATGATCGTGGTGGCATGGCGAGGCTGGGTTGCGGAGTTGGCCGCCATGCTAAGCACTGGATGGAAGTCCCGCTTCGGATGTCGGGAATGTGGAGGTGGGTGAGGCGAACCTCGAAAATCGCCGATTGGAACCGAATCGAGCCTTCAACGTCGGCGATGTGTTGAATTGGAAGAAACGCTGCGCTGTTGGCTCGTGCTCAACACCCTTGGACCACCACCACCAACACCACCAACACCACCAACACCACCGACCCACTTCATCTTGCCTTCTCCATCCTTACCCTCACTGCTCGGGCTGTCTCTGATATTGCGAATCACCAACTGCTGCGCCATAGCCGGGACCAGCGCAGCTCGAGCATGTCTAGTCGATATGCCGCCCACGATCTCTCGGACGCTGCGATAGGCGACTCGCGCCTGCGCATCCAGAATGGCCAATTCATCGACTCGAGCGGCCGCACGGTGACACTCCATGGCGTCAACGTTGCTGGATCCAGCAAGCTTCCCACAACGTCAAACGGACTCTCGCATCTGCACGAGGGCTTCTACGAGTCGCATCGCACAGTCTCTTTCGTCGGCCGGCCCTTTCCTCTGTCCGAAGCACCGCTGCACTTTGCTCGTCTTCGCGCGTGGGGACTGCCTCTCATCCGACTGCTTGTCACATGGGAATCAATTGCGCATGCAGGACCACGCAAAGAGGACATCGACGTCGAGTATATCGACTACCTCGAACAGCTGCTCAAGCTCATGGCCGATTTCGGACTCAAGTGCTTCATCTGTGCGCACCAGGATGTGTGGTCCAGGTTCAGCGGCGGCTCGGGTGCGCCTGGCTGGACGTTCCAGGCCGCCGGTCTCGACATCGAGACATTCTCGCAGACCGGTGCTGCCTACATCCACTGTCAGGATGAAAAGCACAAGCAGCAGAACGGCACTAGCAAAAAGGAAGCCACCGGCGCATTCTTGTGGCCATCCGGGTACCAGAAGCTTGCCGCCAGCACCATGGCTACGCTCTTCTGGGCGGGTGATGCACTGGCCCCCAAGCTGGTGCTCGATAGCCTGGACGACCAGAAGGACGGCCAGAAGGTGGGCGTTCAGACGTTTCTGCAGGCGGCCTATATCGAGGCATTTGGTGCGCTTGCAGACAGGCTCCTGCCGCTCGAGGCGTGCATCGGATTCGAGCCCATGAACGAGCCGCATCGCGGCCTTATCAATCTGCACGACTTTCACTCGTGGAACTACGACACGGATCTGCACATCGGTCACTACCCCTCGCTCATCCAGGCTCTTGCGCTCGGCAGCGGCTACAAGCAGGACGTCAAGTTTTACGTCAAGTCCTGGCCGTTTCCCACGCGCGTTTCGCACACCTCGACCATCGATCCCAAGGGCCGATCCTGCTGGCTCTCTCCAACGACTGGCAGCGATTCGACAGCAGAGCAAGGCGCGGTGGACTCGTTGGCGGCGCTGGGCCACGGGCTGGGTGCGTGTCTGTGGAGGCAGCACGGCGTGTGGGAGTGGGACGAGTCCAAGCAGGTGCCGGTGGTGCTGCAGTACGACTACTTTGAGAAGGACCATCGGCAGGGGCGGCAGGGCGAGCGCATCGAGTGGTACCGCGACTGTTTTGGACCGTTCCTCAAACGCTTCTCGGAGCGCATCAACCGCTCGCGCCCCGGCGCATTCACATTTGTCGAACCTATCCCCAACGAATTCATCCCCCCTTGGATCCCCGCTCGCGTCATCGAGGATGCTACGCTCGCCGCCGAGTACAAGCAAGCGGCGTACACGCAAAAGTACGCCACGCGCACGCTCATCGATACCCCGCGCCCCGGTGGCGAGACGGGCTTCGTGTACGCGCCGCACTTTTACGACCTCAACGTGCTGTTCGGCAAGATGCATTCGTGGATGAGCGTCAACGTGCAGGGTCTGAGCCGCGGCATGTTCCTGCCCAAAGCGCTCTACTTTGGCGCGCTCGGGCTGAAGAAGAACTACACGGCGCAGATGGGTCGGATCAAGGAGCTGGCGCGCGCGTCGTTGGGCAACGTTCCCATCGTTGTGGGCGAGGTGGGCATCCCGTTTGACATCAACGGCAAGCATGCGTATAAGACGGGCGATTACAGCAAGCAGCACGAGCTCATGGACGCACTCATCGGCGCGATGGAGAAGCTCGCGCTCGGCTTTACGCTGTGGAACTACAACCCGGACAACCGCGTCGAGTACGGCGATGGCTGGAATTTTGAGGATTTCAGCATGACCAACGGCGATCACCAACACGCTGACTCCAGTGCGGGCGGTACGCCGGGGCTGCAGCCCGACTTTCGCAATGCGGCGCACGAACAAGATCCGCTGTATCGAGGCGGCCGTGCGCTCGAGGTCATCATCCGCCCGTACGCCGTCAAGGTCGCAGGCACGCTGGTCGCGACGACCTTCGACGTCGACACGCTCTTCTTCGAGGTGCACTGGAAGAACCCCGCCAAGCCCGCGGAGGCGGAAGGGAGCGACGCAGACGCCAAGAAGAGGAGGACCACCGAGATCTTTGTGCCCGCCTACCACTACCGCCACAAGCGCTTCAGCATCACCACCACCGATGCCGAGACCGTGTTCGACGCCGAGCTCCAGACGCTCTTTGTGACGCACAAGGACACGCGGCCGAACGCTGTGCACAAGCTCAAGATCGAGCTCGAGCATCCCCAGGCGCATCGACTGCACAGGCTGCGCGAGCGGCGTGCGCTTGTTCGGCCGCACGGCGTCATCGACAGGCTCGAGAGACTGTGTCCCGAGAGCATCGTGCTGCGCTGGAACGCCATGAGCTCAGGCCAGATATGGAGCATCGTCCTTGTGCTCATGGCTGTACTTCTCACCGTCTGGACGGTTGACCGACACATGTCGCGCTTTATGACGTCTCGCGCCGCACCACCTGCGGGCAAGCTCGAACTCTAATCGCGCCGCATTCGCCCATTCTCGGCTTCAGACCTCACTCATTGCATCTAGAATACATCCGGTCGCTACCTTGTCTGTCTTCCGTGTGTTTGCTTGTCTGGCAGTGACCTCGAGTGCAGAACGTCGACCAACGTCGAGCAAAGCGCCGATTTTTTTTCGCGTTTGTTCGGTCTGTCGATTCGACAAATCCGCATTCTCGTGCGCCGGCATTCGGATCTCGCTCGGACCCTCTCCTTGCCGCCTGCCGCCTCTGCCTCGGCTGGCTTCGCACCACCATCCTCACCACCTGCACCTACACCTACACAGAGCGGCACAAGCTGGACGACGCTTCAGCACGGCCACACGCAGCTCGACGATGGCTTTACCCGCGCCCGCACCCGCGGAGCTGCCAATGCAGCGCGGCGCGCCACCGCCTGCCACCCACCCTCCACCGGGGCCGAACGCTGCGCCTCCAGCGGGTCCGCACCTGCTGTCGCTCAAGGTGATGCGTGCATCTGCGCCCTCGCTCGCCGTGAGCGAAAAGCCGTACTTCGACGATGCCTCTTCCGCGTCCAGTAGCCTGCTTGCCGCGGTGGGCGAGGGGATTGAGCCACGACCTGCTNCCCTCGCTCGCCGTGAGCGAAAAGCCGTACTTCGACGATGCCTCTTCCGCGTCCAGTAGCCTGCTTGCCGCGGTGGGCGAGGGGATTGACGCTGGGCTGAGCCACGACCTGCTTTCCAACCGGTGGGAGGGCTCGAGCAACACCACCACGGCGGCAGCGTATCGGTCGGCGGCGGAGAACTTCCCGATCAGCAGTGTGCTTGTGCTGCCCAACTCGTTCGGCACGCTGTTCCTCGGCGAGACGTTCCGGACGTACGTGTGCGTGCGCAACGAGAGCGGCGCCGCGGTGCGCGAGCCGAGCCTGCGCGTAGAGATGCAAGTCGGCGCCTCGGACGCCTCACAACCCCACGCCGAGTCGGGGCGATGGCACCAGCTCGCGCACATCATCATGCCATCTCCCTCGCGCTACACCCCGGACCCTGCCGACACAGATAGCCAAGGACGGCCGGTGTGGGAGCTCGCAGCCGGCCAGGCACTCGAGACCTCGCTCGGGTACGATGTCAAGGACCTTGGACCGCATGTGCTCGTTTGCACCGTCGGGTACAAGGCACGCGTGGTGATGCACGATGGACAAGAGGCGTGGATCGAGAGAAGTTTCCGCAAGTTCTTCAAGTTCGCCGTGGAGAGGTCGCCGATCTCGGTGCGCACCAAGGTGCATCAGCCGCGCGAGGCGTGTGCGGTGTACCACCCGGATCCCGCCGTGCGCGAGCGCGTCCACCTCGAGGTGCAGGTGCAGAACGTCGCTTCCAACGGCTCTAGCCTCGTCCTGGACCGGCTTGACCTCAAGACCGCCCCCGGCTGGACGTGGAGTAGCATCGACCGACCCTCGCTGTCTTGCGACGACAAGGACGGGGATATGTGGATGCGCGTGGGGGGCAAGAGCAAGATGCTGCTAGCCGACGGTGATGTGCGCCAGTACCTCTTTGCGCTCGTCCCTTCTGAGGAAGTGGCGTTCTGGGAGGCGCGCGAGAGCGGGATGGACATGGGCAGCACGCAGGAAGGATGGGCGATTCGGGGCGATGCATTGGGGCATCTGGATATCAGCTGGCGCATGAGCCTGGGCGAGCCCGGTCGACTGCAAACCTCGCAGCTCGTCCGTCGCCGGGTGGTCGTTGCGCCCGTCGCACCCCACACGTCCGACGAGACGCTGCCGACTCCGCAGCTGGCGACACAACTTAGACTCACCCCTGCGGCGGTGGAAGCGCTAGCGGCAGTTACGACGGACACGCGTCGGATCGGACTCCAAGTGGCGCTTAGCGTTGCGGATGTATGTGCTGGGCGGTCGTCGGCGGTTGATGATGACGATACGCCGTTATCCGAGATCGCCCCCACGCAGCGACGCGAGTCGGAGGTGGTGACCGTCGAGCGCACGTTTCGGCTTGCATTGCAGCACTGTACCATCGAGCCGGGCGATGAAGCGCCGGCAGGAGAGGATCCGACGCCACGAAAACCGCCGAGTCGCACCTCGACGCCCACAGGCACGGCATCGCCCCTGCTCGCGCTGAACAAGACGCGGCTGCAGACGAACCTGTCGAACCTCGTTCGGGCGGGGTCCTTGTCACTACGCCCGGGGCGGGGGGATGAATCACCTGCCCCCACACCGCATCGACAGGCGAGTCCCGCACCAGCAATTCCTCCTGCTGTGCCGCCCAAGGGGGAGAGTGTACCCGCACCAGTGTTGTCGGCGTCGAGGTTACACGCACTGCACTCACGATGGACGCAACACCATGCCCAAGCCATCTCGCGCCCGCTCGTCGAACACTACACACCCACTCCAAACGCCCATCCCCTAGGCACATCCCTAACCCCCCTCCCCGACATCACACTGTCGTTCCAAGCACGACGAACATCCAGTGGATGGCAACGAATCTCGCAGCTCGAACCACAAACTGTCCGCACAACGCTCGAATACGCCCTGGCTCCTTCCCAAGACACAGTAAGATTGGGGGCAGTAAGGATCCTTCTACTCAGCTTCACCGACACGCAGACGCATACGTGCAATACGGTGTTGGATGAGATTCCTGTGCTTGCAGAATACCTCACCGTCTAGAGCATAAATACATTTGCGCATGTCAGAGCTGGCGACGAGCCTCGTTGACGAGTTGCGAAAATGAGACGATCTGAAGCCAGCCCTGCCCCTCGGCCGTGTGCCCGTCCACCTGCGACCGGAAGCTAGGTTCGTGAGGAGCCAGACACACGACCAGCTGAGAAGACGACCCGCCGCGCGCGGGTAGAAGCACATCTACAAATCCACACCCACCCACCTCGCTTCCATCCACGCGTAGCGAGGCCACGCCTGTCATCGGGAAGCGAAGCTCGATGCGTGCAAAGTCGAACCCGAGCCCGAGACCGAGCTGCTTGGTGTACGCCTCCTTGTACGTCCACAGCGTATACAGCCGAGTGAGCGTCTCCCCCTCCCGCTCCGGCTCCAGCACCCAGCGTGTTTCAGCGCGCGTGAGCGCCATATCCATCGTGTCTACAAATGCGCGCACGTCCGTCTCGTACCGCGGCAAGGCAACCGCCATGACATCCACGCCCACTCGCACCTCCTCGCCCTGCGAGCTGATGTGGAACGCCATTACAACCCAATGCCCATCGTGCGACAGATTGTAGTCCACCCGCACAGGCAGTTGCGGCGCAGAAATGTACGGCCTCCCCTGCGGCGTTGCTCCGAACCGCACTGCCTCCCACGCCACGCCGAACCGTTTGGAGAGCAGCATGCGCGGAAGCAGCCGTGCGACCAACGACCGCACACGGTCGACGTGCCGATGGTACCGCATCACCTTGTCCCGCTCGGCTGCGTTGCATGTCCCGGGAAGCAGCTCGTCTACAACCACCCCGAGCGCACCCTCGTCAAGCCAAGAGACGTCCGAAATGTCAATGGCCCACACCTGCATTTGCGAATCCGCACGCGGCATCAAGACACCACCGACAGAGTTGGCGTCAGCTACACTGGTCTGCACATCGCGAGCCGGCCCTCCTTCCGCTCCCCCCGTGATTGCGCTGGAGGGAGGGATGGAGGCGGAAAGAGTGGACTGACCTGAGCTAGAAGCGTCTGCTGAGCGCGTTGCAGCAGCGACGACGGTGTCCTTGGCCATGATGAGAGCATCGATCGTATTCACACGGCAGTCGCGCAGGAACGAGACGAGGTCGGTACCGCCAGTGCCCTTTGCGCCGCCGCCGTTGTCGTTGGACGCCGTGTCGAGCGCCGCATCCGCCTCGGCCTCGTCACTCTGGGCGCGTGCCTTGGCGAGCTTGCGGTCCACGGCCGGCTCGCCAGTGAAGCCCTTAGGCAGCGGCGCATACGCGGGCGGCGGCGAGCCGCGCGCCTGCGCCACAATGTAGAGATAGGCGATCTTCATGTGCTCGTCGCGCAGCGCCTTGAGCTGGGTGAGCGCATTGTCGTATGCGGCGGGCAGGCCTTCGTCGTGCTCGTCGGTCTGCGCCTTGAGCGCGAGACTGCGGATGGGGTGCGGCCTCTCCCTCGGCTGCTCCTGCTCCGCCTCGCTACCGGCTGCACTGGCATCGTCCTCGGCCACAGCATCCTCGTCGTCGGCATCGTCGGCATCATCGAACGAGATGCTGCGGAGATGCGAGAGGAAGGCGCGGTGGTGGCCAGGCATGTAGAGCGACATCCTCTCCATGAATGTGGCGTCGGCACCGCGCGCGTCGCCGTTGGAGGTGACAGCCGGACGGTTGAGGCGCTCCTTGCGACGCGTGTGATCGACATCGAGGAAGACGTCGACGGCGTGGATCACGGTGCTCTGCCCTGCGGATGGGCCGGAGAAGACGCGCTTGACGCCTTCCGGGTCGACGCCTTCAAAGTGCCAGCCGATCTCCTCGCCCTTATCGACGGTGTCGCTGCCGACGAACCAGGGCCTGATGCCCCAGTAGAAGATCTTTGGATCGCAGCCGTTGCGCACGTCGTGCAGGAGGCGCGTAAGATCCTGGAGGACGAGAGCAAGCTTGTTGAGATTGGCGGCGATGCGGCGGCGAGCGACGCGATCTGCAACGAAGGCCTCGTCGAGACTGACTCGCATGAGTTGGAGCGCCTCCACGCCGCGCGCCTCGATGAGGAGCGAGGTGAAGAAGAAGTGGTGCTCGGAGGGCGTGCCAGTAAAGGTCTCTACGATGCGGAGGTTGTCGGGCTCGAGACCGCGGGTAGGGTCTATGTATTGCCAGTTCCAGAGCACGGTGGTGGCGTAGGTGAGCACGGGGGGCAGGTCGAGCTTCTGGGAGAGCTGAACCCAGGGCACGGCGATGGCGGCGGGCACACGACGGGCGAATTTGGCGGCAAGTTCGTCTGCGAGGTCCTGGTCGTCTTGGAGCTCTTCTGGCGACTTGCGCGAGAAGATGTTGAGCCATGAGCGTGCGGGGGCTGTGTCGACGGTGTGGTCGGCCTTGCGAGGCTGGCTGTGGATGTAAAAGTGGGCGAGGAAGGAGAGGAGGACGTGTCCGCGACGTGCGAAGCGGATGTCGTTGGCGAGCTCGTCGGAGAGGGGCAGGACGGGCATGTCGCGCAAGGAACGACGCCAGCGACGGGCGAGGAGGCGCTGTTGCGGGGTGATGGTGACGCCGCCGCCGCCCTGCATGAGTGGGATGCGCTTGGCTTGGTCGAGTGCGTGCTCCCAGTGGTCGGCGTGCGGGCCGGTGAGGCGGAGCACGGGTGCTTCGGGAGGGAGGAAGCCGGAACGAACGTCGACGTCAAAGTCGGCGGCTGCGAGGGTGGAAGTGTCTGGGATCTGGCCGTCGACGGTGGAGAAGCCAGCCGGACGCGGGACGGCGTCTGCGAGGCGGTCCAGGGGCGGATTGGGGCGAGCGACGGAGGATGGCGCTGCGGGGATGCCTGACTGAACAGCGGAGGCGAGCTCGGCGAGCGGCTGAGATGAGGCTAGCAAGGCGGCGTGTGCTTCTGGTGCTGGCAAGATGGTGGTGGGAGCTGCGTCTATGGACGCAGAGCGAGTGGCTGTGGAGGATGAGGCGGAAAGATGACGGACGAGGGGGTGCTCGGATGGGTTGGAGGGCTGGGCTTTATGGGGACCGCGTTGCTGAGCGAGAAAGTGGTCTGGAGGGACCTCGAAGTACTCTGCCTCATCGTGCGAGTCTGGCCAGGAAGGGTAGAAGGTGGCCCTGGGCGACGAAGAGAGTCGGCTCGGGCCAGCTGCTGAGCTGTTGTCGGTGGAGGCGGGCATGGTTTGTGCGGACGTGTGAGCGATGCGATGCAGAGAGGAGAGGCT
This sequence comes from Moesziomyces aphidis, assembly GCA_000517465.1. Taxonomy (NCBI): domain Eukaryota; kingdom Fungi; phylum Basidiomycota; class Ustilaginomycetes; order Ustilaginales; family Ustilaginaceae; genus Moesziomyces; species Moesziomyces aphidis. Next base: position 122,669 of record AWNI01000007.1, on the reverse strand, counting down.
TTTGGTGGGGATGGGTGATGCGATCGCAAAGGGAGCTGTTGGATGGTAGCGGGGGGTGAGCAAGAAGGATCGGGCCGAAGGACGCCGGGATGAAAAGGGCGTGGTTGGCGTGCGGGATGTGCTTGGCGACGATGCAACGGAGATGGTGGTGGGAGTGAGGGACGAGAAACGATTGCGAGAGCCGATGGGTGGGGCGGGG
>AWNI01000007.1:111375-122370 GCA_000517465.1 Moesziomyces aphidis | reverse complement strand
CTCTCTCTCTCTCTCTCTCTCTCTCTCTCTCGATTACAACAGTGGGACACGGCGGGACAGGAGCGCTTCCGCACCATCACATCGTCCTACTACCGCGGCGCACACGGCATCATCGTCGTCTACGACGTGACGGACAACGACACCTTCAGCAACGTCAAGCAGTGGCTCCAGGAGATCGACCGTTACGCCTGCGAGGGCGTCAACAAGCTGCTCGTCGGCAACAAGTCGGATCTGACCAACAAAAAGGTCGTCGAGTACGCCACCGCCAAGGAGTTTGCCGACCAGCTCCAGATCCCCTTCCTCGAGACCTCGGCCAAGTCGGCCACCAACGTCGAGCAGGCCTTCTTGACCATGGCAAAGCAGATCAAGGACCGCATGGGCAACTCCACCGTCAACAACCAGACCGGCGCAAAGTCCACGCTCAAGGTCGGCCAGGGCCAGAACGTCTCGCAGCAGTCCAACGGCGGATGCTGCTAGTTGCTGCTAGTTCCCCGCACCACCATACATTCCGTCGCCTTCTCGCGCAGCCGCTGGCCGTGGCGCGAGCAGCGTCCAGCCCTAGTCTGCACCCGCTTTCTTGATGACCCGCGCAATGTGAAATGCCTGTACAGATCGAGTCGTGTCTAGTTGGCAGAGTGTGTCGGGCGGTGGAGCAATTTCGCACCAACGCGCTCTCGAGCCTGGCTGAGCTGAGACCAACGCTTTGGCGCTCGTAGAAAAAACGCGCGCGCGCGCGCATGCAGTTGAAATGCACACTCGGGCCGCTTCCGCTCTCCACATAACTCGGCGCTGCTACCATCTGTCACTTTGCTCTTCACCTGCTCCCACCTCATCCTCCGCACACACACACACACTCCCAGGTTGACTTTCAGGATGCCGTCGACACAGGAGACGCGGTCTCGGGCGGGTCCGTCATCTGGCTCGCCCACACGCCCTCACAAACGCGCCGTGGAGGAGGACTTTACCTACAACGCACGACAGGATGTCAACGACCGGCGGGCGGTGCGGTCCGAGTACCGTGCACTCATCGCCGAGGCGGACGAGTCGAAGCGCGACCAGACGCTCAAACCACGTGCGCTGCTCGAGCTCATCCACAAGGCGGACGAGCTGCACACGCGCGTCGTCGCGCCGAGCGAGAGCGTGCTCGACACCAAGACGCTCGCGTCCATGTCCGAGATGGGCGCACGCATGGCCAAGAAGATGAAGCTCAACGCCGACGCCTTTGATACGCACGAGCTCATGTCGCGTCTGGCGCGCTTCCTCGGCGGTCAAGCCGCACCCCTCCGCCCTGCCAACGATGATTCGGATGACGAGGAGGATCTCGAACAGTGGAAGTGGGATAAACTCGGCCGTACGGCAAGTGCCGTATCGAGACGTGCAGTGACCCTCGACTTTATGCTCGGTCCACTCGAGACGCAGCCCAAACAAAGAAGGACGGGCGTGGTGAGGCGAAGCGATGATGCACCCGCCCAGAGAACCGCCCCGCGTGCATTGGGGCAGCACGACCTGCAGCAGACCGACGGCAAGGAAAGCACCTCGCAGATCTTCAAGGTCGCCCAGCTGCTCAAGCAGCAAGGGGACGCCGGTGTGTGTCTCTTTCGGTTCGCCGTGGATCCGCACAGCTTTGTCAACACCGTCGAAAACTTCTTCCACGTAAGCTTCCTCATCAAGGAGAACAAGGCGAGCCTGCACACCGACGAGGCCGGCAACGCCATCCTAGGTAAGTCCCTCCCACGTACACACACACACTCACCTCTGAGCAAAACTCAGACTGACCATCTTTCATTCTTGCATTTGCGGTGGGTGTGGGAATAGCTACTGCGCAGCCTCCATCGGGCGAGGACGAGGGGGAGGAGGAAGAGATGCGATCCAAGCAGTTTATCATGGAGATCGACTGGGCGACGTACCTGGATGCGATCCAGCTCTACGGCTTGACCACCAGCATCATTCCCACGCGTCCGAACCGGGTCGATCCGCTCAGTGGCTTAGCCGCTCTGAGTAATGGAAGCTAAGATCGTGGAGCGCGTGTTTGTCCCACCACCTCACGACATCCCCTACCACATCCACGGCGTCCTGGGGTGCAGCCACTGTGAGGTGTGCACGACGTTTGGCGTTCCAATTCGGCAGGGCGGTTGCGGTGAGTGTTGTGCAAAGGCGGTGTAGGTTGGGAGCGGTGTCGGCGAGGTTGGAGGTGATGGTGTAGAGGGAGAGCGTGTTGGAGAGAAGTACTGGATAGGGAGGCGTCCAGGTGGAGAGGACCGATTCGTACAGGTCGCGGTCGCAGTGCGGCATGTAGAGTAAGCTTTGTGGATGCGCGTACCACTGCGAAACGTGGCTGGAGAGTGTGCGCACATTGTAGTGCGCGAGAAGTGCGGTGTCGGAGGATGAAAAGATCGGATCGTACGCCAGGCACTCTAGTGCAGCGGTGGCTTGTTGTGCAACTCGTCTTGCGGCCGATTCGGCCGATGGGGACCTTGTTGCATCCTTGGTATCGGCTGCGTCGCGTTGGTGCGTGAAGAACGTGCGCAGAACCACGAGAAGCGCCAGCTGGATCTGCGCACTCCGGCTACTTGTAGGCGACCCAAGCCCCAAACACACAATCTTGCGCGGTACTTGCCTTGCTCCCGACCAAACGGTGTGCAGGGTTTGTGCGAGTCGGTGTGCAAGCGATTCTCCCTCGGGCGTGTGCAATTGGGAGCCGAGGTAGGTGGTCATACAGTCGACCACCGCCCGTGCGCGCTCCACCGCCCTCTCATCACCACTACCCGGCGAGGGACGAGGCTTCGAGGCGTATGTAAACCCCGACGACGGTTTGGAGGAGCTCGACGCTTCAGCTTGGCTAGCTTGGCTAGCTTGGCTAGCTTGGCTGGCTTGGCTTGGCTTGCTTCGTGCGGGGCGGGTGGGTCGTCGACGTCGACGCACTACCTCGAACGCCACTTCGTCCGCATCACTGTTCGCATCCATCGCCACTCGATGCTGGTCGGGACGAAAGCAGCTCGCACCAAGAAAAAGCGAGCTCAAAAAATCAAAGGGTCCACCCGACTCGACCCCCACCCAACCACGCACACACGCGCACACGCCTTTCTATCCCTCGTAGCGCATTGACCCTCGTAAGCACGGCCTCGAGCCAGCTCACCCCATCAAACCTCGCATGGATTGTTTGGTCTCTGATCGCTCGAGCTGGGAGGAGGGTATATTTTAAAAGTACTCGAGCTCGATGAACAGAAACGCCGTTTTGGCAGGATGCACCATTCGCAAGCCCGCCTTTTCGAGCACCTGCGCATTGGTCCTCGCCACCAGCTCGTCCACCTTTGCCATTGTCTGCGCGCGCCCCGCAACCCAATTGCCATTCTCATCAGCTTTTGCCAGCCATTTGCATATAGTCGAGCGCTTGAGGACTCACCTTTTTGTAGTGCGAGGTGTGGACGAGCGTCGAGAGGTAGAGCGTGGCGATGGCGAGGGTGTTGTCGATCCAGACGCGGCGTGGATTGTGTGCCTCGATGAGCAGCGCGTTGAGGTCGTTGACCAGTTCCGAAAACGTCGTTGGCGATATCTACTCTTGGTCAGTAACGGATTTGCACCAAGCAGAAGAGGAGGAAGCAAGGACAGGGGGCTCACTCTGCCTTCGATTTCGAGTGGGAACGAAGGGTGGAATTGCGGCAGTTCCCCGGAAGAGTAGTCGCGCTCGATCCTACAACGCAGTGTCAGCCATCATGCTGGGTCCACGAACAGAAAGTGGGGACAAGGGCGTGCTTACCTGACGATCTCCTTGGGCACGTGAAGGGTGGGGTTGCCCGTGACGCCTTGGCCGAACGCAGCACTGGACGGCGGCGGACCAAAGTAGTACGAGCTTACGGCCGGCGGGTAGTGCGAGCCCGCCGTAGGAGCTGCAGCTGCGGACGCCATGCTGAAACACTCGCGAGCCAGGGGATGATGGAGAGGAATGAACAAAGGCGGCACGGTGGGAAAGCCGGCTTGTTGCACTGCGAAATACCCGCCCAACACGCGCCCTCACACGCGAGCACCGGCCCGACACTTTGGCCTCCCGCACCACCACACCTACTGCCAACCTGCCCCCAACCTCACTCGTCATCATCACCAAGCTCACTTTGACGGAAACCGTGCACCACACACCCGCAACAGCAGCGCGATGGAAATAGAATTACAAAGTGGCATCGAGTTTTTCGTGCGCACCTACATGCAGATGCGGTACGAGCAGTAGCGGCCACTCGTTTCCGAGGGCCGTGTGATCTTGACCACCTGGCCCCTCTGGAGGCCAAAGTACTTTGCGACCGGATCCGCCTGCTGAATCCTTGGCAGCTGGGTCTCCTTCAACCTGTACCTCTGCAGCAGCTCCTTCTTCTCGTCCGGATACAGTGGTTCGTGTCGAGGCACCAGATGGTGGTGGGTGATGTTGACCAGCAGATACGCCTCTTCAAAGTCCTCGAGGTGGAAGGTGCCGCGCATGGCGTCGATCACCTTGCGAGCCGCACTCGTCATCTTGTCCGGCCAGATGATGATGCCGCGCTGGATATCGCGCTCCTCCATGATGCTGATGAACTGGCGCATCGTCTTGACGCCCACATTGCGCTCCATCGAGTAGAATACAAACAGCCGCTGGTTCTCGTGCGCACTGTGCTCCGTGAAAAAGTTGAGCTTCGTTCGGTCAACCGAGCCGCCCGTAGGCGCATACTCGGCCTTGAACGACTCGAGGTCAATGTTGATCTCGTCGTCCGCCACTTGGTACCCACGGTCGCGCACCAGCTCGTGGATCGTCTTGTTCACGCGCCACAGTCGCACCGTCTCCCGGTCGTCCTCCATGATGCCCAGCTATCGATGTGTGGATCCGGCGGGTGCTGAAAGTCCTGCGCAATGTGCGCTGCGTGCGTCCTAGCCGTGGCCGTGGTGGCGCCGCGAAGCCTCAAGGACCCGAGGAAGCGAGGTGAACCCGGATGGCACCTGGCAAGTACCGCAAGCGCCGAGTGTAGAGTCGACCCGAGGGAAGCTGCGGAGAAGCGTGCTGTAGCAGGTGTTGGTGTGGGTGCTGAGTCCACGGCGAAGCCAGAGATGAGCTCAAGGGAGGGTAGGGATGGTGGAGGGAGAGCTGATGGAATGCGTTCCAGCAGCGCAGCTCAAGCGTTTGGGAAATTTTTGGAACTTTCTGCGCGACTCGGAGCCGAGGCGCTCCCAGCATTCACATCTTCCCTTCAATCTAACACCGCCCTGTTCGGCGCCCATCGTCTGCATCCTGGCACCACTGCCTCGTATGAGGGTCCTTGCATTGCAATGAAACGCTGCCAATGCAACAGGCTGATGCCTCCACCTCGCGCGTCCAACTCCACCCTGGACGCCTTGGACCAGCAAGCAACGCTTTGACTCAAACAGATCCACAAAGCCCTAGCACAGTCCGTTCAACAAGTCAGGTTTCGACCTCCGCACCGATTCCTGCAAGTACACCTTCTCCTCTGCACCCGCAGCTCGGAACCTGAAAAATATTATCCTATAGCCATGGGCTTGGGTTTGTATGAAGGTGCGACGAATCAAAGTACAAATGTATCGAGCAAGGGGACAGCGGACCATGCTGGGGCGGCGTCACGACAGCCCTCGACGCCGCCGAGAGGATGTGAATATGAAAGGAAGATATGGAATGCGCCATCTGTGTATCGACGCGCCCATGTGGGGGCATTGAAGAGTCCGGAGGAGAAACGACGGCGACACAAAAGACCCAAATGGCGGCTGGCAACTTCACGCGCGGTCAAACGCAAGCTGCGCCAGCACCCGGCTCACCTCGTCCATGGTCGAAGCATCCGGGTTGGGCGCATTGCGGCCGGGCGGCAGACGCGAGATGCTCGCCGACGCCGCGTGCAGGTGGTGCGGCTGCGCAGCGTGGTTGTTGAGTCCAAAGCCCGCCTGCGCATCGTGCGGCGATGGCTGCTGCTGAGCCGACTGGTACAGATGGTGGGCCGGTCCAGCCGCAAACCCAGACGGTGCACCGACGTGACCAGGGAAGTGCGTGGGGGCGCCAGTTCCGATCGGACCCAGTCCATACGGAGTGGACGGTCCCACGCTCATGCTGCCGCTGGCGTGCTGCGATGCCTGCTGCGCCGCCATCGCACCAATGTCGAGGCTCTGCGCTCGGTGCGCAAACGAGCGCGGCTTGCGCAGCGCCTTGACCCGCTCCTCCATCGACATGCCCTCGACGCCACGGTTCATGTGCAGCTCGTCCGACAGCCTCGGGTTCGCGCCCTGGTGGTGCAGAGGCTGCGAAGGAAACTGGATCCCGCCCGAAGAGCTCGGCACAGCCCCGCCAATAGGTCCGGGGCCAGCTGGGCTAGGCAAGCCCGCGCTGGCCGTGCCCATGGCCGGAGCCGGGAGTCCAATCAGGCTCGGCGTCGCACTGCTCGTGGCGCTCGGTGCAAAGCCGCGCGTAGGCATGCCCCACACGTCGCTGCCGAATCCGCGTCCGTTGCCGTACGGCGAGGCGTACAGAGACGACGGGATCATGGGCGAGTTGGCCGCCGTAGCGCTGCTTACGCCGTTGGTCGTCGGGAAGCCGGGCCCGCCGTGCAGATGCTGGGCGGGCGAGTCAAAGAGCGCCTTGATGTCCGGCGTCGACGCTGCAGCGCGCAGTCGGCGTTCGTTGACGCGAGCCTGCTCCGCAGCGGCGGCGGCGGCGGCGGCGGCAGCGGCTGAATTCTGGAATGACTCGTTCGACTCGGCCGCGGCCGCAGTCGAGATGAGCTTGTTCGCAAAGTGCGGGAAGGCGGATGCAAACGAGTCCGAGCGCGTCCTCGAGGGCGCAGCGTAGATGTTGGCATTGTGGTTGATGAGGAAGTCCTCGATGGCATCCTTGGCCGTGGGCAGGAAGTCGGTGTTGCTTCTGTTGAGCCTCAGCTTGAACACCGCCTCGCCACCCGGCCTTCGCTGCTCGATCACAGGCGACACGGCGATGCTGAGGTCGCGCTTGAGCTGCTCGGTGAGCGTGGCAAACTCGGGCAGCTGGATGGCTTGCGCCAGCTCGGGCGAGTTGGGCGCGCGGAACTCGGCCTCGAAGGGAACATGGTCGAGCAGCATCTGCGCCGCAATGTGGATCTGCGACTCGGGACCAAAGATGGTGAGCAAGTCCGAAGCCGACTCGCGCGCCGGGAAGCGGACGCTCGAGCTCGTCTTGCTTTCGATGTCGTGGATGAAGATGGCCTTCTCGCCCAACAGCGTGCGATGGTAGCGACGCGAGATGGTGACCGTCTCGCTGATGTAGTCCTTGTCCTTGGGGCTGACGAGCTCCATCACCGAGAGCTTGAGGTTCTCGAGGTTGGCGGCGTTCTTGGCTGGAGTACGCGCGATCACGTTGTCCTCATTGTCCAGATAGCCGCCAAGCGCCGCAAACTCCTCGGCGTTGCTGAACTTGACGTAGACGCCAAACTTCTTCATGATGCGCTGGATGTTCTTGCCGCCGACGCCGATGATGCGCTTGTGATAGGCCTCGGGCACGTGGAACGAGATCTCGGCAGGCAGCTCCTCTTGCAGCAGTCCGAGACCCTGCAAGACTCCGTTGCGGTCATTGCCCGACACGTCGATGAGGAAGTTGTAGTCGTTAAGGGTCTCAAACTTGATGCGAACGCCGCACTGCTTCATGACCTTGTTGACCTTGCCGTTCTTCTTGCCCGAGATGAATTCGCGATGCTCGTTGGCCAGCTCGATCTGGAAGCGCACTTCAAAGTTGAAGCTCTTGATGAGGTCGAGATCGAGCAGCGCCGAGACGGCGGTGCGCACCTCGGATTCGAGGCCGTGGATCTCAAAGCAGTTGCTCTTGAAGACGACCTCGGCGCCGGAGGCGCTGCTGACGTGCTTGAGCACGGGCGCTACCTGCGTCGGGTTGAGGTTGGCCTGCGATGGCATGTAGACGTCAAAGCCGACGGGCAGAAGCCAGAGGGAAGCGACGTAGAACTGACAGGCGAGCTGCATGATGGAGCGAATGGTGCGCTCGATGTTGACGCGATGGTCGCCGAATACCGAGATGACGCTGGTCTGGCTGCCGAGCAGAGGGAAGGCGACGTAGGTGCCGTTGTCCATCATGATGGAACGGAGCTCCTCGAGTCGCTCGGTGAGCATCCAGTCGAGCTTGCGCGGGAGAATGGCGGCGTCGCGCGAGATGATGCCCTTGCTCTTGTGCATGGATACCTGGAAGAGCATGTCGCGGGCCCTCTGAACGCCGAAGAACTCGCCGGTGATGTGGATCTGGTTCTGCTGAGCGGCTAGCCCAGGAGCTCGACCGGCGGCGCTGGAGCCAAAGGTGCCGAGGAAGGAGCTGGGCAGGTAGATGTTGGTGCCGGTCTCCTCCTCGATCTTCTGGACGACGCAGCGCTTGCGTCCGCCGATGATGTTGTGCAGCTTGTAGTCGATCTCGCAGATTTCGGAGCGCAGACCGGTGATCTCGTCAAAGATGACGAGAGCCTTGACACGGGCGAGCTCGACGCTCTCAAAGGGACCCGAGACGAGGACTTCGATCATGCGCTCGGTCTCGAGACCGTAGCCGAGGTCGGCGCCGCGCACGTCGTTGCTCTTGACGGTGAGGGTGGCGCCGGTGGCGGTCTGAACCTCGTCGAGCTTGCGGCGGATGTCTGCCTTGACGCTCTCCTTGCCCGGTGGAGAGGAGCCCGGGGCGATGTCAAAGACGTCTGCGCGGGGCACCTTGATGGACGCAGTGAGCTTGAAGGGGTTCTCGCGGAGGATGGCGCCTCGTGCGTTCATGACGTGCTGGAAGCCGCCGCTGAGGTGGAAGTTGTACTGGGGCGGCTTGGAGACACCGCTGAGACTGGCACGGGAAGCGGCCATGGCGGCGGACTGGGGCGAGCGGAGCGATTGGGCGGAAGAGAGGCCGACCTCCTGAGCAATGTGGCTGCCGGTGGCCGACTGCGGGTTGAGCGACGAGAGCGAGAGGGAGCTCGAGTTGAGGCCGGGGAAGCCGGCGCCCAGGGCCTCGCCTGTTGAGCGGCCTGTGAAGAAGGCGGAGGAGTGGGAATCGGGCGTACCGATGGGCTGCGGGTGGTACTGTTGGTAAGGGTAGCCCGAGGAGCTGGCAGCGTTGGGGTTGGGGAACGGAAGTTGGTCGAGGCTCTGGAGCGAGGAGAAGGAGCTCTGTCGCTGGAAAGGGTGGGTGAGTGGCGTGGAAGGCAGGCGCGACTCGTCGGGCTGGGGCACGGGAGCAAAGGAGACCAGGCACTGATGGTTTGCCATGACGTCGGAGCTGAGCTTCTGGATGGCCTCCTGGAGATCCTTGGAGCTCTGGGAGTGTGCCATGGAGCGGTCGTGCTGGTTGGCGGAGATGGAGTTGGAGGCGGAGTGGGTGGTGCTGGAAGGGTTGCCACCGACGGCGCTGCTGGGTGCGGTGCTGTCTGCGACGAAGGAGGCGTTGGAGGAGAGGTCGAAGCTGGAGCGCGTGCCGACGGTGGAGCGGCTGTCTCGATGCTGGCTAGCAGCGACGTCGTCGGGGCTAGCGATGCCCTGGTGGGCGAGCTTGAATGGACGTGCGTTGCCACGCTCGCCGATGGGGGCGAGCGGCGCGGATGTCTCGACGTCTTTTGCGGCGGTGGTCGATGAACTCTTGTTGGCGGCGGCGGCGGCGTCGGCGGCAGAGGCGTCTGCTTCAGCCTTCTCTGCGCCGACGGCCTCGACGATACGTTCGCTGGTGCGTTTACCGCCAAAGGCGCTTGGCATGAAAGCCTTTACACTCGGTGGAAAACGGGAACGCATCGAGGTGAATCGGCCTGGAAGCGAAGAGGCGGGCGCCTCCTGGGCAGGGGAAGCTGCCGGCCCGGCTCGCGAGCCTAGGTTTGTAGCGTTTCTGAGCACATCGTTGCCAAAGCCGGGCGCTGAGTTGGATGGTCCCGGAGCACTGGCGGCTGGATCCGAGACGAAGCTGCTAGCACCGACGGAGCGCGGGATGGTGAAAGAGGTCGAGTAGAGATCCATGTCTGGAGAAAGCGGGGGTATACGGATGCCTGGACCGCAGCGGGGGTGCGGTGCCAGAGCTCCGGGCTAGCAAGAGAGAGCCAAAGGAGGGCGTTGAGGTGATGGAGCGAGGGGGTGAGCGTTGTTGGTCTTGCGCTGTGGGCGGTGCCAAGGTGGGCGAGCTCGAATCGAAGCGGCGGGCGGAGGGGTATATCCGGTGAGGCTGAGCGGCTCGAGGTATATTGGAAGCGGAAGGGGGAATACGCGTGTGGTCGACAAGAAGTCAGCAAGCCTCGTTGGAGTGACGGAAAGGGATGCTGGTGGCGAGAAGAACGAGGAAGGCGGGCGGCAAGGGTCGAGGGTCGAGGGTCGAGGGTCGAGGGTCGGAGAGTCGAATGCAGAGGGAGCCAAAGGGGCAGAGGTATCGATGAATGCGTGGGGAGCTGCAAGCCAAAGCCAAAGCACGGGGGCGAGGACGAGAGGGAGAGAAGGCGGGGACGGAAGGAGCTGGGCGTGAACGACAGGGTATGCACAGAGTATATGTCGATGGTGTCCGGCTCTCGAGATGCAAGCGATACAGGCCGAGGGAGGGATTGAGCGTGCTTGAGCGAGCTTGGGTTGGATGGTCAAGGTGAGGGGAGGTGACGAAGAAGTGCACTCGATGATGCTACGAGGAGAGGAGAGGCGTCAGTCAATGCAGGATTGGCCGTAGCAGCGAGGCGAGGGGGGCCGTGTCTCTGGCTCTTAGAAAGGAAGACCCAGCGAGCAGCGGCAGCAGCTACAAGGTGATCGGAGGGTGAAAAAGAGCCTTCACCAGCCACTGTCCGAGAAAAAAAAATGAAAATGAAAATGACTCAAAGAAAAGGGCAGAGTCGCGCAGTTCGAGTCCCCACCCAGCGGCAGCAGAGAGGCAGCGGGCAGCGGCAGGAGCAGGCCGCGCCTTCGAGCCTCTTCCCCTTTTTGGCGGTGCCCCCCCTGCATTGCCTCATTGGCCGCTACCGATTCTTCAAAATGCGCTGCTGGGCGGGCAGGAAAAAAAAAAAA
>AWNI01000007.1:73099-106255 GCA_000517465.1 Moesziomyces aphidis | reverse complement strand
CGTGGGTTCGAGCCCCACGTTGGGAGATTCACTTTTTGCTGCCTCGAGCAGCTGCTTTTTTTTCGCCATCCTTTTCTGCTGTCTTTTCCAGCTGCGATCCGTTTGTCTTTTCTGTCTCGCTCGCCCCGGGTTCAGATGGCTTGCCACAGCACCCTTATCGTGGTCTTGCGACCCTTCATTCTTGCCAATGTACCGCTGGACTCCTCTGGCTCGCGCACACGGTCCGAGTCAGGCGCAGACGAGCACTGTGCGGTGGAGTGCAGACAATGTGTTGTGCAATTTCAAATGGGTATAGAGCCGCAAGTAAAGGCTTTGATCGAAGAAACGAGGGACGGGAATCAGCCGACCTTTCGGAATCCGGCAAAGTTGATGCCTACGCAGCTGACGGCAAATTGTGCCGGCTTCTTGAGGGTCTTGAGCATCGTATCTTGGTCATTGTCATCGCTGTCGCTTTCCTCGCTCTCTGCGTCGTTGGTGGCGTCGGGAGCGCTCGCGTCGGCATTGGCGATCTTGAACGAGACGCCGAGGGCGTGTTTGAGATCGCGCATCATCTGGATGGCGTTTGCGGTGGGGTGGGCCATTGTGCACCTTGCCACGTCCTGGGGGCTGAGTGCCATGAGCAGGAGCGCCATGGGTTGGTGGCTGCGGTCGATGCATCCGCGACCAGCGATCTCGGTGAGCAGCATGCGTGCTGCATCCTGCGCCAGGTCTTCTGGCAGTCCCGGGTCTTGGGTTTTGCTCACCGCTTCGGCAGAGTAGATCGCGCCTGTGGTCGAGGTGGCCAGGAGCGTGATGGCGAATCCGGGAGACTTGCCCGAGTCTTCGCCACGGTAGACGTCGGCAAACAGATACAGGTCGGGGATGTAGCGGCCCAGCACGCCGCGCGCAGCATCGATGAGTCGATTCGCCATCTGCGGGCTCACCCGCGTCGAGGTCGCAATGCCTCGGATCTTCTTGATCCTCCCCGGCGCGGTAAAGTTGATCGTAGACAGGTTCTTGATGATAGGACATCGGAAGTGCACCTCTCCTCCGCCTCCGGGCGCACTGCCACGCTTGGCAATCCTCAGCTCGAGCGAGCTCGCCAGTGTCGACACCGAGTCGAGCGGCAAAAACAGCGACAAATGTGGCAAAGTCACGGTTCGAATCGTATCCACTCCCAAATCACCCTCCATATTCGTCACGCCCTTCAACGTGAGGTGCAGCTCCTTCTTGGCAAAAGGTGCGAGCACCACCATCCATTCGAGCCAGTAGCCGATTCCCCTCGTGAGCGCACAGTCGTGCACCACCTTGCCGCCCGCGATGATGCCGGGCTTGAGCAGCACCGATGTACCCGTGTACGAGATCTCGACATGCGATCCGTTGGTGACCTTTTCGAGCAGACGCAGAAAGTTGGCTTCAAAATCGCGGATACCCGGGCTGGAAGAGTCGGGTCGGATTCCGTCGATGCGCACCGGACGCTGCGAGACGAGCGCGAGGATGAGACGCTGCCGAAAGTTGCGGTGGCCAGTAAAGCGCAGCAGCCGCGACTTTTCCGCGGGCGCTGACGACGATCGTGATGCCGCCATGGTCAAGTTCAATCCGAGAGACTACGGTGCCGTGTGCTAGTGTAGAGAAGGTTGACAGCCTCGAATGGTGGCCGCAGATGATGGAGTTCAAACCTCAAGAGTCGGAATGCTGGCCTCAGCTTTTTTTCCAGTCACGCTCAGCTGCTGCTCTGCCAAAAACTTCGCTTCACCCAAAAAAAATCGCGACCTCCATCCCGCCAGGCCACGTCTCCGAGTTCCGAACTTTTACCCCCACCATCTCGCCCAGCACACACCACACGCACACAACCACCACGGCGAGACTTGATACATATACATGACGACGTGCAAAGCGAAAGGTGGAAGGCCGGTACAAATACAGTGCAAAATACTTAGTGTGACGAGTGGCTAGTGCTCCGGTTCCGCGCAGTGGAAGTACTCCCTGAACACCGGTTCGGTCCGGATCAGCGGTTGCTGCACCACCGTGTTGTACACGTGCAGGAAGAGCTCGGGGAACCTCCTTGTAAAGTAGTTCAGGTACCCATCCGGCAAGCTGCCTAGAATCTTTTTGAGCGTCGGAGGCAGATCCTGATAGTGGTGCTTCTTGTTGCGCATCGCGCGCAGCAGGTCTTGCACGGACGCCGGGTCGTACTTGCGGAACTTGCCCAGGTTGTCGAGGAACATCTTGTCGCATCGGCGATGCCAGTCGTTGCCCAGCACGTTGCGCGCCTTGGACTCGAGCAGCACCAGCGCCGCCGTGGGCGGATCCTTCTCCATGATCTCGAATCGGTCCGACGCATCCTGCAAGAAGTTGAGCCGCTTGTTCGGATCCCAGAAGTACGGATGCGTCAGCACCTCGGCTGCCGACGGCCGATGCCTCGGGTCGTGCGAGACCATGTTGAGCACCAGATCCTGCGCCTCGTGGCCCTCTTCGCCCAGCCCATCGAGCCGCGAGAGGTCGACGCGCTTGCGGATGATGTTCATCTCGCGCTCGAATCGCGATCCGAACGGATGGTCGCCGTTCGAGAGTACGTAGTACGCCAGACATCCGAGCGCAAAGATGTCCACGGCGCGCGTCAGACGCTGCTTCTCCTCTCTCGATGAGCTCGCCTTTGGGTTGTTGCCCATCGACGACTCGGACTCGGAGCCGGCATCGAGGTTGACGTCGCCGCGCAGGATTTCGGGCGCTCGCCAGCCGACCGTACCACCCGGATTGTTGACTGTCTGCGAGAAGCTCGTCTGCGCCCCGCCGTCCAAGCGCTTCGACAGTCCAAAGTCCGAGAGCAGCATCTTGAGGTGCTTGCCGTTGGTCGACGTCGCCACTAGAATGTTCTGCGGCTTGATATCGCGGTGCACGATCGAGAGCGAGTGCAAATGTCGAAGACCCGACGTGATCTGATGCAAGGCCCTCTTGGGGTCCAGCAGGTTGCTGAGATCGCGATAGTCAGCTGGTCGCTCGACCACCTCGGCAAGACTCGCCGGACACAATTCGAGCGCAATGAACAGGAAGCTCGGCGTGAGCTCCTTGTAAAAGTAGCGAATGACGTTCGGATGGTTGTCAGCCGACTCGAGCAACGAAACCTCTTTGGAGGCGACATGGACAAAGTCACGCAGCAGCCGCTTGACTGCCACCGCCCGTCCCTGGAACGTGCCACGGAACACCACGGTGCCCGAGGATCCATAGCCGAGCACCTCGTCCGAGATGCTGAGCGACGACGTGCTGATGCCATTGTTCGGAGCAGCGCCTGCAAACTGACTTGCTCCGGAGGCGGCGATCTGGGCCGCCGCTCTGCCGACCGAGGCGGCGTCCTCCTCTTCGAATCCGCCCCAGCCCGTGTTGAGCAAGGGCGAGCGCATTTGAGGAGACATGAGTTCCTGCGCACGCTGTAGACTGTCGCTCGCCTTGATCGCCGACCGCAGCGTGCTGGTGCCATTGCTCTTGCCCGTTCTTCTCTCCGCGGTCGGCTTGCGCGGCGTGAGCGGTTCTTCGTCGTCATTCGAGTTTGACGAGACGCTGTCCGACACGCTGGTCCGGGACGCCGAGCTCGGCTCCGATTCTTTCGCCGCTTTCAAAGGTCGCGACGGGGAAGCAGCCATGTCGTCATTATCGTCCTCCGATTTTGAGGTCTTCGCATCGACGTCTCCGTCCGGTCCCGCTTCTGCTGCCTCGTTGGCGTCCACAGGCTCTGGGCTGCCTTCAGCTCCGTTGGTCTTGGCAGCCTTGGCTGCAACTGCGGCGCCTGCGCGCTTTCCGCGACGTCTGCGCTTGTTCTGCTTCTTCTTGCTGGATGACCCCGCGCCTTCTTGTGCTTCTTCGGCGTCTTCGTCGTCGTCCTCGTTGACTTCGTCGGAGACAGCACGAGCAGAATTACCTGAAGCGGGCTTCGACTTGGAGGAAGAAGCGACATTTTTCTTCGACATGGCAATCGCCTGTTGCAGCTGACGCTCCTCCTCGGCACGGATCTTCTCGGCGCCCGCCTCACCGGCGAAGCCAGCCTCGTCTTCTTTAAGAACGGGGATCCAGACGACGCCCTTTGCGATCTCAGCCGCCTGTCGCTCGGCGCGTGCCTTCTGCTCCTGCAAGCCAAGGTAGGTGGCACCCGCCAAGACCGAGACGACGAGAACACCGATCACCTGCAGAAGGATAATGGCAAGACGCGCCTTCCAGCTGCGAGTGGAGCCGTCCGAGAGAGGGTCCGAGGGTCGTCTCGGCTTGCCCGAGGAGACGTCCGAGTCAGAATTCGAGTCGACGTCCGACTCGTCGGGAGATCCTCGGCTGCCGGGTCTGCGGGTTTTGGGCGATGCCTTCTTGCGTCCCGCTGGCGTCCGCGACGGCTGTGAAGAGGCTGAGGAAGAGTGCTCCGAATCGTTGACATTGGAGGGGCGGGTATCGGACCCAAAGGCGGGTCGGTCTCCAATGCTGAGCCTGGGCTGGCCGCCATCGATCTCGAGAGTTGGATGGGATCCCAAGAGAGAGTCTCGCAGCCGGCCTTCGGCTGATGGGTCCACCTGCAGCGAGTAGCTGCCGAGCCAGCATCCAAACGAGGCGCACTTCTGCTGGCCTTGATGCGCCCAGTCGCGCTGCGAGGGTGGCAAGCCGGGCGTCCACGTCTGGCTATCTGACGGCGAGCCGGCTCCATCGGGAAGGCCGGCAGCAGCCTTGGAGGTGAAGGCTACTAACGGGAAGCGATGCGAGCTCATCGCATAGAGGCTGTCGCCAGCAATACCGAGATAAGCAGAGCGACGAAGCGGACTTGCGTCTCCAAAGCCTCCCGACTCTTGATCGCGGCCGTCTCCGATCTGCGGGAAGATGCGATGGAGCGGGATGGAGGGATGCGGCACGAGGATCGGTCGGCTGAGCGACTTGGTGTTCTGCAAGTGCGGCGCGGGGTAGACGACGTCAAACACGCCAGCAAGGCTGGCGCGCAGTTCACTGGACCACAGCGCACGGGTGCCGTCGTCGCGCGAAACGCCGTGGCGTGAAGCATGGTCGGCTTCGGTGAGGTTGAAACAAACGACGCTGCCCTCTTCGGGCATACCGAGGATGGCACGGTGATCCGGATGATCAGCCTGTGCCCACAGGATCTGTACATCTCGATCGCCAGCGTTGGGAGCAAAGGTGCTGAAGTGAAGGGTCTGCAGGGCCTCTGGCGAGCTCCGCGAGTGAATGTTGAGCGTATAGTCGGTGCGGCCGATGTAGGCGAGCTGCGAGGTGGATTTGGACGACGAGCCAGAGAGGGTGGGCTCGTCGTCGATGCAGGCATCGGCGTCGGGATAGGACTGGCTGGAACCGCCTCGCGCGGATGATGCATCAGGATTTGGGTCGAGATCGTGAGCCTGAGCGCCGCACCAGACGCCGGCCTGGCGACCTCCAAAGACAGCGCCGAGCTCGCCGGTTTGAATGTTGAGCTCGACGAGGGTTGTCTGCTTCTGACCCACGAATACGCGCGTGTCGTCTCCTGCGAACGAGAAAGGGCTCAGTTCGACGAGCTGTGGGAGGGTGAGGGGGAGCTTGTCGAGCTGCACGCTTCCTGGCTCGCCGCTAAGGGAGGCTGCGGATCCGGCGACGGGGTTGGCGGAAGAGAGCACGTAGATGTCACCCGCCGAAGAGGGCTCGACGATGTAGATACCGCCGTTGTCGAGGAGCGGGGAGGATTCGCTGAGCGGAGAGGCGAAGGTGCGGCCTCCCTGAGCCAGCTCGGCAAACGACTTTTGGTCCTTGCCGTATAGTGCGGTGACAAGAGGGCGGAGGAGCGAGTCCGATTCATGGCTGGAGTGCGGCGAGAGAGACCAGAGCTGCTTGCCTGTCTCGCGGTCGAGCGCGTAGAGGCCACCCTCGACGGTGGTGAGAACGACTGTTTTGGCGAGTACGAGGTCGGACACAGAGGCCGGGCGAGTGGGAGTAATGCCGCGGAAGCGAGAGCCAGCCGAGGCGAGTTGGTTATGCCTGCCTGGACGGACAAGCTCGCGGTGGTGGACGGCTGCGGGAGTGCTAGCATTCGGGTCGTCGACCAGACCTGCGGCGGCATCGATCGAAGACGGAGCTGTGACGGCCGACACGCCGGAGAAGGCGTCGAAGAGGACGGCGACGAGTGTCCATACGATGAGCTGGAGGAAGAAGATGCTGTTGTCTCGTTTGGATGTCCGGGTCGGCTTGCGCGTTCGCATGGGTGCGACGGTGGGGTGGTGGACGGGTCGAGAGCGTTGGCGCGCTCTTGGAAGGTGGAAGAGCTTCATGGCGGCTGGCGGCGCCAAGGCCGTTGGCCTCGGCAGGAGATGGAGCGCAGCTGAGGCAGGAGGAGGGCAAGGACCGTGAGGAAGCGGAAGCGGGAGGCGGGACGTGCACGTCACAAATGACGGCAGCAACGGCAGCGTTTCGAAGCGTACGACGCCATAGGCAGGGTCGTGTCCGAGCTGGAGCCAGAACTTGCGTCGCTGCTACTGTTGTGGGCGAAAGGGCGGTCGTGAAAGGCGGCTGTGGTGTGGCCAAAGTGGTGGAGCGCGTCTCGTATGTCGCGACGCTGTTCCACGGCTGAAGGTTTAACGACGGAGGATAGGCGCGAGCTAGGAAGGAACGGCAGCGAGGCGCGTGTGATGAGAGCGATGGGACGCAAAAGGTGGCCGCGACAAAGAGGTTGATCAAGATGAAGTGGGTGGGTCCAAGCCAGCCAAGCCTTGAACGTGTGAATGCGAGCAGGCAGTTGTGTGAAGCTATGAAGCGGTGAATTGAGCGCCGCCTCTCCAAATTCGCAGCTTTGGCTTTGGCGACGCGCGGGGCAGCAGCAGCAGCAGCAGCCAGCCAGCCAGCCAGCCGCCGCCAAAAGCCACCGCTCGCACGGTTGGGCCTGTGAGCGGCTGCTGCTGCTGAAAGGCTCCGGGCGCCTAACAACTTCGCCATCTGCAACCCCTTATTTTTCGGTCTCTAGCCGCTGCATCGGGCCTCAATTTCTAATTTAGATTTCGATTCGGCCTCGGGACTGTCACACTCACTCGCTCGGCACAGCCCGCGCCGCGGAGGTGCGGATTCGGGGGTCGCGTCCTTCCGCCCAAGAAAAAGTGCCTCCCAGAAGCACAGAGAAGGAAAACCACACTCTCCACGTCAGACCGGATCGTCTCGCTCAAGTCCATGGAGACGGCTCAATGCTGTCCGGAGCGGCAATCACAGAGCCCTTGGCAATGCCATGCCATTCTTCGTCGCGTCGCATAGCAGTGAATGACTTGGCTAAAGAAGGTCGTCATCGTCGTCGTCGTTGCCGCCCACCACTTCGTCGTTCCGCGTGTTTTGGTCGTTCTCGGTCCGTGCTCCACTGGCGGCGGTTGTGGCGGCCACAAACGCAGGTTGGCGTCCGGCTGGTCTTGCTGCTGCTGCTGCCGCTGCCTCGACTCTTGCCATCGGATCGTCGCTTTCGGCCGCATCAGCTTGCGCAAGCTCGCCACCGCTGCCATTGACGCCTGCCGCGTCCTGCTGGGTCGCCTGCTGGGCTTGACTGCGTTGAGCCTGCGTGAGTGCCGAGGCAGCAATGTACGAGACGTCCGTGTTGAACTGCGCCTGCACCGAGCGCTTGATGCGCAGCATCTCGCGGAAAGTGTCTTCGGATCCCGTCTCGATCTCGAACTGGTTCCACTGCTTCCAGAACTCGGTGTGGGTGCGCGGATCGCAGAACTGCGCCGCGTGCGCATAGATCGCACGCGCCCGGTCGATCTCGCCCAGCTTGCGCTCCAGCTCGGCGAAGCGCACGCACATCTCGGCCGTCTGCGCATCCGGCAGCGCCTCGATCGCGCGCTCGTAGATCGGCCGCGTCGCCGCCAGCCCAAAGTTCGCCGCCGCTTTCGCAATGTAGAAGGTAAACATGTCGAAGCGCTCCTCGCTCCCCACCGCCCGCGTCGCCCGCTCGTAGATCTTCATCGCCCGCTTCGCCAATCCATGCTCTTCCTCCAGCTTGCCGTACATCAGCATGAGCGGCTTGCAGAATCGAGCTGGACACTTGTCCAGCGCCTGCTCGAACAGATCCCGTGCACGCTCCAGCTTGGTGCCTCCGTAGCGCTTGATAAACTTGCTGAGGTACACGTTCCAGATCTCGAACGCCACCGGATACGTGAAGAGCTCGACGCCGCGCTCGTACACCTTGAACGTCTCCTCAAAGTACTCGTTGGCCTCCAGAAACGCCGCGTAGTTGATCATGATCTGCGCATTGGCGATCTTGAGCTCGAGCATCTTTTCGTAGACGCGCTTCGTGCTCTCCACGTCGCCCAGCGACTCTTCCAGATCCACGTAGAAGCTCCACAGCTTGAGCGACTTGAACAGCCGCGTCTGCGGCGCCAGCGCCTCGTCGTGGTACTGGACGCCCTTGGCATTCTTGGGCGGTGCCACGCTTCGTGCCATCACCCGGATGGCGCCGTCGTAGTTCGAGTGCCGCAGCTCCATCTCGGCCCACTCGCACCACACCTCGGCCAAGTCGTCGACGCGTCGGAACGGCACCGTCACTGCCTTTTCAAAGATCCTGCGCGCCGATTCCAGATCGCCCTCGACCTCTTCCTCCTCTCCATTCGCGACGTCGGCTCCTTCGCCGGCCGCTTCCTCGGCTCTCTCTTGCGAACGTCTGGCAAGGCCGGCGGACCCCCCGTACTCGTAGAATTGGGCAAAGTTGAGGAAGAGCTGGTGGAAGTTGGCCGTCGCCTTGCGCGCATTGATCTTCTGAATGGCTTCGCGATATGTCTCGATGATCTTGTCGTCGTTGTCGCCGTAGAGCACCACACGCTTCTCCCACTCCTGCACGTCGTCCGGATTGCGTCGCAGCAGCACGTCGTTGACCAGGAACGGTCGTCGCTCCATGAGCTCTTCAAACTCTTGCATGCGACGGTCGAGATCCGCCTCCTTCTGCTCGCGTGGCTCCTCCTCGTCATCTTCCTCCTCTCCGCCATCTTCGGCGAGCTCGTCCATCATGAAAGCAATCACGTTCTCGCTCGTCTCTGCGTACGCGTCAAAAATCTGCGTAAAGTCGCGCACCGTCTTGACTGCCTTCATGCCCGCCTCGAAGGTGGCGCTCGCCACGTCGAACTCGCCGCGCTTGATCCAGTAGGTCGCCAGTCCCGTCCACAGCCGGCCCGACTGATCCGGAAAGCGCTCCAGCCCGTCCTCCTTGATGATTGCAGTGACGTTGAGACGCGATGGATCGCGCGCATCCGTCTCGAGCTGCTTTGCCAATGACTTGCTTGAAGACTCGGGCGCATCCGATGCCTTGCTTTTTGCGCCCTTCTGCGTCGATGCCGGCTTGGCTGCTTTGTCCTTTGTACTGACACCGGCTGCGGAGAGCGGAACGAGGCTCTGCTCCAATACTTGCTTTTCCTCTTCGGGATCGAGGCCGATCTGCTCCGGGTACTTTTCCGTGAGTTCGAGCCATTCGGTGAAGAGCTGGTAGGGGCTCTTGTCGTCCGGGCTGATGTAGGAGCCGTCTGCTGCTCTGCGTGCTAGTCCCAAAAGCAGCTTGGATGCTTCCAGCGCCTTCGATACGCCTCCCTTGGCTCGCGTTGTTGCGCTGTCATCATCCTCGCCCTCGCCTTCAACCTCTTCATCCTGATCCTCGGTCTGCGCCAGCAGGATAGAGACGTATCGCTCTGTCAACGACGGGTCGACGCGTAGATATCGGCGCCATACCTTGAGGCATGTCTCGCCTCCACGACGCTCCGCCCACCTGAGGTAGACCTTCCAGACGCGCAAGTGGAGCGAGCCGGGGAGTGTGCGCAGCGCCCGGTCGAAAGTGCGGCGCGCATGCGTGTGGGACAAGGTAGGCGGACACTGCGGATGCAAGAACATGGATAGGTAGCTGAGCCAGATGCGTGGCATCGTTGGCAGCCACATGAGTGCGCGTTCGTACAGCGCCGCCAGACTCTTCCACTCCTGCCATCCCACTATGCCGTCCAATCCGCCGCGGTACGCTGGCCCGAAGTCCTCGTCATCTTGCGAGTCGACGAGCGTCGGACCAAAGTCGAGCTTCTCGCGGGCTGCTTGTAGATCGCGCTTGCGCTTGGCCTCGAATCCACCCTTGGGTTCGCCCATCACGAAGCGAGAACGATGCTGGAGATAGTCGCGCCATAGCGCATAGCGAGTGGGGAACTGTGCCAACGCGCGTTCGTAAATGCTCGTGATGCGTCGTAGCGCGATGCGCTGCGTGCTGCTCGCGAGCGGACCCAGCAGCGCGGCCTGGTAAGTGGTGAAGGCAACATCTGGTGGCGGGCGCTTGACCACGTTGGTCTCGACGATGTGTTCGATGTACGATGTCCAGACGCGGTAGTTGTCCGGATTGCGCAGCAGCTCCTGCTCGAGCTTGATGTCGGCTAGCGGTATGAGTGCCTCGTCTGTGGTTGGATCCGGAGATACTGCTGTAAGGGGGAAGAGGGCTGCCAGAGGACCCATTGCCTCTGGAAGCTCCGGTTGCTTGGACGCGCTCTCGACCACGTCCACCGGCGCGTCGTCTGTCGGTGCGGACCGCCTTTTAGCCGGCATTGCGGATGAGTCCCTCGGAAGCAGCTAAAACGGGATTGATAGCAAGCTGCGAGCCGATCAGGAAGGTGCTAGCGGCGGGGCCAGTGCAGGATGTCGCGGTTCAGAGGGCCATCCGCAGTGAAGTGGAGCATGCGAAGGAAACGCGGAGGATTGCCCAGCAGCAGCACAGCTCGCACTTCCGATTCGCGAACTTTTGGCGTCCGTCCAGCTATAAGGAGGGCGCGTCACGTGTGCTTCCGCCAAATTTCAATCGCGATTCCGATTCTACTCCACTTTCGACAATCGGGCTGCGCGGGACCCTGAAGGGCTGGCCGGTGAGGGAAAAAAAGGCTCCGAGCGGGCGCCTCCCGACACTTCAGTCGACCCACGACTTCGATCCTCCTATGGTATATATCCAGCCTCTCAACCACCTCAGGAGCATCATTCTTACTACGCGGGAAGGCCTGAGAGACCAATACAAGGGTCCTCTGTGAGCTGTAGCTTCACAGCTTCGAAGAGGAAGGGCTAGTGTACAGCACTTGCTCGCCGAAAGCGCTGCCTCTGGACGTTCGCTCGGGTTCGCGGGAAAAGGCTCCGACATCGCTTGCCACTGGCACAAACCGCCCTCTCCCTTTGTCCAGCTTGGACAGTGGATTGGGGCGATCCGGAAAAGCTACTCGTCGGTCCGGTCAATTGATTTCGCAATTGCGAGTCAAGCGGGTCGTTTGCCGCCGCCAGTGAGCGACCACGAGACGCAGGAACGAGACTAGTCTGATTCGGGAAGCGGCAGTCTTTCCTTCTGGGCTTGCATCGCGAGGTGCGACTGTTCACAGCTCAGACGACTCTTCCGCCCGATCCTTCGGCTTCGGCTTCGGCGTCATCTCGATTTCGACATGGCGCCGTCATCCGCTGCGGTCCTGCCGCCACTTGCCGAGCGACCACGACATCCTCTCAGCCACCAGAAAGCGAGTCTCTCCCATAATGACCGCAAATTGACCGCAGCTCCTCAACGCCCCGGCTCGGCATCAGAAACTTCCCAGTCCTCGCCTCAAAGCATCCATATTGATGAGCCATTCCGCACTCCGGTCACCTCGTCCAGCTCCCGCCCCTCGGTATCGCCAACGACACCCAAGCTGCCTCCGGGCAGCAGCAGCTCGGATGACAAACACAAGCCGGAGTTGTCCAACACACAACAACGCAAAACTCCCCCTTCGACCAAGACGACCACCAAAATGTTCGACGGTGGCTTCTCGCCATCGATCGACGTAGCAGATGATGCGGTCGGCGGGTCTGGCAAAGCCGACCGCATTTTGGGCCCAGATGGAAAGTTGTACACGCAGGGTGAAGCGGCTCGGCTGGGACTCATCATTCGCACGGCTTGCGAAGCGTGCCGCAACCGCAAGCTCAAATGCAGCGGCACTCTGCCTGAAGACGGAGGATGCGGCAGGTGCAAGAGCGACAACGTAGAATGCGTCTATTCAGCCAGAGCGCCCATCGGCCGACCGAAGAAGCGCAAGGTTGAAGAAGGACAAGACGCCGTCTCTGTATCGCCTTCCCGATCTGCCCTTTCGAGCCAGGATGGAGGCTCATCTACACAAAAGACAAAGCTCAAGGGCAAAGGCAAGGAGCGCGCCTCCAACAATCTGATTGCCAGAGTCAGGTCGGAGGATTCGAGCTTCTCTACTGCGTCCCCTCTCGGAGGCGGCTCGTTGTACCAGCCCGACAGCTTCTTCATGCCGGGCACGCCGGAGCACAGCACCGCATCTCACGACAACTCACCCGCTGTCACGACGCCGAACATGTTTGGCATCTACCCAAGCTCGCTCTCGACGCCGTCCATCCCCGGCGCGGGCTTCGAGGATTCGCGCCTGCCGTCGACGCCCGTCATTTGGTCGCAACAACACTCCATGGCATACGCCGTCACACCGTCCGATGTCATGACGCCGCCCGTGCCTATTTCGCCAGCCACGTCGCAGCCACGTCCTTCCCCTGCGCAGACCGCCCTAGCCGCGAAGATGCCATCGCTCGACGATCTTTCGGTGGCAGCGTTCCTGCAGTCGCTCGACACGCTCGAGATCTCGTCGGAAGAATTAATGCAGCAGCAGCTTCAGCGGGGCAATGCGGACGCGGCGACGGGCTCAGCAGGAAGGGCGAGTGACGCGAGCTTTGCGCAGGGTGCGCCATCTGAGGCGACTAACGCCGATGCAAGGCCGATATCGACGTCGTCCGTCGAGGCATGGGCATTGAGCAGCGCGATCCTGCAGCCGGGACTTAGCTTTGCGGTGCCGGCCGACTTCAGCTGGTGGGACCTCGGCCTCAATGGCGCCGACCCTGGCTCGGGAGGTCCAAGTGTATCGGGCACGCCATCAGCAGAGCTACCCGCCTTCTCGTTCCAGGCGGGACAGATTGCACAAGCTGGTTCGACCCCGTCGATAGCGGGCATGGTTGGCGGACAATCTTCTAAGGGTGCACTGCTGTCATCAGCAAAGCCAAGGAAGCGCCGACCTACATTCGGCAGCGACCAGCCGTGGCCAAGGGGTGCATTGGCAGGGATGGGCCAAGGGCAGATCCAGCAGGCCGTTGCGGCCACAGAGACTGGCCTCGGGTGGTCTACACTACCGGGCCTCGAAGCTGCTGCAAGATCATCGGCAAGTCCTGATGGTGCTCAGGTCAACGGGTCGAGCACAAAGAGCTGCTGCTCTTCCAAGCCGAACAGCGGCACGAGCGATTCGCCCGTCGACGAACATGTGCGGCCAAAAGGCGAGGGTGTCGACAGCGTGGTGAAGAGCCCTTGTTGTTCGTCGAAACCGACGCGACAAGCGACACCGCCTGCGTCCGTGCCGACTTCCGCGCCTTCCTGCTGTAGTGGCAAATTCGCGCCTCAGAACGAAGTGGCCGATACGGACAGCTGCTGCTCCAGTAACGGCCCTGCCGCGACGTCCAAGAGCGGCGCGGAGGTCGAGATCGAGATGGGACCGCTGTCGACGTCAGCCGCCGTCACGGGCAAGGTCAAAGAGTCGCTGAACGTCGAGTGTCGACGACACGCCGAGACGCACGCCCATCATCCGAGGAAGGTGCACTGTGTGCCCAATCCCAGCGGCAAGGGCTGCACCTGCCTATGCGATATGAGCGTTGCGCTTCTCAGTGTCAGGCAAGTCCTGCGCGAGACTGACCCCGCGCGAACCGACGGCCGCGGCACGGCGACGAGTGCAGCTAGGTCAGCGAGCTTTGCGACCGATACGATCCAGCTGACCTTGACGGCGTCGCAGGCGATTACGGCGCAGTGTGCGTGTTCGGCCGACTGTCCGACGTGCCAGTCGGACCCATCCACCGAGATCTCGGCGTCATTACTCGTGTCGACAGCACTGCAGATCTATGCACGCGCGGTGCGCGTCTTGCGCGAGGGCTTCGCAGCCTCCACGGCGGGTAAGACCGAGTCTGCCGAAGTGGCCGCTGCAGGCGGGTTCTTTGGCGGTCTCGATGTGACCATCGGCACGTACAAACCGTCGGCGGCCAACGCAAAGAAGATTGCGCTGTTTGCGATCAAGTTGGAGCTCAAGGATCTGCGGCGTGCGCTCGGAAAGATTTCGCGCATGGCTCAGAGCTGGGGCACCACCGCTGACGTCCCCAAACCGACGGACGATGCAGCGCAGTTGGAGAACAGCGGGGATGACAAGGCGCAATGCATGAACCCGATCGACCAGCTCGTGATTCTCAAGCTCTACCGCCAACTTACGGAGCTTCTCAAGACGGTGGAGGGCCTCGAAGACGCAGCTTGATCAATCTTGGCGCAATTCACACAACACCACTTTACTCACAGAAGCCAACTCAGTCGTGACATGATGGCCATCGAGATTCTGAACGCGCACACGTCTCTGCATGACTCGAATGAGGTGGTGACTACGAGAGTGTGACAGTGCATTACAGAACACGGAACCCAGAATGCGACAAAGATTCAGCTTAGCGGCGGGCCTTCTTGCCGGCAGATGGTCGTTTGGCCGCTTTGACGGGTGCCGACTTCTTGGGCTTGGGTGCTTGCTCCTCCTCCTCCTCGTCCGAGTATTCGGGCCATTCATCGGCGCTTCCGTAGTCGTGCTGCATGCCACCGACTGGGATGGGTTCCAGATCCGACTCGTCCGAGTGAGGCTCGATGCCGGGCGGATTATCGTAGCCCGACTCGCTGCGCTTGGGGTTCCATGCCACGCCACCGTCATCGTCGTCGCTCTCCTCCTCCTCTGCCTCGTCCTGCTCCCCGTCGCTGTCAGACTCTTGGTCATCATCGAACAGTTCCTCGTCCTTGTCCATCGCCTCGGCATCGCCAAACTGGTCCTCGTAGGCAAACTCGTCTTGGTCGTCCGACTCGTCCGCCTCGTCGTCTGCCGCCTCGTCTTCCGCCTCGCTCTCGGAGGCCAGACCTGCATTGCGACGGCTGGTCTTGCGGAGTTCGGCCTTCTCGGCCTTTTTGCGCTCGACGTTCTGCTCCTGCTCGAGTCGACGCTGCTCCTGCAGCTTCTTCTTCTCGACGTGGTCGCGGTGCTGCTGCGTCAGCTCCTGGGCCGACTTCTTGATGTACTCGTGGAAGAGCACCGCGCCTTCGTTGCATCCCTCTTCGATCTTGACCAGCTTGAGCTCCATGCGCGGGCCAATTTCGCGCAGACGCACCGCCTTCTGCGTGTTGGCCGCATTGCCGCGTCCGACGTAGCGGTCGTGCAGATGGACCTTGTTGCGCGGATCGGCGATATCCTCGGCTTCGGATTCCGCCTCGGAGGCGTCGGTCTCAAACTCGCCATTGACGCTGCCAGAGCCGTTGGTGCGGCCCAGAACGTAGTCGGAGATGTCCTGCGTGGATGAGAGGTCGGGAAGACGGCCGCGCTTGGTGCCAGTGCGAGAGGCAGAACGCGAACCTTCGACCACGCGACGCACACTCTTGGAGACGCCAACGGGACGCACCGAGATGAGGTAGTGTCGCCAGTCGATCGTACCTGTAGCGGCGTTGTAGTTGAGCAGCACGATTCTGCGTGCCTGGCTGAGCTTCATCGACTGCACCTGGATGGGCGGGAAGAGGTTCTGGAACGTGGCGACCAGCAGCTTGATCTGACGCTCTTCGCCACCAAAGTTGTTGAGCACGAGCAGCGGTGGCGTGACAAACTCGCTTCCCGGTGGCGTCGGACGCCTGCTGCTCGCCTGCACGTCCTTGGCGAGCGCATACTTGTTGACGCGGAACGTGAGCGTCGGTCCGCGCGGCGCACGCAGGATGCGCAGATTCGTACCGGCGTCCGTCTGACCAAAGATGAGCAGGTGCGTGACGCCGATCGGACCGGCCATGCTGATGTAGTCCTTGAGCTTGTTCGAGTTCCTCTCGCGAAGCCGCGTCGCCGTGTTGGGCTCCATCACCTTACGCGTGTCCTGCACCAACGCCGACACCGCGCGCGGCACCTTGCCCGTGCGAATGATGAACGACTTGGGCGCATTTGTAGAGCTCGCCGCGCTGTTGTTGGGGCCCTTGAGATGCGTGCGCGTCTTCCTGCGCCTTTTCACCATTGTGTATAGAGTTTGAGCCGGCTAGTCGGCTAGCGGCGGCGAGATGGATGTCACTCTGTAGCAAGCCAGCAGGTCTTCGGAAGGGTTGCAGTCCTCTGTACGGCCTCAAAGAATGGCTCTGTGTACTTGTTCGAGAGGTCTGAGCCGTGGGATGGTGGTGTCGAGTGCCGGAGGTGAGCTCCTCGGACAGAGCCATGCATGCGAGTTGCGAAGAAAACTCGCACTTCGCCTTCCTTCTCAAATTTTTCGACGTTCTGTGTGGAGTTCAGGGTCTAATTTTTCGCTATTTGTGAGATCCTCTTGCACGAACAGAGGTGAGCATTTCGCTTCTTGCCCTTCCGCACTTCCGCACATGCCAGGTTCCTGCTCCACTTGTCGGCGTTCGAGCAACTCGATACGCACAGCCTGCTGAGGCAAACTATGCCCGCATTGCTTGCTCTGATCATGAACCGGGAACGAATACTGAAGTGGATGAGTCTGGACGTCCACACGGCCTCACAAGGCGAGCAAGTGCAAAGAACGAGTATCAGGTTACGATTGGCATCAAGACGGAACGTGTGCTGCTCTCAATGTCCAATCAGGCAGTCCAGACCTTGGCGATGAGCTCGGTGAGTCCGACATCGTCTGCGCGCAGAATCAAACGGGGCGTGCGATCAGCATACTGTGCAAATGGCAAGAAGTCAGGCGAGCGATACTTACTGGTGTTGAACTCGTAGAGACCGTAGAGCGTCGCGAGGGTGGCCGCACGGAGCGTCCAGGTGGAGAGCGGACCGGCGATGGGGAACTTGCGCTTGTGGAGGTAGTCAGCGAGGATGCAGTCGAAGCCGATGTGCGAGTGCACAACGAGCGTGAGCGCAAGCGCGCCGTCGAGGATGGCCGACGAGCCGTGCTTGGCGAATCCTGCTGCAACAAGCGGGATCAGCGCAACCGAGAGCCCACGCTCAAACGCCCAGTGGTTCGAGCCGTGAGCAGCGTTGGGCTCGGGGAAAGGGGTAGGGTCGTTGACGGTGCCCTTGACGTAGGCTGTACATGTGAGAAGGGCAATGCGGATCAACAGTCAGTAAACTAGGTTCGGTGAAGCCATGCATGTTCTCGTTGGCGCGAAGCGTTCCTGCGTGACAGCGGGAGTATCGACGGAGGTAGACGGTCCCCTCTGGCTAGCTTCTATCTGGGCTCGCTGGACCGAGATACAGTTGGACAGGCGTGCGAGAGACGTCGATAACACCGCCATGACTTGCATCAGGACGATAAACGTCGACGTGCTTCGTCCGACTGCCAATGATCCTGTGCGAGCCACTATGCCTCGAGAGAAGAGCACGTCCTCAAATCCATCGTCGTCGTCGTGCCTGCCGCCCCTTGCGCCTGACGAAGCGCCCAAAAGTCCATCTGCTCGCATCTGCGCACCGCAAGAGCCGTCTGTGGGCCTCTGCAGTCCATGCTGCTTCCCGGCTTGCAGCATCGGCTGCCACGACCGTCGGATATGTGCAGTATGCTGTTGCAACGTTACTGGGTGTCGGGCCATTGCGGCGGATACTTACGTCCTTGGCTGGAGGCGGCAACCTTGCCGGTGGGGGTGGTCTGGAACGCGCGCGAGCCGCCTGCGATCATGCGGAGCTGCGGGTTGCGCGCAGCCATGGAAAGCCTCAAGGGCTGCTGGAGTGCGGGGAGCATGGCACGCATCTTTGTATAGTTGATCGAAATGGGATGGTGGTAGACAGCAGATGTCAATATCCAGAACGGAACAACGCGGTCCAGTTGAAGGTGCGGGGCAGCTCGAGACGGCCAGGCGCGCTCGCTGTGTGCTTGAGCCAATCTGCGAGGGTCTCTAGCTGGCGTGCCATTTGTCATCGGCTTGAGGGCTCACTTTCATCCACTCGACTTGCTCCGATCGGCAACAGCTCGCCAGTCGCCTCTCCAACACACGCGCGCGCGACTGGCTACCCTAGCCTCCCGCTTCGCCCGGCCAATTCCGTCCTTTTTCGACCCTCCGCCGCAAATTCCTCTCGGGTCCGAACAGTCCCGGTCTAACATTTCTGAAGGCTGCCATTCCCTCGAAGCAGCGCGCGCAGCACTCCCTCGACCTCCCTGCCTCAGCTCCTCAACTGGGCCGCACGCACACCGCCGAACTACAGTATACTCACACGCCGCACTCTCTCCACACAGCGAAAGAAGAGCCAGGTAATCGCATGGATTTTTTGGGGGTGGGTTGCACTCGTGGCAGATGCAATGTGGGTGGGGGAAAGGGGGGAATGCGGTGAGATGAAAATACAAGGTGAATGAAAAGAACAAGAGCAGAAGCGCCTACGAGGCCAAAGCGAGCGAAGCTCTCGCTTAGGCAACGGGGGCCTTGATCTTGCGCTGGCCGAGGAAGGCGTCCTTCTCGGCGGGGGTCTGGAAGACACCCTTACCCATGGTCGACGAGGTCGAGATCCACTTGAGCGAGACGTTCTCAAGAGCACGACGCGAGGTGTGCACCTGGAGCGACTTGCGCAGGGTAAGGACACGCTTCTTGACACCGGGGCACGAGCCCTTGATCATGACAAAGTCGTTCTTGACCAGACCGTAGTGGGGGAAGCCGCCGAGGGGAGTGATGGTCTTCTCGGTGGTGTCGAAGTCGGTCGAGCCCGAGGTCTTGTCCTCGCCGTTCGAGATGCGGTAGATCTTCTTGCCGATCTCGGTACGGTGGTGGTATCCGTCCTGACCCGAGCGAGCCACGGTGAACATGACGTTGGCCGGGTGCCAGGCGCCGATACAGGCGATCTTACGCAGACCACGGTGGGTCTTGCGCGGGAGCTTCTTGGTACCCCAACGGGCGGTAACACCCTCGTAACCGTGACCCTTGGTGACGGCGATCACGTCGATGATCTCGTTCTGCTCAAAGACCGACTTGACGTCGAAGGTCTTCTCGAAGTGCTCCTTGGCGAAGTCGACCTTGTCGGCGACGGAACCACCGTTGATCTGGATCTCCATGAGGTGCGACTTCTTCTGCTTGAGGCCGGTCTTGCGCACCTGGGTGTGGGCGAGGACACGGACGACGGTGCAGTACTTCTTGATGCGCTCGAGCTCGCGCGAGATCGACGAGCCGTTGTTCTCCGAGTGCTTCTTGGCGTACTTGGTGAAGGCCTTCTTCTTGCTGCGGTACCAGTTCTTGTAGAAGCGACGCTTGACCTCGTCCGAGAGGTGCTCGGCCCAGACGGTGGTGAGCGAACGCAGACCACGGGGGGTCTCGACGTAGCCGACAACACCGACGGCGACCATGGGGGGAGTCTCGATGACGGTGACGGCCTCGACGATCTCCTTCTTGTGCATCTTGGAACCGGGGCGGTCAAGGTCACGCACAATGTGGGTCATGCCGGCCTTGTAGCCGATCATGGCGGTGAGGTGGACGGGCTTCTTGGGGTCATCCTTGGGGAAACTATTCAGGGGGGAACAGGATTCGAAAGGTCAGTACAGCCGTCCGGCAATCAACCACACATGCATGCTAGCGCACGCTTCTACTTACGCCTTAACCTTTCCGCGGTGGCGGGCAGCGCGCTTGCGGGGAAGGAAACCCAGCGAACCGTGTCGCGGGTGCTCGAACTGTAGAGTGCATCAACAGCAGACAGGGCAGCAGCAGCGACGAGGAGTTGTCGGAGCGGGAGCGATGTCGATGATGTGCGAAGAAAGCAGATGGAAAAAGGGAAGCGAAAAGCAGGCGAATGCCAGGCTGCATCAGCAAAGCTGTACATCGACCTAAAAGCATTCTGAAGCCTGTCCTCTTCGCCTTCATCTCTGTCGAATGGAGTGCCATCGGCGGTGTCTCTGAGCGGCGATGATTGGACGCAATGTCGATCGTTGCTACGGGAGAAAGTGCTGGATGTTGTCGAGAACAGTTATGAAGAGGTGCATGCTCGTGACGAGGGTGGCGAACACGATGTCGGATTGGCGGTGTGGCGGGTTCAGACGGTGAACAACTTTCGATCGAAACTTGCAGTGTTAAAGATCAACGCTGCGAGCGAATAGATCTACGGTTGCATGTTCGCTGAGCGAGGTCCACCAGTCCACCGTCATCCACAGCTTGCCTGCATCCACCTCGACTGCCCAACAAGTTCCACTTCCATCGACCGATTTGTTGGTGCTGACGTCGATGCATGTCGAGACAATCATATGGCCGAGATCACTAGGATCGTCCACCATTGCGCGCAGAGATGAAGGCGCGAGAACAAGTGCTACTGGGTTGCCCGGCTACAGGTGCGATTGCTGATCCTCCATCTTCCTCCCCGTCCTCTTTGCATCTATGGTGACAAGCATCATGTGTGCGGCGCGGCTATGCGTCCTCCTGCGTCTCCTCCATGCTGATGATCCATGACAAATAATGTAGCCGGGCTGCACCCTGTGAGGGATTCCCATCAAGTCGGAGGGATATTTACCTTGCAGTGAGACATGTTGACCTGCGGGTGATGAATAGGTGGTGGCGGGAGGAAAGCATGGAACACGTCAGCTGGACTGTTCTTCGTCTGCTGTCTTCGCTGGACTCGTAGGCCAGCGGTTGTGCCTGAGTAGCTACTCACGTTAGGCCTTGAGGATGTTCGTAGAGGGAAGAGAGGTGTGCTGACGCTTCGCACCGGTCACAAACCTCGTCGGCGCTCATCTCGCTCGCTCGCTCGCCGCCAGTCTCTGACCACAGACTCCCAGCTGTCCGCACAAACTCACACCCGCTGCGGCCTGGCAACTGTCTAATCGAGCCTCGCTCCCAGTCCCACCCAGCGCTGTCTCGTGGTTCTTCCATCGCCAGTCTGGAGCCAAGAGCCAATCGGTGGCTGCTCTGCCTGGCGGCGGGCAAGCGAAAAACTCGAAAACGCATGGATTGGGTCTCGTGACTTGGACGATGCGGCAAATTTTGCACTCTCTTCCCGCCAAATTCGACGAGAGCGTGGGAATTTTTGTCTTGACTTGCAAAATGGCCCTCTCTTCCCCGATAAATTCGAGGACAGGTGTGAAGGTCGGCAGCTTAACACCTTGAAACTCGGCGCAACTAGGCACTTCTGAAGGTCAGTCTCAGAACCGCAGCATGCAAGTCTCGCAGCAGCGCCTCACTCGCGGCGCCTGCATACAGGTGTATTCGGGCAGCACGACATCGATTGCAATCAGAAGAAAACGACAGTGCGGTCTAGGTCCCATCCGAGCTGCTTGAGGCCCGTCGAGACGGCCTTCTCCATTGGCGGCGGACCGCACACCAGTGCCAGCGTGTCCTCCAGCTCCTCAGGCGAGCTAGGCACGGGCGGCGGCGGCGGCAAGTGCTGTCGGAGGCAGTCGACGTTGAGGTGGCCGCGACCCATGGCCCACGTGGAATCGGAAGCACAGCTGCTGAGAACATGCCAGACGTGAAGATTGCCCTGCAGTGCTTTGCGAAGGCGCTCGAGCTCTTCACGGATGAGAATGTCTTGCTCCGTCCTGTTGCCGTAGACGATCCACATCTGGATGGGATCTGACGCGGCCGGGCCTCCTGCCAGAACCTCGTCAGCGATGGCTTTGAGCGTCGACCAGATCGGCGTAATGCCACTGCCCCCGGCGATCATGGCGAGCTTGCGCACGCGACGGATCGCATTGGTCGGCCGCCACCTAATCTGCCGGTCACCCAGATAGGTGAACGAACCAAGAGGACCCTTGAGCTCGATGGACAGGTTTTCATCGGCCTGGAACGCAAGGTCGATGTTCTCGAGGAGCATCGTCATCTTTCCGCCTTCGAAAGATGCATTGCCACCCGCACCTCCGGCTTGTGAAGGAAGCGAAGGGAAGTACACCTTGATCAGGATGTCCAGGAAGCCGCGCTGGGTGTTGCCACTGTACGGAGTATAGGCTCGCTGAACCGTCTCGATCTCGCCCGTCTTGGGATCCTTGCGCCTGACACGCACGAAGACGTGCTGCCCAACCGGGAGGCCCAGCTCCTGATCGGATCCAGCAAGGGCGAAACGGAAGATCCGTGCGTCTGGAGAGATGATCTGCTTGCTCACCAGCCGCGTAGCACGCCACTTCTTGGGATCCAAGAACGGTTTGCTCGCGTCGACCACGTCTGGCTCGCTTGAAGGCGTTGTAGCAGCAGCCGATGAGTCGACTTCTTGCAGACGGCCTACGTGGTAGTCTCTGAGCATCTTCTTGGCATCCATCGAGTGGATCGCCATAAAGTCTTCGGTAGCATCTTCGCCGGCCACAAGGCGGATGGACTGATCGCCGCCAGGATGGTCTTTCAGGAATCCCGTCCCATCATAGACGTGGCCGTGTACGACGAACCACGGTTCAGGCCCTTCTCCATCGCCATGAGCTGCGAGATCTGCGGCAGAGACGACCACGTCAGCTTTGGCCGGATCGAGCATGACGGCTCTGTCGTCCTCTTTCGCCTCCTTTTCGGCAGACTGAGTCTCGGCGGCCGGCAGAGAGCTTTGGGATGCGGAGCTGCCCGCACCGCCGAAGTCAGGATAGCGCGGATCGGCACCGGCCTCGTTCATCCTTTGCATCCATCCGCCCGGCGCGTTCCCAGCCAGCGTTGGATGTTCGAAGCGAATTTTGCTGCCGTCGTGTCCTTCGCGGTGGACAGCGACACGGAACCACCAGGAGTTCATCATCGACGTCGCATTCCAGTACATGTCCCGCGGCATGGTCGCCAGACCCTCGTCCATGGCTCGGACCGAGATGACCTTGACCTCTTTGCCGATCAGATCCGCTTGGACATCGATGTCAAGCCGCCAGAAGCACCAGGCAAAGCTCATCTCGCTCGAGCTGAGATCCAGAGTGCCAAAGTAGGGGTGATCTTGGATTGGGTACATGCGGTAGAGGTCCTCCGGATAGTGGATGCTGGCACACTTCCAAGTGTAGCCGTCGTCCAGCGAGATCTCGACCCGAGCGATGCGTCTTCCGCCACCAGTGTATGCGTAGCCCTGGATGGGAAGCATCTGGGACTGCGTTGAGCTTGGACCGACAGTGTCGATGATCTGGTTGTGATCAGGAGAGCAGATGGCGGCATTGACGTTGAGGTCGTTGATGATGTACTTGGGGTCGTACCACCAGTGCATTTCGCTCCTAGCATGGTCTGCTGTGACCTCGGTTGGGAGCACCTTGTTGTCATGGAAGTGTAGGTGATGCTGGCTCTCGCGATCCGACACCTCGATACGGTCGAGCCACTTGACCATCCTGCCACCGATCTGTCCAGGCACGACAAGGCGCAATGGGTAGCCATGATCTGGCGAAAGGTCTTCGCCGTTCAGACCCCAGGCGATCATCATGCCTTTGCTACGATCGAGAGCCCAGTTGAGGCGTTGAGAAGTGCCATACTTGCCCTTGGGCAGCACGTCGGCACCTTCAAACACCACGTGCCTTGCGCGTCCGGGAACGACGACATCGTAAGCTGGGAAAGACGACAGAAGTGGGTTCTTCGGCTTGCAGTATTCGAGAATGTCGGCGAGGTACACGCCGGTGAAGAGACCGGTAGAGACACCAGCAGCACCCCAGTTGAAGCCGAGTCCTTTTGCGACCATGTTTTGCTCTTTGCGTCTGTTGCCTGCACACACAAGCGTAATCGGCAGAGTGTATGTCGGGAACTTTTCCTTGAGCTCTAGGATGCTGAACTCGATCTCGCGGTGCACGAGGCCGTGCACCTTGAGCTTCCATTGCTGTGCCTGCTCTTGCGTCACTCTGGGCGTGTCGCCGTGCGAGCGGACGTAGAAGAGATTCTGCGGCGTGAGGAAGCCCTTGGAGAAGAGATCAGCAAGCGGCGCCTCGGTGTTGCATGGATGCTTGCCGGTGAGGCGGATCATGCGCTCGTCGCGCGCAATCCAGTTGTCCGGTGTGTTGGAGTCGCTGGCCAACGGCTGTACCGTTTCCGACAAGGGGATTGCTGGAAGAATCTTGTCGTCATAGTACGGCCTTGGCATGAATGGATCGGGTGACGCTGCTGCATCTTGAGAGGTTACTTTCACAGCAGAAAGTGTAGGACTGGAAGGTTCAGGAGTGGTGACTGAGGAAGAAACGCTCGAAGATGGCGATCCAGACGAGGAGCCCCTCGACTCTGTTCCTGACTTTGTTGAGACAGACATCTGAGCAGCTTTGGTCCGACGTTGACGGTGTGTTGTGATGGTGGAAGCCGAGGTGGATTTGGCGAAGGATAGCGTTGGAAGATCGTTAGACAATCAAAGCCTCAAGCAAATAGTGACTGAGAGCGTGCAAGCACTGTTTACTCCGGACTCTCCTTCACCAAGTCTAGGAAAGAATGCCGGTGCTTGCGGGGACAGACTGACAGTGCACGGTAACGAGCCCGCCTCGCCCCAAGCGACTCCTGCCACTTTGGCGCTTATGCGACGAGGCAGCTCTTGATCGAGTTTTCCCGACAAGGACTCGATGCTTATCGCTCACTGGCGGCGTTTCGGACGGGCGGATCCCGGCGTGGGATGTGATTAGATCAAGTTGCCGTTTGCGCGAGAGATCCTCGGCGTGCTATTGGCTGCTCGGACATACGGTCACTTAGATTGCACGATCTTTCGAGATGCCGTTTCAAGCCGGCGATGCCTGGCCTACGTAGACGCATTGTGCTTAGTATGATTGCCGGACGATTCATCACAGAAAGCGGCTTAGTGCGTATCTCTGGGCAGACAGCAGAGAGGTTGTGCCTGAGCCCCTGGCACTAGCGCCCTACTAGCTGCCGTTGCCAGCGCGGATTCCTGCTGCCCTGCCGCAGAGCTGTCCAAATGCGCCTCGGCTCGCGAGACTTTTCCAAAAGTGACAGGCGGTGTGGCGTTCAAGGCTGACGCGGATTTCTATAGATAAGGAAGAGCGCAGATAGGACCCAGGTTTGGAGCTCGCCGTCGGAGCCACGATGTTCCGCTACCGCAGTCGCCGCCATGCGTCCCGCACCGACTGATAAGCAGCTTCTCGTTCGGCATCTCGCAGCGGCTCTGAGAGCTTGGCGGATACGGTGACAGGTCCCAGGCCCTCAATCCGAGCTCAAAGGCTGGCAACGCGCGTAGATTGATTGGTCGCCAGCAAGAGCAAAGGTGCGCCAGGATCGTCGGCCGAGTTGCCACCGCTTCCACCGCTCAGATCCGCCAAATTCTCCTGTGGCTTCAGCTCCCGTACTTTGGTCATCGAGCTCCTCTCAGTCCCTCAACAAGCAAGAGGCGGCCACAATCGCTATCGCATGTCTCGCAAACAATTCCATTTCTCGTGCTATACAGTCGCTCACCAGTCGAGCGACGCTTCTCCGCAGGAAGCCTTGATCGGAGCTGTCACCGATCCCGAGCCTCTCTTTGGCCCCGATGAAGACTCGAGCTGGTCCATGTCCAGAGGTCCGGTGATCTCGACCGAGTGCGACTGACCGCCAGCCAGAGCATCTGACTCCTCAGTCGCTCGACGCAGCATCCACTTGGAAGTCGAGAGGACCGCATCGAGAGCCTCGGTCGGAGGAAGCTTGAGGAAGACAAGGTCCTGGTCTTTGTCCAGCTTGGTCTCGAAGGTCATGATCGAGTAGTCGCCGTCGTTGCACTTTCCACCCTCCTCTTCCGCTTTGGCGGAAAGGATGTAGTTTCGCTTGTGCAGAGGACACGAGACGTACTCTCGTCCTTTGTCGTCCTCGCCAACCAGACCATCTGCGAGCACAAAAGCACGTCGATGCGGGCACATGTTCTGGGCAGCTCGCACTCCGCGCCCCGGGATGTTCCATACCGCGATCTGGGTGTCGCCGTACTTGATCGTGGCAGACGATGGCGAGTCCACCTGCGGGTCCAGATCCGAGTACTTGCACACCGCGCGCCACTCCCACACTGCTTCCTTCGCCACATCGAGAATGCTGAAGTGCAAGGGACCCGACTCGGTCGGCCAGTCGACGGGACGCTGCTGCTCACGCTCGGACAGCTTTTCCGACACCTCCTGCGTCTCGTCCGTGTTGATGAACTGGCGGAACGCCTTTTGGCGCGCTGGATCACGCACAACCTTGGTCCATTCGCAGTGGTAGGTGCCTACCAGTACCTCCATCTCGCGCTCGAGATCCTGGCAGATGCCCAGCTTGTCATCGACAATCACCTCCTTGAGTCCCTTGAGTCCTCCGGGGAACTTTTCGATCCAGCGCGCTGTGCGCTCGAGCTTGTCGGCAGAGCGGATGTAGAAGAGGATAAAGCGATCCAGAATCTTGATCGCCTCGCGCCGCGTGACGTCCTCGGCGATGAGCTCGGCGTGGCGAGGCTTAGCGCCGCCGTTGCCGCCCACGTAGACGTTCCAGCCCTTGGTGGTGGCGATCAGGCCGAAGTCCTTGCCTTGAGCCTCGGCACATTCGCGCACACAGCCCGAGACACCGCCTTTGAACTTGTGCGGGGCGCGCAGACCCTTGTAGCGCGTCTCGAGCTCGTGTGCGAGGCCGACCGAATCACCGACACCGTATCGGCACCATGTGCTGCCCACGCACGACTTCACCGTGCGCAGTGCTTTGCCGTAGGCATGACCGGATTCGAAGCCGGCGTTGACGAGCTTCTCCCAGATCGCAGGCAGATCCTGCTTCTTGGCACCGAACATGTCGATGCGCTGGCCACCAGTGATCTTGGTGTAGAGCCCGTACTCTTCAGCCACCTCTCCAATCACCTTGAGCCCAGCAGGGGTGACCTCGCCGGCAGGCAGGCGGGGAACGACCGAGTAGGTACCGTCGCGCTGCACGTTGGCGAGATAGCGGTCGTTGGTATCTTGCGTCTGTCGCTGTTGCGGGTTCATGATCCAGTCGTTGTAGAGCGACGACAGGATCGAGCCAACTGCAGGACGGCATACCTCGCAGCCAAGGCTGTCGGCCTTCTTTCCAACAGCCTGCATGGCAGAAGTAAAGTCCTTGAGCTTCTTGAACTTGATGATCTGGTAGAGCTCCTGTCGGGTGTAGGCAAAGTGCGGGCACAGATGGTTGGAGATCTCGACACCTGCTTCTTTCAGTGCCTTGTTGAGGATGCTCTGGCTGAGCGGGAGACATCCTCCGCAGCCAGTGCCGCACTTGGTGGAGGACTTCATTTCGCCAACCGAGCGGACTCCGCCGTCCTTGACACAGCGGATGAGATCGCCCTTGGTCACATTGTGACAGCTGCAGACCTGTGCTTCGTCGGGAAGATCATCGCCTTCTTCTTCGCCTTCCTTCTTGGCTCCGATGATGAGCTCAGCGGGCGGCTTCTCGATAGCAGCGCCCTTGTTGCAAAGTGCCACGAGCTTGACATAGTCCTTGACATCGCCGACCATCATGCCGCCCAGAAGGTACTTGCCATCAGCCGTGAAGATGTACTTCTTGTACACGTCCGAGAAGGGGTCGCGGTAAGTGAGCGCCTTGACCGACTTCTTGACTTCGTCCGCTGTCATGGAAACCGCAGCAGCGCTCACTTTTCCCCGCTTTGGAGCACCGGAAACGGGAAGAGGCTTGCTGATCTTGCCTTGGTCGGCGAAGAAGTCACCGAAGGACGCAACGTCGACGCCCATCAGTTTGAGCTTGGTGGACACGTCAGGCGACTTCATCTTGCGCATGGCATGATGCGGACCTTCCGTCAGATTGAAAGCGAGGACTTCGGCCATCTCGATACCGGGTGCGATGAGGCCGTACGTCTGGTCTTCGAACGACGCACATTCACCGATCGCATAAACGCCGGGCACGCCGGTGCGGAGCTGGTCGTCGACGACGAAACCTCCGCCGCGCTTCTGGACTTCGAGTCCCGGCACTTGGTTGGAGAGCTCGTCACGAGGCTTGATGCCAACGGCGAAAACCAGCATGTCAACGTCAAAAGGTTCGTCCGGGTTGCCATCGTTGCCTTGCATCATCATGGCCGTCAAACGGCC
The DNA here is from genome assembly GCA_000517465.1 of Moesziomyces aphidis. NCBI lineage: Eukaryota > Fungi > Basidiomycota > Ustilaginomycetes > Ustilaginales > Ustilaginaceae > Moesziomyces > Moesziomyces aphidis. Next base: position 78,388 of record AWNI01000007.1, on the reverse strand, counting down.
GTCCTCGGACCAGATGAGGTCGCGGACGCGGCCCTGGAGGAGGACCTCGACTCCGAGGTCACGAACCTTCTGCAAGACGAGCGTACCGCCCTCCTGGTCGAGCTGTCGAGATAGAACCCATCGATTGCGCTCGACCAAAACAACTTGGTCGACCTCCTCAAGGTCAAGGAGCGCTTTGGCAGCTTCGAGTCCCAAGAGACCTCCTCCGATCACACCCGCCTTGCGGATGCGGCGGCCGAGGGTCTTTGGCGCATCCACTGCGTAAGCAATGATATCGTCGAGGTCTTTGATGGTGCGGTAGACAAAGGTGCCCTTTGTGCTGTAGAATTGATCTCTTGTGATATAAGGCGGTAGCGAGGCGTCGGAACCAGTGGCAAGGATGCACTCATCGTAGGAGAACTCAATTCCGCGTTGTGTGCGCACCTGCTTCTTCTCGGCGTCGATGGCCACCACAGGGTCCGAGGTGTGGTATGTGAGCTTGCCTTTTGCGTGCGAGCTGTACCAGTTGAGCTCGTTGAGGTAGAGCGACTCGATGGAGCGGTTTGCGAAATACTGCGTGAGTCCGACACGGTTGTAGGCGATGTGAGGCTCTTCGCCAAAGACGGTGATCTCCCATTCGTCGCGGCCACCTTGAAGGTCATACTTGAGCAGCTTCTCGATGAAAGCGATACCGACCATGCCGAGGCCGACGACGCATGCCTTCTTTCTGGTTTTGGAGACGAGCGAGAGCTCGGGTGTGGTTGCTCTCGTCGAGCCAGAGGCTGAGCTCGTTGGGCCGGACGCAGTCCAGCCTGCCGTTTCGGTGGGTACGGGTGCCATTACTCTTACGCTTCAGCAGGCCGCCTTTTGCTCCCTGCAGTGAAGAGAATGATAGTAAGGTACGAAGGAGGCAGATGTTGATGATGATGTGCGAAGTATAGGTGGCGAGCAATGAGGTGAGTGGGTAGAAGAAGATCTGGAGAGAGTTCGCAGCTTGCCTTCTTGTCAGCTTGAGGTCCTACGGCGAGACTTGGGTTCGTACATGTGCTCTTAGCTCAAGACGGTCACTTCAAAGTTCGCTCTGCGACTATCAGGGGAGACGCGCTTCTCGGCTACCACACGGAGGCTCATTTCGCGCTAGCCCGGGGTGACACCACTGCGAGGCTGTGATTTCCAATCTTTCCGCAAAGTGCGTGCGGAAAGATGCGGAGAATAGCGGGGTGATAAGATGAGGATCCAGGCTTTGCTTTACCGGGCCGTCTTCGCATCCTCTGCTGCTTGCTCGCCTCTGTTCATGCGGCCCTTCTCCCGGCACGCGGTGAAGCGGGAGCGCGAGGCGGCATGAGGCGCGACTTCGAAATTTCCTTCGGCAGGCAGAAGATGCACAAGTCAAAGAGCGCTAGCCGACACGCGTTGCTGCGCGATAAGGGACGTGAGACCCAGACGCAGAGATAAGAAGCTACGGAAGCCTTCCAACCGCCGCCTAAGCCCATGGCTGTCTGCCCGCTCCCGGCACCCTGACCAGGCCCTGTCAGTGGCGGTGCATCGCAGCTCGGCTCCACTGACTGTGATGCTCGACTCTCGATCGCACCCAGAAGATAAGCTCGTTCCTACCCCTCGACGTCTTCTTGAGACAAGTCCCGCACGCCTCCAGATCAGCATCTCTCATCCCTTCACACCAATCATAGCCCTCGCTCACATCAGCTTGGGCGTGAGTAATCTCCGCTTTCGCCGCAGCGTCTGTCGCACGACCTCTTCGACCCATCGTTCGCGATAAGCAACCAACAAGCCACGATCGTTTTCCCCGTCATTCACCCAGATCTGAGTCTGCACGGCGTTTCTCACGGCCGCGATTACGAAGCCCCGACTGCTGCGTCAGGATAAGGAGCCTCATTCCGGGTCTTACAACGTGGCCTCTTTCGGCATCTCACGCTTCTAATTGGTGGCTGGCAAGGTCCCGAGGGCCTCGGTCGTCGAAGCTCGGCGGTGCAAGCAGCCGCCATCTAATCTCGAAGCGGAGATTAACCGCAGACAGCACAAACTGAAGCATCTGATTGGTTCAGACTGATCCCTCATCAGTAGAATGATCTCTTGTCCGAGGCTGCCTTGGCTGCCAAGGATGCTTCGCCTCATTCTTGATCGATGTGTGCAGATGCTACCGAGATGCACGTCACAAGGCAAGGTAAGAGCTCACTTCTGGAGAGAGGAATTTGACGGCACGCTCGGGCGAAAGGACCCGCACAGTCAGGCGTAAAAGAAGGAGCTGGTTCGGTCCGGTTTCCGTCTTATCTTTGCGCAACGTCTCGTGGCAGCAGCGGTCGAGGCCAAAGGCTACGGTGCTCACAAAAGAATCGTTGCTTGACCTGATGGCTGCAAGGTCTGGAACCGAATCCTCTGCCTTGGAGCGCCGATCGGAACGCCGAGAAGATCCCGCTCCCTTCTTCGCGACAAATCGATCTTATCTTTCAGCCAGCTATGTCTGAGGTTGGTCGCCCTTTCACGCCTTGAGAACAGCCTCGGTGCCGTTCGAACGCCAAGCTTGTTTCCCTTCTCACAACCAGTCACAAAGCCTTGCGGGTACGCAGGAATCGTCTCCGCATTACTTCGGAGCCTCTTCCCTGCGCTTCGACCATTGGCTATATCAAAAGCATCTTTCTCCAACTTTATTCCTCTTTGGGTTTGTCTTCCAGCAACACTAATTTACTCTCCTGCACAGAGTTCGATACCCCCTCGTCAACATGACTATCGAGGACGAAAAGGCTGTGCGAGGCGACATGTCGCGGTCGTCGCCCTCGTCATCCAATGCATCCAAGACTGATCTCGAGATCACCGAGGCCATCGCTGCACCTGTCTCCGAACACGCCGGCATGGCAACTATGCTCCGCATGGGTACCAACACCGGCGGTGTGGTCACCTCGGAAGAATACATGACCGAGGACGAAAAGGCCGCCAAGGCGCTGAAGGACTTTGGGTACCATGGCTTTCAATGGTCCTCCCTCTGGCGGCCTGCCGAGATCAACCCGCTCAACGGCAAGTCGTACACCTTCCCGATCTTCCGCATTCTCGACGTGTACTCGACATCGTTCTGGTTGGCAACGCTCGGATTCTTTGTTGCCTTCCTCAGCTGGTTCGCGTTCAGTCCGCTCGTGCCCGAGGCAGTCAAGGCCGATCTGAAGCTCACCTCGGTCCAGGTGACGCACTCAAACATGGCCTCGCTTGGAGGCACGGCGATCGTGCGCATCATCGCAGGCCCAGCGTGTGACAGATTCGGTCCACGAAAGGTCATGGCTGCTCTGCTTGTTCTCGGCGCCATTCCGTCTGGCCTGGCGGCAGTGGTCAAGACCAGCGAGGGGCTGTATGCGGTCCGTTTCTTCATCAGCATTCTCGGAGCCACGTTCGTCACGTGTCAGGCTTGGGTCTCGACGTTCTTCGACAAGTCGATCGTGGGGACTGCGAATGCATTCTCGGGAGGATGGGGCAACATGGGCGGTGGTGTGACAACGGCTGCGATGATCGGCCTGTTCGAGCGCTATCGTAAGGCAGGACTTTCGTCGCACCTCGCATGGCGTGTCTGCTTCCCCACTCTTCCTGTTCCTTGCCTCTTGCTCGTAGCAGCGGCGATTCTCATGTTCGGAAAGGACCACCCTGCGGGCAAGTGGAGTCAGCGACACATGTTCAGCGGTACTGCTGTGGCCATTGCACAAGGCGAACACGTCGAGCTTGACGCCTCGGAGCGGGCCGAGTATGCCCGTACAACTGCGGACAACGAAAAGGCTCCTGCCAAAGGCGCAAACTTTCGCGAGGCTGACCCTGCGGATGCAGGCAAGCGTGTTGCGACGGTCGACACTGCGCAATCGGAGCCTCTGACGCTGGCACGACTTGCGGTGATCCTTGCAGACCCACGTGTGTGGATGTGCATCATGTGCTATCTCCTCACCTTTGGCCTCGAGACTGCCATGGACGCGGCCCTTCCCGGTCTCATCACCACCCTCTTCCAGTCCAAGACTTTCACCGCCATCGACGCCGCGTACGCCGCGTCCATGTACGGACTGCTCAACCTCTACGCCCGACCCCTCGGCGGCGTCGTCTCTGACATCCTCTTCTCCAAGTACGGCCTGCGCGGCCGAGTCATCTGGCTCCTCGTCACCGCTTTCTCCCAAGGCGTAGCCATGATCGGCATGGGAGTCTACTGCAATCGCGACCCCACACTTGGCGGCGTGCTGGCATTCATTTTCCTCATTGGTACTACTGGCTTCTTGGCTAACGGTGCCAACTACGGTATCCCTGCCATCATCTGTCCCTCGGCCATCGGCACCGTCTCGGGTCTAGTTGGCGCCGGAGGCAACTTGGGCGGTCTGCTGTACTTGGGCATCTTCCTCGCGGTGCCCGGTGTGAGGGCCAAGAAGACGCTCGGAACAAAGTTTTGGATCGCAGGCGTCGTCAACGCCGGCGCAGTCCTTCCCTTCTTCCTCGTGCTATTGCCGGGAAAGTATGGAATGTAGGTCAAAATCTCACCAGATGCTCGATACTCATGGTGAAGGAATAGAATGTCACCATACATCGAATCATTTCAGAGGGTCGCGGTGCGTGCGCGTCGCCTTGTTTGCTCCAAGCTCTTAGAGCGAACGAGTTGAGCGAGTCATTTGAGCACAGAGGTTGTGTGGACGAGATCTGCGAACGGCGGTATTGAGGAACGACTTCGCGAACCGAGCAGATGAGCTGCACTGCGCAATCGATCTGAGCTGTGCAAAATTAAGAGCGACGCGAAAGACCGAGTTGAGCGAACGAGCTGCGCTGTGCGGACTAGACCTGCGAGCGATGGATCTGCAAACGAGGATCTCTGCGAAACATTGAGCGAACAGAGAGTTGAGCGAGTCAGGAGCTGAGCGGAAGACGAAGCCGAGCGGACGACAGACAGAGTGAAGTGGACGACGGAGTGAAGCGCACGACAGAGTTGTGCGGACGACAGAGCGAAGCAGACGACAAATTTGAGCGTTAAAGCAGAGTCGAGCGGACGAGGAGCTGAGCGGAAGAGGAGCTGTGCAATTGGGAGGATAACGAGCCGAGCGAACGACAGATCTGCGAACCACGGAGCGAGCTCAGCAAAGGTATCATGCGAACAAAGCAGCTCGGCAAACGACAAGGCTGAGCGAACCCCAGATTCGAACGGACGACAGGGTTGAGCGTCGAGCTCAGTGTGTGTGTGCCAGCTTCGCGTATGCGAACGAGGAGCCCTAACGCGCTGTGCGAACAAGCTGAGCTCAGCAGGCGAGCTGTGCGAGCGGACAAGCTGTGCAAGCGGACAAGCTG
>AWNI01000007.1:62789-72999 GCA_000517465.1 Moesziomyces aphidis | reverse complement strand
TCGCTCCCTCGCTCCCTCGCTCCCTCGCTCACAGCTCACAGCTCGGCTGACAAACTGAGGAAACAAAGCTACCCGCACCACATTCCGCACTCACACGCGAACACAAGTGTCGAGAGTCAAGCCTGAATTGAGAGAAATGCACTTCGATACAACAGGTCACAGAGCCGGAACCAGTGAGGATGGAGCGCGAAGTAGCGAACGACGGTGGCTCGTAAAGCCATAGAGCCATCGTCACCACTTGCCTCGCGCCCACGACACATCCTATGTACACAGGGGAGGGGGAGGGAGAGGGGGAATGAAGGAGGAAGCTGCTTCTGCGCTTAGGCAGTGGCGGCGACCTTGGCCTTTGCCTTGTCGGCGATGGGGAGGAACTCGCGCTTCTTGATGGAGCCGGCCCACGGGAGACGGGTGTTGCCCATGAGGTCGCTGTCGACCTGAGCCGCACAAGCACGACCCTCCTGGATTCCCCACACAATCAGCGACTGACCACGTCGGCAGTCACCGGCGGTGTAGACACGCTCGACGTTGGTCTTGTAGGGCGACTTGCCCTTCTGGTCGTCGGCCTTGATGTTCGATCGGCCGTCCTGCTCGAGACCGAGCGCCGAGATGGCGTCGTTCTCGGGACCCAGGAATCCGAGCGAGAGCAGGCAGAGATCGCATGGCCAGCGCTTCTCGGAGCCAGGGATCTTGTTCATCTGCCACTTGCCGGACGCGTCAAGCTCCCAGTTGACCTTGATCGTGTTGAGCGCCACGAGCTTGCCCTCGGCGTCCTTCTCGAACGAGGTGGTCGAGATGCAGTACTCGCGCGGGTCGCTGCCCCACTGGGCGGCCACCTCGGCGTGACCGTAGTCCACCTTGAACACACGAGGGAACTGCGGCCAGGGGTTGCCCTTGGCACGCTCGTTGGGCGGCTGCGGCAGCAGCTCAAAGTTGACGATGCTCTTGGCACCGTGACGAAGCGCGGTAGCCTGAGCGTCGCAACCAGTGTCACCACCACCAATGACGATGACGTCCTTGCCCTTGGCGCTGAGGTAGTGGCCGTCCTGCAGACCAGAGTCGAGGAGCGACTTGGTGTTGGGGGCGAGGAAGTCCATGGCGAAGTGAACGCCGTCAGCCTCGCGGCCAGGCACCTTGAGGTCACGCGGCCAGGTGGCGCCGACAGCGTAGACGACGGCGTCGTTCTGCGCGTGCACCTGCTTGGGGTCAACGTCGCGACCAACGTAGGTGCTGGTGACGAAGTTGATGCCCTCTGCGGCCATGAGGTCGACACGACGCTGCACGATGCCCTTGTCGAGCTTCATGTTGGGGATACCGTACATGAGCAGACCACCGATGCGGTCGGCGCGCTCGTACACGGTGACCGAGTGGCCAGCCTTGTTGAGCTGGTCCGCACAGGCCATACCAGCGGGACCGGAGCCGATGACAGCGACGGTCTTGCCGGTGCGGATCTTGGGCGGGCGAGGCACCATCCAGCCCTCCTCGAAGCCCTTGTCGATGATGGCGCACTCGACCGACTTGATGCCGACGGGCTGCTCGGTGATGCCGAGCACACAAGCACCCTCGCAAGGAGCCGGGCAGACACGACCGGTGAACTCGGGGAAGTTGTTGGTCATGAGGAGACGGTTGAGCGCATCCTCCCACTGGCCCTTGAAGACGAGGTCGTTCCACTTGGGAATGATGTTGGAGATCGGACAACCAGTGTCACCCTGGCAGAAGGGCACACCGCAGTCCATGCATCGCGCCGTCTGGTACTTGAGCTCGGCCTCGCTGAGACGAGTCGAGAGCTCCTTGTAGTCCTTGACACGCTTGGCAGGCGTGCGGTAGTGCTCGCCCAGACGCTTGTACTTCATGAAGCCGCGCGTCTTGTCGAGCTTGTTGAGCCTAGCCTTGGCAGTCTCGTCGTCGACCATGGAGTCCTCGACATCGACAACGGCAGGCTCAGCAGGCTTGGCAGCGGGCACCTCGCGGACGTTGTCGGCGGCGTTGTCCTTGGGCTGGTCCTCGGACACCGAGACATCGACCTGGCTGCCGTGGCGCGAGAGGGTGCCGAGCAGGTCAACGTGGCTCGAACGCTTCTTCTCGACAGCGGCCTTGGCAGCCTCCTCCTCGAGAACGCGCTTGTAGTCGTAGGGCATAACGCGCACGAAGCGAGGAAGGAGGTGGTGGAAGTCGTGCAGCACGTGGTCGGCAACCGTAGAGCCGGTGTAGTGGCGGTGGTTCTCGATAAGGTTGCGCAGCTCCGCAATCTCCTGAGGGTCCTTGACAGGGCCCAGCTCGACCATCTCGGTATTGCACTTGCTCGAGAAATCGCGGTTCATGTCGAGAACGTACGCAATTCCGCCCGACATACCGGCGGCGAAGTTGCGGCCAGTCGGTCCGAGGATAACAACTCGGCCGCCAGTCATGTACTCGGCACCGTGGTCGCCGACACCCTCGACGACGGCGTGCGCTCCCGAGTTACGCACGGCGAAGCGCTCCGCGGCAATTCCGCGGAAGTAAGCGTGGCCGGTGGTCGCACCGTAAAGGCACGTGTTGCCGACGATGATGTTCTCCTCGGCCTTAAACGACGATACCTTGGGCGGATACACGATCAAACGGCCTCCAGACAAGCCTTTGCCCACGTAGTCGTTGCTGTCTCCCTCGAGTTCGAGAGTAATACCGGGAGCCAAGAAGGCACCGAACGACTGACCAGCGGAGCCCTTCGCGTTGATGTGGATGGTGTCACGCGGAAGGCCCTCCTCGCCGTACAGCTTGGACACCCGGTACGACAGTGTCGCACCGAGGGCTCGGTCGGTGTTGACGACCTCACAGTCAATCTGCACCGGAAGACCTTGCGTGAGGGCAGGCTCGGCCTCATCGATGAACTTGTTGTCGAGTCGGACGTACAACTTGTGGTCCTGTTGACGAACCTTGTAAGTAGCCGCACCAGGACGCATCTCGTGAGCGGGCTTCAGGAGCGCCGAGAGGTCGAGGTTCGCGGTCTTGGGGGTACGGAGGGTGTCGTCGACGCGGAGCAGGTCGGATCGACCAACCATCTCGTTGATGGTACGGAGTCCGAGCTTCGCCATGATCGATCGAAGCTCCTCGGCGAGATAGTAGAAGAAGTTGATAACAGCCTCGGGCTGTCCGGCGAACTTCTCGCGGAGCTCGGGATCCTGCGTAGCAATGCCCACAGGACAGGTGTTCAAATGGCACTTTCTCATCATGATGCACCCGAGAGCGATCAAAGGAGTCGTGGCGAAGCCCCATTCTTCGGCGCCGAGGAGGCAGGCGATGGCGACGTCGCGACCGGTGCGGATCTGGCCGTCGGTCTGGACGGTGACGCGGCCACGGAGGTCGTTGAGGACGAGCGTCTGATGGGTCTCTGCGAGACCGAGCTCCCAAGGCAGACCGGCGTACTTGATGCCGGTCCATCGCGAGGCACCGGTACCACCGTCGTGACCGGAGATGAGGATGTGGTCGGCCTTGGCCTTGGCGACACCGGAGGCGACGATGCCGACGCCAACCTCGGAGACGAGCTTGACGCTGACGCGGGCGCGCGGGTTGGCACACTTGAGATCGTAGATGAGCTGCTTGAGGTCCTCGATCGAGTAAATGTCGTGGTGGGGAGGGGGCGAGATCAGACCGACACCGGCAGTCGAGTGACGGGTGCGGGCGATCGAGGGCGAGACCTTGTGGCCGGGCAGCTCACCACCCTCACCGGGCTTGGCACCCTGAGCCATCTTGATCTGCAGCTCGTCCGAGTCGGCGAGGTAGTTGCTCGTGACACCGAAACGGCCCGAGGCGATCTGCTTGATCTTGGAGCGGAGCGAGTCGCCGTTGGGGAGAGGGATGGAACGCTCGGCGTCCTCACCACCCTCACCGGTGTTCGACTTGCCGCCGAGACGGTTCATGGCGATGGCAAGAGCCGAGTGAGCCTCCATGGAGATGGAGCCGTACGACATGGCACCGGTGCAGAAGCGCTGGACGATCTCGGTCCAGGGCTCGACCTGGTCGATGGGGATGGCGCGCGACTTGGTGTAGTCGAACTCGAGCATACCGCGGAGCGAGGTGGCCTTGACGGCGTTGTGCGAGGCCTTGGAGTAGGAGTCGTAGGCCGACTGGTTTCTCTCGCGCGCGGCATCCTGGAGGTGGGCGATGGCCATGGGGTCGTTGATGTGGGCCTCACCACCGTCACGGTAGTGGTACTCACCCGACTCGGGCAGACCAGGGATGGAGACGGTGTCACGCGACGGGTAGCCGCGGTCGTGGAACTCGAGCGCATCCATGGCGAGCAGGGTGAAGTCGGAACCCGAGACACGCGAGGCGGTACCGGCGAAGCAGCGGTCGACGACGCTGTTGGCGAGACCGAGAGCCTCGAAGATCTGGGCGCCCTTGTACGAGNCCCGAGACACGCGAGGCGGTACCGGCGAAGCAGCGGTCGACGACGCTGTTGGCGAGACCGAGAGCCTCGAAGATCTGGGCGCCCTTGTACGAGGCGAGGGTGGAGATACCCATCTTGGACATGACCTTGAGGATACCGTTGTCGACGGCGTGCTTCCAGTTGTCGATGAGCTGCGAGGCCGAGAGGTCGGCCTTGACGAGACCCTCGCGGGAGACCTTGAGGATGGCCTCCATGGCGAGCCAGGGGCAGATGGCGTCAGCACCGTAGCCGAGCAGCACGCACATGTGGTGCACCTCGCGAGCCTCGGCGGACTCGATCATGAGGGCGATGCGGCTACGCTCCTTGTTGCGGATGAGGTGGTGGTGAACACCACCGCAGGCGACGAGCGAGGAGATGGCGACGCGGTCGGTGCCGACGGCGCGGTCGGAGAGGATGACGACGCGGTAGCCGTCGCGGATGGCCTGCGAGGTCTCGGAGCAGATGCGGTCGAGGGTGGCCTCGTAGCCGATGATGCCCTCACCCTTGTCGTAGGTGATGTCGATGGTCTTGGCAGTCCAGTCGGAGTGGACCGAGTCGATCTGCTTGATGGCGTTGAGCTCGTCGACGCTGAGGATGGGCGAAGGGAGGAGCAGACGGTGGCACTGCTCGGGCTTCATCTCGAGCAGGTTGCCCTCGGGACCGACGTACTGCTCGAGCGACATGACGACCGACTCGCGGATGGGGTCGATGGGAGGGTTGGTGACCTGGGCGAAGAGCTGACGGAAGTAGTCGTAGATGACACGGGGAGCGGTGGAGATGCAGGCGAGCGGAGCATCGTTACCCATCGAACCGAGCGCCTCCTTACCGTCGGCAACCATGGGAAGCATGAGCAGGTTGATCTGCTCGGCGGTGTAACCGAAGGCGAGGAGCTTGGGGTCGGTGCTGAGACGCTCCTGGTCGAGAACGGGAGCGATGGCGTTGCCGGTGTTGCGACGAACGGTGTCGACGATCTCGGGCAGGCGGAGCATCTGGTTCTCGAGCCAGGCGGCGAAGTCGGCACGCTGAGCAGTGCTCATCTTGAGCTCGCGGTCCTCGACCACGCGACCCTCGACAGTGTCGACAAGGAGCATCTTACCGGGCTGGAGACGGCCCTTGGCGATGACGGTCTTGGGGTCGATGGTGACGGTGCCGACCTCGGAGGCGCAGATCATGATGTCGTCGTCGGTGATGTAGTAACGGCAAGGACGGAGACCGTTGCGGTCGAGGTTGGCACCGCAGTAGCGACCGTCGGCGAAGGTGAAGAGCGCGGGACCGTCCCAAGGCTCCATGAGACAGGCGGCCCATCGGTAGAAGGCGACCTTCTCGGGCTCCATGTGGCTGCTGGCGCCCTGCCAAGCCTCGGGGATCATCATCATGACGGCCTGGGGCAAGGTGAGGACCTTGTTGATGACGAGGAGCTCGAGCACGTTGTCGAAGGCAGCCGAGTCGGATCCGCCGCCCTCGATGATGGGGTAGAGGAGGTCGAGCTCGTCGCCAAAGGTCTCGGACTTGAGGAGGCCCTCGCGAGCACGCATCCAGTTCTTGTTGCCGCGGATGGTGTTGATCTCACCGTTGTGGGCGGCCCATCGCATGGGCTGGGCACGGTCCCAGGAGGGGAAGGTGTTGGTGGAGAATCGCGAGTGGACGAGGGCAAAGTGGGAGGCGTAGTGGACGTTGTTGAGGTCGTAGTAGTAGTTGTACACCTGGACGGGGCTGAGCTGACCCTTGTAGATGATGTTGGTAGGGCTGAGCGAGCAGATGTAGAACCAGTTCTGGAGACCGATGGTGTGGGTGGCGTGCTTGCGGAGGACGTAGAGCTGACGGCCAAAGTACTGCTCGTCGAAGGTCTTGGCGGCGTCGGCGGGGGCGGAGCCGGAGCCGTAGTGGTCCTTGAGGACGACGAAGGGCTGCATGATCTTGGGCTCCTTGGACTTGGAGGCAGGGCCGAGGATGGAGTTGTCGACGGGGACGTCACGCCAGCCGAGGACGCGCAAGCCGAGCTTGTCGGCGATGTCGGTGAAGGTCTGGACGTGCTCTGCGCGCGCCTTGTCGTCCTTGGGGTTGAAGAAGAGGTTGCCGACGGCATACTGTCCCTGAGGGGGGAGCTTGACGCCGAGGTCGCGCTCGGACTCGCGGCGGAAGAAGGTGTCGGGGATGCCGGTCATGACACCGGCGCCGTCACCGTCGCGAGCGTCGGCACCGACGGCACCACGGTGGGTCATGTTGCAGAGGAGGAAGCGTGCGTCGGAGACGATCTTGTGGGCGGGCTTTCCCTTGATCTGGCACATGAAGCCGACACCGCAGGCGTCCTTCTCGTTGTCCGGGTCGTAAAGGCCCTGGGCAGCGGGCATGGAGCCGGCCCAGAGCGAGGTGGAGCGCTCTACCTCATCGTAGCCGCTGGCCTCGAGGTTGTCGGAGGAGATGGCCTCCTCGTGGACGGGAGCGAGCTCGGCGTTGAGTTGATCAACGAAGCGAGTCTGTTTGGCGTTGGACTTGACGTCGGCGACAGGAGCCATAACAGGCACTCGAGCTTTTGGTGGTGGTTGAAAAGGTTGGATGGAAACGGATTGGCGAGCTTCGACGGTGACGAAGCTTTCTATGAGTACGAGATTCCGTTGCTGATGCTTTGCTGGCAGAGGCAGAAGAGATGATGCTGGTTGAGAGAATGTGCTTTGGTGGGTATTGATGGCTGACTCTTGCTACAGAATCCTGAAATTGACACGAAGAAACGTTGGATTAGGCTTGAATACGAACGGAGGTCGACCTGTAGATCCGTTGAAGAGATGCGTGGAAATAGTGGTGGTCGACGATGGGAAATGGTTGAGGTGGAAAGGACAAACAGAAAGGCAACAGATAGATATGAGGTGGGGGTCAGTTGATTGAGCTCAGTGGCGAGCGAGCGGCGACGCCGGCCAAGAGCCGGGAGGGAGAGACAGAGTGGGCACCGCGGCATGCCGGCTGCCAATTTCGAGACAGAGAGTGGCGAGCAGCCAATGAGAGGGCGGGCGAAGCGAAATCGCTGATCTGACTCGGGCAATTTCACGCGGCAGCCCACCGACCAATCCGGAGCCTCGCATTTTGGTGCAGCTGCCACCCGACTTGCACTCAGCCGAGCCGGAGACGAAGGCGCACCCAACGTCCCGTCACCAGCTCGCCAACAGCGCACAAGCGGGCGCGCATGAGCATGAGTGTGAACCCCGGTGGCAATAACCACTGCAGCCGGCATTCGGGCGAGCACGAGGCTGAGAGAGGCTGACCTACGTGCCAGCTTGTTTTGCCGAGCTGAGGGGAAGCGGCTGCTGAGGCTAAGCAGGTGGGGCAATGCCCGCTCTGACGGTAAGCAGGCCCTTTGCCACCACGCAGCTCACTGCCGTCTGAGCAAACGATTCCATCCAACAGCGGTGGGCAGCCGGGAGCGATTGCCATTGCGCGGCGCCGAGTGGGAAAAGAATTTCCCGACGCGAGGCAGCAGCCCGTGCAAAGATTGACCGCTCTGATTATTATCAAAGCATGGCAGTCTTCGCCGTCTGAGAGCCCGAGTTTGGCGCAAGCGAGCTTTCACAGCGCTGCGAAGAATCCGCCTCTCTTCCAAAAATTGGAGAAAAAAGAAAAGTCGAAATCGACGCGGACCAGCGGCGCGGGTCCGTCTCGGATCTAAAGTCGACGCAAACGCAGGCAATGCGGAGCAATGCGCAGCCGAGCGCCTCCCCACCCGCACCCGCGTCCGCGCCGCAAAGCCATGACCCCTCAGCCAGCCAGCCCCGGTGAAGATCGCAATGATCCTCCTGAGCAGCTTGATGGGTGGATCGATGCTTTGCAAGGCAGTGCGAGGCTCGGAGAAGACGCTGCTGGGCTCGCGAGCGCTAGGTCCAAGAACGGCGGGTCGAGGGGCTGCGAGGCTGCGATGCCGGTCGAGTCGAGTCGAGTTGGTGCTGCTGCCATGTCGATGCGGTACGATGCCATGCCACTCTGTCTCGAGCGGTGATATAGAGTCGCCACGAGTCCGAACTTACCTGATGAGAATCGGCTTCAGAGTCGTGCAGATCAACGTTTGCGGTTGGAGGTGGTGAGAGAGATGCCTGCGACCGAGGCGATTTTTGGCTTGGGTTGGGGAAGCTATCAAAGGCAGGGTGGCTTAAGTCCTGACTCGAATGGCTTGGTGAAAGTAGAAGAAGGCTTGCTCGTCGTTGGATGCGATAACGACCAGTGAGAAGTGCGAGATGGTGTTGTGGTAGAGATGGAAACGACGAGTGGACGACAGACTAGCGATGCCAATTTCTTCCTGGCGCGGGGGAGGAGGCCACTTTGCGCATTTCAAGCCGGAAGCTCACACAACTCACTGCACTGCTCATCGGATCAGACACTTTTTTTTGCCTCGCGGCCATCTAGTTGCGGCTGGCGAGCGAGGGGCCAACGGAGCGGCGGCATGGCTTGGCAAGGCGCACGATTCCATTGGCCAGCGGAGCTCGCGGAGCGGCGCAGGACCTCGGGTGCCATCTGGATGGATTCACACAACAGCGGCGGGCCCCCACCGCTGCCTGCGCACATCATCTTCACGAAAGCTAGAGGGGCGGGCGGGCCAAAGCTGCTGCTCCTCCTCCAATCAGATTAGACCCATTTGCATCCGAGCGAAAAACGAAAAGTGGGGCCGCTCAATCACGTCGCTTTCAACAACGTGCAAGGTACCGCCGCAGATGCACCTCTACAGAAATGCGAGCCTCTGTTCTTTTTCGAGTATACCGCTACACTGCGCTGTGCAGTGGCGAGGCAAAGTTTTATATTGACGATATTTCAGATGCTCGACAGGCGCCAGAGCAGAGAGTCCAATTCTGCCGTTCAAGACGCCCGCCTGCTAACTGCCTATTTTCCGGCGAGAAGAAAGGCGAGAAAAGGCTAAAGTCGACGCGACGCTCCGCTCGTCTTGATCATGCGCCAACTCTAATCGCACCAATCACAGCGCGCCATCGCTTCCAGGGTCCTCGCATCTTCTGCACTCGCAGAGTTGGACAGATCTCGGCCGAGGCCTCGGGGCGGCGTCATTCTCGGCATTCTAGGCCGCCGCGCCAAGCGGACTTCACCGGTATGAAAGCCTCTCTGCCTCCCCACACGGACAACAATGCAAAACGCGTCTGCCGTAGACCGGTCCGGCATCATCGAGTCACCCACATGCTTGCCACTTGCCCCGGCGCATCCTCGTCGACACCATCAGGTTCGCCCAACGCTGACGCAAATCGTGTAGGCGCAAGTCTACGCAGTCAGCTGTAGCGTAGTCCGTTGCCATCGTGACCAACTGCGCCGCTTTGATGCTGGCTCTGCATGGTCTCGAGACAGGGCGCTAGGTCACGAGCTCTTTGCTGAGGAGCGATGACTGGGATTTGGCTCGAGGTGCGTTGACGTCGAAATTTTGATCGCGTGTCCAGGGCAGGTGACGGAATGTTCAGCGTCGTCGGATTGGTTACCGCCTGCAGTGCGCGGCCAGGTGGGAGCGCGTCGGAGAGATTCTCGGCCTTCCCCGTCGCAGCAACCGCCAGGGAGATTTCGGAACAGTCAGAGTAGCCAGGCTGCAAAAAACCCGGTTCTGACCGATCGATAAAGTCGGAATCCCATCTCGCCTCTGGGAGGCGTTTCATTTCCTCGCTCGAACCGCATTCGAATTACAGTGTTGTTAGACCCTATATTCAACTCCCTTTGGTGAAATTTCGCAGTTCCGCCGGGGAGGTTGCCAAATTTTTCTTTTTGGTGCAGTTATTCTGGCTCCTTTTCTGGCCGCAAAAAAGTGGCGATCTTCTTCTTCCTGGCGGGTGAAGA
>AWNI01000007.1:11702-41204 GCA_000517465.1 Moesziomyces aphidis | reverse complement strand
CCGTGGATCTGGCCACGCGATACTACCTCGAGGGTGCCGATGAGGTGACTTTTCTCAACATCACCTCGTTTCGCTCGTGCGCGCTGCAGGACCAGCCGATGCTCAGCCTGCTCGAGGCTGCGGCGGCCAAGATCTTTGTGCCGCTCACGATCGGTGGCGGCATCAAGGACTCGGTGGATCCGGACGGAACACCTAGGCCCGCCAAGGAGGTCGCCGATGCTTACTTCCGCGCGGGCGCCGACAAGGTCTCGATTGGGTCCGAGGCGGTGTATGCGGTCGAGGAGCTGTACGCGCGCGCGGCGCAGAATGGCCAGCAGGGCGAGTTGGATCCGCTCAAGTTCAGCGACGCGTGTCTGACGGGCAAGACGGGCATCGAGACCATCAGCAAGGGATACGGTGCGCAGGCCGTCGTAGTGTCCATCGACCCGCGACGTGTCTACGTTGGCGAGGGCGAGACTGTCGCTGCCGCTCACGCAGCGTGCGTTGTAGAGGGTATCAAGGGCTCGGAGGACGAGGGCAACAAGTGGTGGTACAGATGTACAGTCAAGGGTGGACGCGAGGACCGCGATGTGGATGTAGTTCAGCTTGCGCGCGGTGTTCAGCGACTCGGAGCCGGCGAGGTGTTGCTCAACTCAATCGACCGCGATGGTAGCAACAAGGGCTTCGATCGTCAGCTCGTCGACCTTGTGCGCAATGCGGTCGACATCCCGGTCATCGCCTCGTCCGGTGCTGGCAATGCAGACCACTTTGTCGATGTGTTTGCCAACGCAGATGCGACCAAGCCAAAGGGTCACGGCACTGTCGAGGCAGCGCTCGCAGCAGGCATCTTCCACCGAAACGAATGCTCCATCAACGACGTCAAGACCACGCTCGCCAGCAACGGCTTCAACGTGCGCATCGAGGCCGTCGCTCAGGGCGCAGGCGCCATCGCCACGCAGTAGGTTCACCCGCAAGACCATGTCGATAGATACAATGCATGAATACACGCCTGTCACTGCGCAGTAGATCGAGGGTGAAAGATGCGATGCTCCGGCAGAATGGGCAGGTGCGAAGCGAAGGATGGGTTGGAACTTTGGGTATGCCGAGCGGCCAAAGTGACGCGAAGCACGCTGGATCATTCACTGGGCACTTCCGACACACGCCCGAGGCTATGATAATGCGCCCGATCGACTCACGATTCTTCGCTCGAACCCACTCGATTGACTGCGTGACATTGTGCATCAAAAACCCGAGTGTACAAATACAAATCCCCACTGAGAGTGCTCTCGTTCCTGTCTGATATGGAACATGGTGGTGGGGAGAGACTAGGACAGGCCGAGCATGCCGACGCGCTGGTCCATGACGGCGTCGAGCTCCTCGCCCGCGCGTGCGTCTACATTGGCGTTGTTGGCCGAAATGCTCAGCCCGAGCGCGCCCGAGCCGTAGCCAGGCCCCGAACCCGACGCGGCCGGGCTGAATCCGCCCATGGCCACTGCTCCTGCTGCTCCTGCAGCTGCATTGCCGCCGACGGGCGTGCAGGGGCGCGAGATGGTGGGCGAGGTCGAGTAGCGTGCGTACGCCAACTGCGCCTGGTGGATGCCGCGATACACCAGTCCCGAAGGCGACGAGATCGGCATCATGAGCGGCGAATTCGACCCAGCGCCAGCTCCGGCCTGCGCAGAAGTGTACGAAGTGCCCAGATTCATGGGCGACACAGCGCGACGCTTGTACGGTTCGTACCGGTCTTCGGTCTTGCGTTTGGACAGGCGCGTGCCCGTGTTGAGCACGCGCGGCGACGTGTCTTCCGCACGCCGCCACGTGCGGTCCGAGGCAGGCGTGCTGGGCGACCATTTGTGCACATTGCTCTTGTCCCGGAACCCCATCCACAGCGCATTGCCCTTACGTTTGGGGAGCGAACTCGATACCGCCGTCCCGACACTCGTCGATGCGCCAGCGCCAGCACCGGCTTCAGCCGAGGCATCGCCCATGGCCGCATCTCCTGCTGCATCTGCATCGCGTATCGGCGTAGCACCCGGTCTGGGCGCCTCGTCGTCGTCCGAGACCGACGCGGTGCGCGAGTAGTACATCATCATCTCTTCCTCGTCCTCGGTCAGATCGGAGCTGTCGTCGTCCAGCCCGTCTGCGCAGAACACGCCGCGGATGTCGTCCACATCGTCATCCCACATGTACTTTCGCCGCGACGACCCCGTGCCGAACCCTGGTGCTGCTGGTGCGTCGGACGGCGACTTGGGCACGCGTGTGCCGCTCCCGCCAAACGCGACGCTGCCACTAGGTCCGAACCGCGGCGTGCGCGGCAGCGTCGCTTCGCCACCCAGCCGCTTCTGCAGCTTGGCTTCCGAGGCGATCTCCGAGTCTTCCGGCTTGCTTTCGTCCTGCAGCGATGCGGCGACGCGCAGCACGGAGCGGTCGCGCGGGAGCAGGTTGCCGCGCCGTGTGACTGCCTTGCGCACGACATTTGACGAGAGCAGCGACGACGACCGCGATCGGTTGCCGTGGCCGAGTGGAGAGCCCATGGAAGGTCCTGTGGAGGGAGACTGTGGCACCGCGCGAGTCATGCTCGAGGTGCTCGCGCCGAGCGCGCCCAGCGCGCTGGTGGCACCGCTGGCGGACGACGAACTGTCGTGGCCTGAATCGGAAGCCGAAGCACGCGCCAGCGCCGACGACGCAGTCGAATGGCGAAAGACGGCATGTGCGTGCGGCGGTGTGCTGGGAGTATTGGCGAGCGAGAGCGGCGGGCCCATGACCGGTGTGCTTGGCGCGCGGGAGACCGTCACATCCTCGTCCTCGACCTGCATCATTTCGTCGTCTCCATCGTCCGGATTGGGCTCCGCTCTGCTCTTCGCCTGGCGCTCTCCATCGGAGCGATCGTCGGTGTCGAGATGGAACGGCGTGATCTCTCTGCCGAGCATGCTGGCTCTACGGAACCGCGCGGGCGAGGCGATCGCGAAGCCGGGCGAGTTCATGCCCTGCGACCGTCTCAACAAAGCAGCCGAAGCTGGAGCGCCACCGGGCGATGTGGTCGATGCGGACGAGAGCGCTGTAGCTGGCGGAGGAGGCCAACCTTCTCCCGCCAGCGAGAGCGTGGGTGAGGCCGGCTGTGCATACAGCGTTGAGGGGTGCGGTTGCGCCAGCGCGTTGGACTGGTCTCTCGCCGAGGGCGAGGGAAGCATGCCTATCCCCAGCCCCGTGGCCGAGCTAGCGAATCGTGAGGGTGAAGATGCCAGGTGGCCTAGCGAAAGCAGTGGAGGCTGGGTCGAGGATGAGGCGCCCGCATTGGAGGTCGGGAAGGGACGAGTGGGGATCGAGATGGGCCCTGACGAGGAGCCTGGGGCCCAGCTGGGTGCGTGATTGCTTGCTGACGAGGAGGATGACCCGCGAGTGGCGCCAAATGGCAGCGCAAAGTCGGTCGACGAGGTGGCAAAGGTGGCGCGATTCGCCAGACCGGAGCTCGAGCTGGCAGGGCTGGCATTGTGTGCTTCATTGCCGTTCATGGCGGCGGTATGGGCACCAAGCGGACGGGCGCGCCGGCATGGGACTGTGCAAGACTGAGGGTGCGCCTCGCACCGATACGGTGCAGTGTGGTGATGCGCAGTCGGCTTGCTAGGTGGTCATCGATGCCAGATCGAAGGATAGTGTGGGCGAGCGAGAGCTTCCGAGAGAGGCCAATGCCAACGTAGCCCAGGGTGCCCAGTCCTTGCCCAGCGGTGCAGTGCCCCGAAATCTGTCGGAGCGGTGCGAAACAGCTGGGAAATCCCACTCACACTCGGGCCTGTGGGACGATTTAAGGGGTCGCTTTCCCCAGCCTCGATTTCGCGTGTGAATTTGGCGCTTTATCGCGCTTCTCACGACCCCACTTCATCTTGTCCCGACTCAGCCTCGTCCCCACCGAACCGCTCGCGCTTGCCGACAGAAGTATGACTTTGGAGCACGTAATGGTCTACAATTCATGCTGCCCATGGTCCGATGACGCGAAATCTAAGCGGTTGTAACGAGCAAGTCCTTGGTACTTTTTGGAGAAAAAAGGTAAACAAAGGCGAAGACGAAAGCGAAAAGGAATGCGAAGGCGAAGAGGGTGGATTGGCTCAGTCGTAGCGCACGTCCTTGCGCTGGCCCAGACCGATGCGCCTGGCGGAGACGGTGAGGTTGCGGCCGCCCTGGTCGAGCACGACGACGTGGTTCTTGATGAAGCTGAGGCCGATGATCGAGATCTGCGCGGGGCCGGTCTGGAAGGCCGAGTAGCACATGCCGGTCTTGCCGCCCGCCGCCGCGGCGGGCACGGGCTGGTTGGCGTAGAAGACGTAGTCCTCCTTGGGGATGGTGAAGTTGGTGCCGCCGACCTGGAGGTTGAAGCTGGGGTTCTTGGCGGTCCTCTCGTGCCTCTTGAGGCCGGTGTCGCAGGGGACGAGGTAAGGGAAGGCGAGGCCGCTGGACGAGTTGGCGACGACCGAGCCGGCGATCTGGCTGTTGATCTGCTTGACGATGGGCGGTGGCAGATAAAAGACGGCGGAGCCGGTGTCGATCATGAAGCGGATCGGACGGTCCTGGGTGCCTGGTGCGGCGGCGAGGAGCGAGTCGCCAAAGGTCATCTTGTCAAAGTAGCCGGCCCAGAGGTAGGGGGAGAGGGCGCGCGTCCAGGTGATGTCGCCGTCGAGCAGGCGGTCGTCGATCTCGCCAAAGACGTAGCGGCCTCCGCCGCCCTTGCCCGTGTTGCGGTTGGCCTTGCGGAGGGTTGCGGTGAGGTAGGTCTGGTTGATCTGGCCGCGCGACGACATGGCCTCGAAGGGCGTGGTCCACTCGCCCGGAGTTTCGGAGCCGGAGCCTGCCGACAGACCTACGAGGCCCTCCATGCCACGGCCCGCGCGGGAACCCTTGATGGAGGTGACGAGGGCGATGGGCAGCTGGTCGACGGTGAGCCTCTGCTGGCCAAAGGTAAAGTCGTCGATGCCGACGTAGCCCGAGACGCTGGAGCCGGAGCCGTAGGTGGAGGACCAGGCCTGGCCTGGGGTTCCGTCGGGAGCGGGGACGGCGAGGTTGTTGACTAGGGTGCGGTTGTGGAAGGTGTCGGACTGGGTGGGGTCGAAGAAGGTGTGGTTGTTGGCGTAGCAGCACTGGGGCGAGTAGACCCAGGTGTCGGAGCTGCCCGAGTCAAAGACCATCTTGAGCGACTGGGCGGGCGAGCCGAAGCCGACGTTGACGAGCCACTCGTTGTCTGCCGAGTTGTCGGTGGCCTTGTTGATGACGATGCCGAGCGAGTGGTCGTGATACTTGCCGCCCTCGATCCAGCTGGCGACCTGGTGGCCGAGGTGGTCGAGGGTGTTGAGGACGCTGTGGCGGCCGTGGTGCTTGCGGTCTTCGGCGCGCGGCTTGGACTTGTCGGCGCGGCAGGTCTTTGAGCTGCGCTTGGAACCGGTGCCGGAGAGGTCGCGTTTGCGGTAGTCGAGGGGCAGCTCAGAGGTGACCCATCGCGACTGGAGGAAGTGAGGGTGGGAAGGGGTGCCGTCGGCCTTGAAGAGCGAGGTGATGGGCTCGTGCGAGACGTCGAGCTCGTGCTTTGCCGATACGAGCGCGGTGAGGGTGGCGGTGGCGGCGAGGCCAGCCCAGGCCGTGTTGGACTTCATTGTGAGGCGAAAGGCTGCGAAGGGTTCTAATGGAGCCGGGCGGAGCGATTGGTGGAGAAGGAAGGGCGGGATGGGATGGCCGCCAGCGGGTATATAGGGTAGCCGATTCTAGCAACGAGTGTTTTGAGGGGAAGCGCGTCCGGGTCGAATGGTGTTGTAGAGACAGCGGCGAGGGGAGAGAAGGCGGATGGTCGGAGAGCGAATGGGCGGAGCCAAGGCAAGGAGCGACCGAGCGGAGACCGTTAAAAGAACGCTGGCAGGCTGGTCCACCGTGGGATAGGGATAGGGTCGGAAGGGAAAGCGCGTGTATGAACGGCGGCGGAAATGAGGAGCGAGTGAGGGCGGGTGGGGGTGAGCAAGTCGAAGCAGCAGTGGTGGGCGGCAGGCAGCGCCGGATATGAGGGAGCGAGGGCGAGAGTGAGGGCGAGAGGCTTGGCACTTGTTTTAGCGTCGTGCTGGCGTGAGCCGAACTGTCCGCCTGCGTTTGGCTGGTAGGGCGCCTTGCTCTCTGCCTCTCTCTGTCTCTCTGGCGCGCCCTCTTTGGCTCCGGCTGGAAGCGGGCTGTTTGTTGATCTACAACGCGCCTTCTCTCTCTTCTGCTCCTGTGCCGGACGGAATTCAAATTCAAAAGAGGAAGGAGAGGATCGACGGGCACTCGAGACAAGAAGGGTTCAAAAATTGGCAATTTGGACCGCCCTCTCACGCTTTTCGGCTTGCACCCGCCCCCTGTCGCTGCGGTACATCACATCACTTGGGGGGCGCAGTGGCCCACATGTTCGCCCTCACTTCGCACTCACGAATGGATGTGATTGTCTCAGTTGGGTCGGCAGCTGAGGTTCAACTTGTCTTTGATGTGCAGATGGGGCAAAGCCTCGGCGACCATCGCATTGTGCGTGCGCGCGCGCGCGCCTCAACAAAAACGGCAGGAGCCAAGCGCAGGGGCCCAGCACCGCAGCCGCAGAAGCGGCGCAATGGCTCGGCTGCACGCAGCGGTGCCTGAAAATCTGCACCTCGTCTTCTCTCACCTCTCTGGCTTCGCACGTCGCTTCCTTCGGCTGATGGCATGCCGATTCATCCTGCTGTCAATGTCAGAGCTTGAGTTCCTGCCCTGCATCAAACGTTGAGCCTGCCACACCGAGACAACGCGGAAGCCTTCTTTCCTTCGTCTGCAGCAACTTTCGCCACAACAGCGCACTTCCAACTCAAAAAGAGCACGGCCGATTCAACTCCTGCCTAAAAAGATCGACGCGATGCTGCCCTTGCAGTGCCGGCTTCCACTGCAGGAACCTCGCGCCTGTGCCCGATTTCCATCGCTACGCCCTCAGCCGACCTCCTTGCATTGCCAACCCTTCCCGCCGTAACCTTCTTGACCTCTCCCTTTCCCTTTGGCTTTCCCATTCCCCTTTCCAAAGCTCACGCTTCTGCGAACCAGGTCAACTGTACTGCTTGCAATTCTAGTATTTTTCATGCCATCGGCCGATCCCTGCAGCTAATGAAGATAACGTGAGAACTGACCGGTCAAACGCATCGCGGTGCGGCGGCTAACTCACTTGGACCCTCGGTCCGAGTTGGCCGCCGTCGTGCTCGTCGATGCCGACGGAGAACGCTGCGCCTCGGCCTCGCGCGCGATTCGCAGCAGCTCGCCCATCTCGCCGCTCTGCTCGCACATTGAGTGGAACACGCTCGACTCGTCCGTCATGAGCGACAACGGCGATCCGCACTCCACCACCTTGCCCTTGCCCAGCACCACAATCTTGTCGTAGTCGGCAATCGTCTTGATCCGGTGCGCAATCGTGATGATCGTCGCTTGCGGCGCCATCTCCTGTCGGATCGTCTTTTGAATCTGCGCGTCCGAAGCCGAGTCCAGGTTGGCCGTGCTCTCGTCCAGCACGAGGATGCGGCTGTCGCGCAGCTTGAGCAGGCCACGCGCCAACGCCAGCAGCTGCTTCTGCCCGGCACTGAAGTTGCGTCCGCCCTGCTCCACCATCGCGTCGAGCGACGTGATGATGTTGGTGCGCCCGTACATCTCCGCATCCGCGCCCTCCTCCTCGCCCTCGGGCCCGGGCGATCCGGGTCGACTCGGCGCACGGCTCACCGCGCGCGACGCCGCTGGCGTGGCAAACGATGCAAGACGGCACCGCTCCAGCGCCGTCCACAGCTCGCCGTCCTCGTACACGCCAAACGGATCCAGGTTGGATCGCACCGTGCCACTGAACAGCTGCGCATCCTGCGGAATCACCGTGAGCCTCTCGCGCAGCGTGCGGATCGGAATCGACGCAATGTCGATGCCGTCGATCTCGATCGATCCCTGCTCTGCTTCCAGGAATCGGAAGAAGCACAGCGCCAGCGTCGACTTGCCCGATCCCGTGCGCCCAACGATGCCCACCTTCTCGCGCGGCTGGAACTCCAGGTCGATGCCGTCCAGCACGCGCGGGAACTCGGGCGTGTAACGCACCGCCAGGTTCTTAATGACGATCTTGCCCTCGCTGCTTGGCCAGTACGCCGGCGGCTCCGTGCCCGTCTGTCGCTCCGGCTCCAGCTCCAGATATTCGCTGATGCGCTCCACGCTGTTCATGTTGATCTCGGTCTGCGTGTACATGCGCACGATCCACAGCACCGACTCCACAAACGTGATGGCGTACGCGAGCACAAAGCCCGCCAGACTCGCCTCAATCTCCGGTCGCAGCAGCAGGAAGATCGCAGACAAGAACGCCACCGAAGCGCCCGCAATGTCGACGCGCACCGACAGCCACCTGTTTTCGTACCACAAGAAGAAGAACGCCCGGTTCGCCTTGTCCACCAGTCGCAGGCAGTGGCGCGTGAAGCGACCCGCATCGCCGTAGGCGCGGATGATGACGCATCCGTTGAGCACCTCGCCCACCACCGTGTAGATCGGGGATCGCTCCACCGACTCGATGCGCTTCAGATCGCGCGAGCTGACCAGGTACAGCGCACCGATCACAGAGTACACGCACACCACGATCAGCGCCACCACCAGGAAGATGGGCGTCGCCCAGCAGATCAGGATCAGGATCGCCGTCGCCGTCAGCGTGCACTCGAGCAAGAACAGCATGCACACCGCCATCTCCTGATCCACCGTCTCCACATCCTTGGACAGGCGGTTCATGATGCGGCCCACGGGCGTGCGGTCGAAGAACTGCGGTCGTGCGTTCAGGATGGCATCCGTCAGTCGGCGATAGATGCGCCTCGACGCGCGCAGCGAGATGAAGAACTCGTAGCCGTCGCGAAGCACCGCCATGATCATGAAGCCCAGCGAAATGGCCAGGTACACGCTCAGGTAGTACGTGTCCAGATCCCGGCCGTCGGCACCATCACCACCACGCCCGCTGCTTCGCTTCTGCATCGAAAACACGTGCTGGCCCGCCGTCGAAGTCCAGGCCTCGGACGCCGTGTAGCCCGAAAAGTTGGCGGCGGGCACAAAGGTAGCCTCCTTTGTGGTGAAAATGTCTGGCATTTGTCCGAGGAAGCCATTGAAGCGTGCGCCATTGAGCCAGTCGGGGCGACTTGACCAGATCGTGTCGATGAGCGGCGTCGTCATGAACGTCTGCACTTGGTTGTACGTGAGCAGGGGCTTCTGTTCCGAAGGCGTTGCCGAGCTTGCCACGCTGAAGCCCGTCTTCTCCTCACGGTAGTCGTGCGAGCCGGCCCATCGCATCAACCATGCACCCGAGCTGATGTCCAGCAGACGCACCGTCAGGAAGAAGATCAAGAGCGAGCCCCACAGCAGCACCGCGTAGCGCGCCTTGGTCGCCACAGACCCGAGGTAAAGACCGTAGTTCTTGGTGCCGACGGCGCCCGAGCTGTACGTCTCTTCGTTGGCGTGCGCCTTCTTCTTTTCAAGCTTCTTGGCCATCTCTTGACGCTCGGCCTCGTCGGAGCCACCGGCTGCGAGCTCCTCGATCGTCATCTCCTCGTGGTCTCCCTCGTTGGCCGAAAGCTCCTTGAGACGCGACTGCAGCGCTTCGCCCTCCTCGGAGAAGACGCCGGTGGCGTTGACGACGTCGGGGGTGCCAGCAACGACGACGCTGCCGTCGTCCATGGCGACCGCGAACGCAGCACCCGGTAGACAGAGGCTGATGGCGTGCGTCACGAGGATGATGGTACGGTCCTTGGCAAGCGCGCCCTTGAGTGCATGGCGGTACAGATGCTTGGCGGTATGGCTGTCGACAGCGGAGAGAGCGTCGTCGATGAGGACATGCTTGGCCGACGAGTAGAAGGCACGAGCCAGCGCAATACGCGCCTTTTGACCACCGGAGAGCGAGGTACCCTTCTCACCGACTTCGGTCTCGTCGCCGTACTCGAGGATCTTGAGATCGGGCTCGAGGGCGCAGGCCTTGATCACGGCGCGGTAGCGGCGCTCGTTGTAGGGCGAGCCGAAGAGAATGTTTTCCTTGAGCGTGGTTCCGAGCAGCCAGGGGCTCTGACTGCAGTACGCCACGGACTCGCTGAGGCCCGTGGTGGGGTCGATGGGCGCGGTTGCACGCGCCACGGGGCAGGGCATGAAGGTGCGGCCGGCCAGCTGGCGGGTCTCACCGAGCAGCGACATGAGCAGCGTGGTCTTGCCCGAGCCGACGGGGCCGGCCACGATGCTGAGCTTGCCGACGGGGAAGCGCAGGTTGATGTCACGGAGGCAAAAGGCTCCCTCTTCGACATCGCTGTCGTCATCGGCGTAGGTGAAACTGGCATCTTCGAAGCCGATGCGCTGTCCGGCACCGTGGGCGGAAGAGCCCGGCGTGGGCGAATCGTTGCGGCCATTTGCGTCTGCGTCGCCCCAGTCGCTCGAGTCTTCGTCGCGGAGGAGCTGCTGGTACTTTTGCGTCTCCTCCTCGCGCAGGTAGGTGTCGATACGACGCACCGAGACGAGCGAGTTGAGGATCTGGACGATCATGTCCGGCAGCGCATCGAGCGGGTTACGCAGCGTGTTGAAGAGGGCCAGCGCTGTGAAGGCCTTTTCGGCGGTGAGAGGCTGGTGAAAGAGCTTGGTGTGGGCGCCAAAGGTGGCGCAGGTGACGAGCATGGGAGTACCCATGTAGGTGAAGGTGTTGCAGAGCCAAGCGAGGTAGCGAAGGCCGAGGACGTGAAGCTCGCGCTGACGAGCCTCGTCCATGCGTGCATTGAAGGAGCGTTCCCAGGCGAAGAATTTGACGGTCTTGATGCATCCGAGCACCTCGGTAGCCAGGTTGAGACGCTTGTCGGTGGTTTCGAGCAGACGCTTCTGGAGCTTGACGAACCAACGCGAGACGAGGGTCTGGATGGGCAGGGAGGCGAGCAGGACCATGAAACCGATCACAGCCGACCAGCCGAGCAGGGCGATGAGATAGATGAGGCAAAGGCCGATGACCAGGGGAGCGCGTGGGGCGAGGAAGTGGAGGTAGGCGCAGATTTCGGACACCTTGAAGACGTCAACAGAGATGAGGTTGACGACCTGTCCATCGGTTGCACGTCCGGTGGAGGCGCCCTTGTCATCGGCAGCCTTCTTCTTGGCAGCTTCGGTCGAGTCGGCATCGCCCTGATCGGCGGATTCGTCTTGGGCGTCGTCCTTGTCGTCCTTGTCGCCTGTGCTGCCGATGTCCTTGCGACGGAGAGTCTTGGTGACGATCTCGGTGATGAGGATGGCACGCAGACGGATGCAGATGCGCCTGCCGATGAAGAGGGCGCGCGACGACGAGATGGAGGAGAAGATCTGGCCGACGAGCATACCGAATGCGTAGAGGATGCCGAGATGGAGCGGCTCTGCATCTTCCATGTTGCCGTTGCGGCGTAGCTCGCCTCTTGCGGCGATGAAGCCGAGAATCTTCTGGAGGAAGAAGGGAGGCACGAGGTTGAGACCGGCTTCGAGCGTGGCCCAGAAGAACTGGAGAGCGAGGAACCACTTGAAGTGGCCGAACAATCTGCGCCAGAGCGGACGGGTGGAGGGTGCCAAGCCGGCGTGAAGGCCGGACTCGCGAGGAGTCGAGTCGGACGCGGCGGCGGTGTCGGAGCGGGCGGAGGTGTAAGCGCGGAAGCAAGCGACGACGGCGGCGGCCTTGTCGGCGACGGGAAGGTCTGGGATGGCGCCGAGGGAGAACTGCACCTTGTAGTGCTTGACGATGGCCGGAGTGACGAATCCAAAGGTGGCGCGGGAGATGAGGGAAGCGGTCTCCTCTGGCGCCGGGATGAGGTCCGGATTGGCAGCGTCATCCGCGCGTGCTGGCTGAGGCGGAGGAGCGAGCCCGTCCAGGGTGGCGAGACGAGGCGAAGGGAAGGCGGTTCCGGGAACGCCGTGCTGGGTCTCTGGCGACATGGTTGTGTAGATGGCGCGGAGGTCCCTGGGCAGGACGGACTGAAGCGGGAAGAAGAGGGTGGGGATGAGCACGAGGATGCCGACGCCAAGCTCGATGGCGGTGAGGATGAGAGCGCTTCTGGAGTGGAGGCGAGGGTTTGCGTTGTAGTTGAGCAGGGCGGTGCGGAGGTTGAAGAGGGAGACGGCGACGTATACGGCCATGAGGGCGGCCTTGTGGGAGAAGAAGGAGTGCTTGGATGCGAGCGAGTAGGCCGAGATGCAAGCGAGGTAAAACCACATTGCGGCCCAGGAGATCTGGTAGCTCCTCGAGTGCCAGCCGGTGGCCCAGTCGCCGGCGTGGAGGGCGGCTAGGAGGATGGCGCCGAAGACGTCGATGATGCGGCGGAGGAGCTCGAGGTGGCGGAGGTGGTCCACTACGGCCGGATCGCGCGCGGTTGGTGGGGTGAGATGGACCTCGTTGAGAATGACGGCATTCTCGGTGTGGAATACCTCGAGGGCGGCCTGGGAGGCGGCTGCGGCGGGGTCCGACTTGGAGATGGGTCGCGGTTGAGAGTGCGCCGAGGAGATGCTGTTGCTTCTGAGGATGCGAGAGGAGTTCCACGGGAGCAGGATGCTCAAGAGGCGACGGGGCAGCTGCATCCAAGGGTTCTGGGGTGGGGCCGAGGCACGGTTGGATGGCAGGGAGGAGGCCTGTGCGTGGAGAACGGCAGAGAAGGAGGAGGCGCTTGGGTCGAGAGTGGCGACGTGCTGTGCCGAGACCTTGAGCGCGCGGCGCCTTCGGAGGCGATGCACCGCAAGAGCCAAGATAGAAAGTAGGACGAGCGACCAGGGGATGAAAGTGTTGAGCACCTGCTGATGAAAGCAGACGTCCCAGTCGATGCCGTCCCAGACGCGACGCCCCGCGCAGGATGTGGGAAGCACCATCTTTGCAAAGTGCAGCAGGTGCACGCGTTGAGCGTTGTTGGCGGAGCAGAGGCTGCGTGCCGTGGCCAAGACAGGTATCCGAACTTGAGAGGAAGGGGAGGGGGGGGGGGAGCCTTTTGAAAGAGCGACTTGGCACCGACAACCCGAACGATGGATGGATCTTAAGCGGGTGCCGGTGAGCGTGGAAAGCGGACACGAAGAGCCGAAACGCGTTGAGAGAGGAAGAGGGAGGGGGAGAAGGATGGACGATGCAGGTGGGAAGGATGCGAGGACGAGAGAGGAGGAAGAAGGGTGGGGAGGTCGACTTGATGAATTCCGAGACCTGTCACAGCGCCCATCATCGACTTTTGGTCCACCGGCGCCCGTCACATCCGCTCTGCCCTCTGCCATACAAGATAGTTCGCTCCGGCCGCCAACTTTTTGGGCTGGGCTGCAGGGATCGCGGAATTCAGGCGGATTACTCATAGCGAATGGATTTCCCCCACCCACGCGCCCACCTGCCTGCACGCAGCGGAATGCCCACCTCCGAACAATAAAATGAATTTTCTT
Organism: Moesziomyces aphidis; assembly: GCA_000517465.1. NCBI lineage: Eukaryota > Fungi > Basidiomycota > Ustilaginomycetes > Ustilaginales > Ustilaginaceae > Moesziomyces > Moesziomyces aphidis. The sequence goes on along the minus strand of AWNI01000007.1, from coordinate 27,809 downwards.
TTTCCTCTTTTTTTTTGTGTCTCCAAGTCGCCGGCTCTCTCACCGACGGAGGCTCTTTATCAGAAATTGGCCGAGTCCCGAACGCATTTTCGCAGATTCCGGATGGTCGGCTCGATCCGATGAGGATGAATTACGGCGCACTGCTGCTGTCGCTACGCTTCACCACCCATTCCTTCGATCATTCGACCAGCCAAGATGAGGCCGATGCTCAGCACAGCTCTGCGCCTCGAGCGCCTTCAGCGTCTTCAGCGTCTGCCAGCAGCGTCGTTGCCGCGTGTCTACGCTCGGCCTCTTCACCAAGCATCGCCCTGCCTCGCCCAGGTCTCGCCTCCACTCCCCTTCTCCTGGTCTCACGTCAAGCCCAACGACGCTTCACGCAACGCAGAAGACGCCCAAGCAAAGGCCGCCACCTCTGCTCCTCTTCCTGACCACCGTCTTTCCGTCCAGTCAAAGCGCGAACGCAAGCTGCGCGAGTATGAAGCCAAGATCAAGGTCAAGGCCATGCGCGAGGGCCTCTCGCCAGAAGAGTTGCAGCGTCGCGCTCTAGAGTCGGCCAAGCCCTCCAAGGCGGTCGGATCACCTGCGGCCGAAGCAGAGACGCTCTCCGAAGTGGAGAAGCGCGACCAGGAGCTCGCCGAGGCCATGCGACAGCGCTCCAAAGACGAGGCGGCCAAGAAACTCGCCTCTGGGCAAGTGCACTCCACGCCCACCGGCGCGCAGGAAGGACCCATCAAGTCGCTCAACAAGATCCTCGACGTCGAGAAACTCAAAACGCAGGACCAGGAGACCATCACCAAGCTCTGGGCAGGCTACCACACCATCAAGAACAAGCTCTCCGCCGTCATCCCCACCGAAAAGTACCTCGAGATGCTCGCCAACGCACGCAAGTATCCGCAGTTTGTCCTGCCACTCCCGCGTCAGGTGATCGATGAAGAGTCGGACAGCCTCGACGGCGCATCCAAGGAGGCGTTCGAGATGCAGTTCCTTGAATGGGCCGTGGTTCCGAACCCTGCGCACCCCACACTGCCTCCAGCGTCCACCACGCTCTTTACGCCGCTGGCAGAGTACAAGCTGAAACAGGACTTTAGCCAGCCTGTGCTCATCCTCACCTTCTACACGGATCTGTGCGAGAGCAACGGCGTGGTGCTCATGCGCGGCGAGGTCACCGGTCTCAACGAAAAGACGGGCAAGGGCGGTCGCATCGACCAGGCCCGTGCTCAGCTGCTCGCCCTCACCCTCCAGCGCTTCTATCTCCCCTCGGCATCCACAAGCACAGACAAACAGGCTGACCAGTCCGAATGCGCTCAGCTGCTCCACGACTTTCACAAGCGCCCAGAACAATTTGATGTAGAGCAGCTCGTCAACGTCGCCTTCCGCCTCTAATCTAGATCATCACCACATGTATTTCTACCCTCATCCACTCGCTCGGCAAACTGAAACTTGCATCTCTCAATCCACTCGATGGCTGGCGTCAGGTGTTCGGATTGGTATTGCCAAGGTGAAAGGATTACTCTTCGTCGGACTCGGCAGTGCCAGCAGCGTCGTTGATGTCGTTTTGCGTGGTCTTTTCGAGGTCCTGGCAGATGGAATGCCACTCTCTCTCGACCAGCTTGTACTCTGCCTTTCCAACCGTCGTCTTGCACGACTCCAGCGTCTTCAACGCCTCGGTCATGTCGTCCACCGCCAGGTACCGCAGATAGGCTGTCCAGATCTCGACCTGGTCTGGCTGCGTCTGGAGTAGCTTACCAAAGACCCTGCGAACCAGCTTGTCCTCTCCATCCTCGCCCAGCTGCGACGCAATGCTGATCCATGCATGGTGGGATGCAAACGACGACTGCAACAGCCACGCGAGCGTTTCCTCCACTTTGCCAACCTCGCGGCTCAGGCCGAGGTAGCGCGACACGCACAGATCGTGCAGCTCCTGGCGGTAGTGCTGCAGGGCTTCCACCGATCCACTGCTGCTGCGCGAGAGCAATGAGGCGGTCTCACGAACAGCCCATCGGAACTGCTCGGAGCTGTACTTGAAAGCCGCCTTCTTTTTGTGAGGGGCTTCGGCAATGCCGCGATAGAGCCACTCGAGGTAGCGCGCCCACAGACTCGACTCCGCCGCACCCGTCGAGCCGTCGGCGCCAGCACACGCCTGCAGCCCACGTCGCCACTCGGCGCCAATCGCGTCGCGGCTGTGCTCGACCTCCGCACCGGACGTCTTGGCAAGCTGCGTCGCAACGAGGATGCGCAGACTCCACAACTCGTCACTCGCGCCAAATTCGCCCGTCGTGGCCTGCTTGATCTGCGTCTGCAGCTTGCCGAGCTTCTTGCTGCGCTCCTTGTCCGACTCGATCGCAAGCGCGGTATCCAGCTGCCGACGAACGCTCACCGCGCGCATCTGCGCAGTCTCGACACCCGCACCCGCACCTCGCGCTTCAACAATCAACTGCGTCTGCACCGAGTCGAGGTACTGGACCAGGTTCGGCTCGTCGATCGCCGAACGCTGCGAGTCGGCCAGCATCTCGAGCAGCAGCGAGGTGGTGGTGTAGAAGTCGGCCTTGGCGCTCGGGCCCTTGCGCACGGAAACGTCCACGGGTGCCTCTGCGCACCACGAGCGCATCTGCTTCACGGCATCACTGACAGCAACAGGAAGCAGGCCGGACGCAGCAAGCGCATCGTACGACGCCGATGGCCTCGAGCCGCTGCCCGCCGTCACCGTCAGCAGCGACTGCAGCAGCTGCAGCACGAGCTGGACCGCCAGTGTGCTTGACGAGCCCGACGCCGATACCGGTGCACGTCGCGCCGCGGCGGATCCGCTTCGCAGCTGCGATGCGAGTTCGAGCAGGCCGTCGATTTCGTTGGAGAAGGTGGTGCGCAGGTGGCTGGCCGAGGTGAGCAGTCGATGCGACTCCATCTCCTCGGTGTTGGCTACGTGCGCCGCAGTGCGCTCGTCTTGGTCTGCTCCGGCCGTCGTGTCGGGGCGGAAGGAGCGCAACGCCGCCACGAGCGCAACGGGTGCAAAGTGTTGCCACCCCCATCGCTGACGGTCGGAGAGGTGTGTGTAGACCTGGTCGAGCAGTCGCCTGCGCAGCGCCTCGCCGCTCTTGGGTGCGTCGAGGCTGAGCGGCTCTGCAAAGGGGAACGTTTGGAGCACGTCGAGCAGCGCGACGAGCAGGACAAAGTGCAGATGCGGCGCCAACGACTCGAGCGCACTGCCGATGAGGTAGAGCGGGATGCTGCCGCGCAGGATGCCGATCTGAGCAGGAGGGATGGTGGTCATCTTGCGAGGCGTGAAGGTGTTGGGCTTTGCGCCTGTAGCCGCATCGGCGTCCTCGGCGGTGGCGGCGGCGTCGGCGTCGTTCTCTGGGACCTGGCTGAGCAGTATGCGTTCCTGGTCGGCGTCGAGCTCGTCAGAGTTGGCTGTGTTGGCAGTGGCGATGTCGGTGTCCAGGTCGAGCGCAGCCTGCTGTGCTTCGGCGGTGTCGTTGGAGGACGAGGCTGCGGCGTCATCGTGACCGCCTTGGGACTCCCATTCGAGACCGAGCACGAGCCACCTGCGGCGAAGACGCTCGATGAAGACGAGCTCCATGCGGATGTACTCGACCCACAGACGCAACAGATCAGCTTCGCGGTCCGACACTTTGAGCGCGGCCGGGCCCGAGTCCGAGGCGCCGTTGCCATTTTGTGCCGACGAGCTGTCAGTTCGCACACGCTTGCTCGAGTCTGGTGCGGAATCAGCGGCAGTGCGCTTGCCATTTGCAGACGAAGCGGAGTCAACTTCGGATCGCTTCCAAGGCAGACGATTCAATCGCAGGGCGCGCTGCAGCAGCGAACGAGCTGCGGTGGTGGAGGCGTTGTCGTTGAGTTCGTGTGCGGCGGCGGCGAGCCAGAGCGGCACGTTGTTGGGATGCAGAGCCAAGGCGCGCGCATAGACACGACCGGTGACGACGCGCATCTTGCGGCTCTTTGCAAACGCAATGTACTGCTGCCACGCATCGATATCGTACTTGAACTTGAGCACCATGCGCTCGTAGATGGCGACGATGTGGCCGGTGTGGGCGGCGGCATTGTCTCGATGGAAGGAACGAGGCAGGCCGATGCGGTTGGCCTTGACGTTGATCAGGTCGGCGAGGTTGCGTTCGAACTGGGCATAGCGGAGGAAGTCGAGTTTCTCGGGTCCTCTGCGCAGGAGGCGTGCCTCAAAGGTCTGTCGCTGTGTGGTGATGGAGCGGAGCTGCTCCTTTGTGAAGACGGCGTGCTCATCGAGCAGCTGGAGCTGCGGGATGGAGCGCTCGAGCTGGTACTGCACCCTCTCCATGGCTGGTGGTCAGGATCGCCTGCAGGGTCGACGAGTGCGATCTAGAGTGGATGTAGAGGAGAGAAAGGGAAGAAGTAGAAGGCCGAGGTTGAACGAGGACCGGCAAAAAGTGTTGGTGCGCCTGAACTCGAGCAGCAGAAAAAAACGCGAGGGTCCAAGAAGAAGAAGAGGGCTCAGAATTTCTTGGTGCGAAGGATTCGGTGTGGAGGCGGCGGCACGTTCTCGCACGACAAACGACGAGCCGAAAAGAGCGAGTGTGCTGCGCTGCGCAACGTCGATCTGCGCCGAGCCGCCACGGGTTGAGCCTGCCAGCTGCTTTCGGCTGGAATTTCCGACCAATTTTAGAGACCGCGGCTGGCTGGCTGTGCATCTGCTCGCGTGCGGAGTCAGGTGAGGCGCATCCTCCACGGCCCAGTGGCGAGTCAAGTCGAGTCGAGTCGAGTCGAGACGCTCACGTTGACCGGCAGGAAAGCGAATCGCCCGGCTGCATTCCTCCGTGCTCATACGAAGGAGAGGGAGAGAGAGGGGAGCCAACTGTGGCTGCTCAACCTCCACTACCATCACATTGCATCGCTGTCGTGCCCACTCGGCCTCGCCTCTCTCATCCCACCATCTGCGCCTACACACACCACATTCGGGCATCCTCGTCATCCTCGGTCACTGCTCGTGCTGCTGCGATCCTTTCGACACTCGCAGCCTAGCACACGGACGACGCCGAAAGAGTCTTTACTCCACTTACCGACCACCGGTGACTCCTTGAGCTGGGTACGCTTGCATAGTCTGTCACCATGCCGAATCCGCACTACGACTTTCTGATCAAGCTGCTGCTGATCGGCGACTCGGGCGTGGGCAAGTCGTGTCTGCTGCTGCGATTCTGTGACGATGCATGGACGCCTTCGTTCATCACTACGATCGGCATTGACTTCAAGATCCGCACGATCGAGCTGGACGGCAAGCGGATCAAGCTGCAGATCTGGGATACGGCGGGCCAGGAGCGCTTCCGCACCATCACCACGGCGTACTACCGCGGCGCCATGGGCATCCTGCTCGTGTTCGACGTGACGGACCAAAAGTCGTTCGAAAACGTGCGAACGTGGCACGCCAACATCGAGCAGCACGCGAGCGAAGGCGTCTCCAAGATCCTGATTGGCAACAAGTCGGACTGGGAGGAGAAGCGTGCGGTTTCGACGGAGCAAGGCGAGGAGCTGGCCAGGGAGCTCGGGATCCCCTACATCGAGACGTCGGCCAAGTCGAACGCCAACGTCGAGGAGGCGTTCTTCAACCTGGCGCGCGAGGTCAAGACGCGCCTCATCGACACGGCAGCGGTCACGCAGGCATCTCCTGCGGCAGCGGCAGGCAACGTGAATGTCAACTCGGCTCCCAAGAGCGGCGGCGCCACGGGCGGATGCTGCAACTAGACTCTAGCTTTTTGCATTCGCTCTCGATCGACCGCCCGCATGCTCGGTCTGCGAAGCTTTAGGCTCGGCTCGGCTTGGCAACAGCTGGTAGGCTGTCCACACTCTCTTGTATATGTATACGGCAATTTGCGCTTCGCTTTGACCTGGTCTGGTGAGGCTCGATCGGGCGTGGCTGCGTGTGTTTCAAGGCTGGTGGGGCACTGGACGCCTCATCGATGGGAGATCCGTTGCGATGGATTTTAGCGCATGCAGAGCAATGAAGTGGGCGTGTGAAGAGGAAGGATCGATTCGACTGCCAACGCTCATTGCACGGAAGCAAGCCGAAGTATGATTGCAACTAGGTCGGCCGGCCCGAATTGGGATCCAGTGGCCAAGCGGCGGCGCTCTCAGGCGGCGGGAGAGGCTGCAGCGGAAAGCCACGCGTGCCATTCCGTGCTTCCCGCGCCCGACAGTGCCACCTCAAACTCTCACGCACTCTCGATTGTATCGGCAACGCGCCGTCGTCGCCAAGGCAGCCCGAGCTTGTCGTGTGTCGCTGTCGTCGGGCGTCGTTGCGCTTCCAGCAGAATGCAGCGACGCATGCGACGCTTAACCAGAATCATCCGAGCTGAGAACGTCGAGATGAATTCCTGCAGCGGCCAATGCACGCAGCCCTGCCAGATTGGCAGGGCGGCTGCACCCCGAACGCGCGCCGCTCTGCCTCGGTGCTGCCGCTCCCGCCAGCAACAAGCACCACGCGCCGCCGCCCGCTCGGCTCGCCCGCAACACACACTCCTCGAAGCGTCCAAGCCTAAACCCAAGCCAAGCTCACCGAGCGGTCGCTGAAACACACGCTGCGCCTGTCTCGGAAGCTGCACGCTCCACGCTGCCCCTTCCGCCTTCAGACAGCTCATTCACTCACACACTCACTCGATCCCCTCGCTTTGCCTCCTCCTCCTCCTCCTCCTTCTCACCCCTTCCCCTCACAGCTCCCATCGGCACTCGCAGTCACCGCTGGTTTCGGTGTCGCCGACTCGACTCCCCCTTCATCTCGAGGCTTCCGATGCACGGCTGTGGTGGCATCGCAGCATTCCAGCGCCCCACTCCCTCTGACGTGCTAGTTTCGACGCCGATTCGCATGCCGTCACTCGCTTGATTGGAGCACCTGCCAATACCACAGCATGCCTGCATTGGCGCATGATCAGACGGCGCTGCGCGACCGCGGCGCACCGCTTGTGCCCTCGTCCGAGCTCGACGACGCACTCCACAACCACGATGCAGACGAAGAGCTGCCAGAGGCCTACTGCGGCGGCTGCGGCAGACTCATCGACGAGGAGAGCGTAGAGGAAGGCGTCATTCAGTTCGCCACAAAGCTCTGGCACATCGAATGCTTCCGCTGCGCAAAGTGCAAGAACAGAGTCAGCACAGAGCGCGACGACATCCTCCTCCTCTCCGACGGTCATCCCATCTGCGGCGAATGCAACTACTCGTGCAACATATGCAATCAGCCCATCATGGAAGAGGCCATCATGACCGGCGACGAATCCTACCACGCCTCCTGCTTCACCTGCCGCTCCTGCCACTCCAAAATCGAGGAACTCGTCTTTGCAAAGACCAGCCAGGGCATCTACTGCATGAAGTGCCATAACGAGCGCGTCGCACGCAGCCGCAAGCATGCCGAACACAAGCGTGCAAAGGCCCGTCGCGAAAAGCAGCTCCAAGACGCCCACAACGCAGAGGCAAAGCAACAAGCCCTCTCCAGCGCCAAGCCCGCCAAGCCCGCCAACAATGCCCCGTCTCCCTCCTCTCCGCCCGAGCAACAGCCGCCATCCCTCCCGTCCAAGTCACCGGCCGTCTCCGCCACCACCCCTAGTTCCTCAGCTGTCCCCTCTCCCTCGCCCAACGGCGCCAGCCTCTCCCCATGGATGCACCAGGGTGGCTCGGCCGCCTCCGCCGCCGCTTCTCGTCCTGGCAGTGCCGGCGGCAAGCGTCCCATGCACGCACCTCCGCCCCCCAATCGCGACGCCCGCAGCCCAGCTCTCGGCTCCCTCGCCAAGCTCGAGGGCCGCTCCCTCTCGGCCAACAACACTTCCAACACTTCGTTGACATCCTTAGCCACGGATGACGCCTCCAACCCCTACGAGACAACTGCGCCGCTCTCGCCACGCAAAAACGCCTTTCACGCCACCGTCAGCTCACCACAAGGCTCGCCCGCTGGCAACAAGTCGCGCCTCCCACCATCCACAGACGCAACCTACTCTTCTTCCAGCCCAACCACATCGCCGCTCAAAAAGTCGCTACCGCTCCAGGCCTCTCCTCGCACCTCTTCCCGCCCCCTTCAGCCCTCGGCCGACCGCGACGCCCTCGGCGTCAGCCTGCGCTCCACCACCACCGCTGCCACCTCACCGCGCAATCCGCTCCAAGCATCCGCATCCTCCTCCCGTCTCTCCAAGGTCTACTCATTCTACGACCCAGACTTCCTCAACCTCGTCGAGTCCTTTGGCGATTTTGACTCCAACGACGAGCTTCGCGCACAACCGCCGCCCGTGCCAGAGTTGCCGGCCTCGCTCCCGTCCGCATCCGCCGTCACAGAGCCACTTGACACCAAATCGTCGCACGATCACGCAACAACCGCACGTGCGGACCCATCGCTGGATGAGCACGACCAGAACAACGGCGCAGACAGCCCAGACAGCGACCAAGAGCTCCTCGACGAGGACCGTCCACGCACCCAGACTCCCACAGGCTCGCTCAACGAAGTCTCCAACAGAGTGCGCGCATCCATGCAGCAGGCTCGTGATGGCCTCGTAAGCATGGATATCTCCTTTGTCGAAACCATCCTTCGCGATCTCGAAGACACACGCCAACGCATGGAGTCGCTTCAGACGCGCTACGACCGCATCCGCAGGGCAAGCCAGCAGGCCGCCCACGGATTCTCCATGGCCAAGGAGGAGTTCGAGCACGAGGTCAATGCCAGACACGAGGCCGAGCTCGAAATGGCGCGTCTGCGCAGGCAACTCGCAGAGCAGGCGCTCAAACTTGCTACCGCCAACAGCGAGAGGCGTCAGCAGGAACAGCTCGAGCGACGCTCCCAAGACGTCAAGGCCTCGCTCAAAGGCATGGAGCGCGATCTGGCAAAGCTGACAGTCGAGCGCGACCTCACCGTCGCCGAAGTCGCCGAGCTCATGGCGCTGCAGGACGGCGCCACGGGCTCGTCTTCGGTCCTCTCGTCGCCAAACATGGCTCGCTCCTCCACCAGCACCTCGGACGCCGTCATCACGCAGAATCTGGCCTCGCGCCTCGAGTCGGTCAAGAATCGCTATCGCAAGGAGATCGACGAACTCACCATGGAGCGCGACTCGCTGCTCATCGAGATCGAGGAGCTCAAACAGTCCAAGGAGCTCTTCCTCGAGGAGGCCCAGAGCCTCAACGCAAAGAACGAAGAGCTCAACACCGTGCTCGGCCAGCTCAACCGCAAAATCGAGCTCGCGGCTCAGTCGCGCGATCAGCTCCCACCTCTGCCTACGATACCCAGGGATCTTGCCTCGTCGGCCACCAAGAGCTCGGGCGGCTTCAGCTTCGGCTCGCGCCACAAGCAGCTGCACAAGCACACGGCTCACAACGCCTCCATCTCCTCGGACGCGCCGCCCAGCAGTGCCGGCTACGACGTCTCGGTCGACACGGCCGTGCAGCAGGTCATCCAGCCGGGCAAGATCGAGCCGGCGCCCGTGGTGAAAAAGTTCAAGTGGATGAAGCCAAAGCTTTCGGAGACGACGCGCAACAACGTTCCGCCAGCCGGGCACGTTCCGCCAGTGCCGCCGAAAGGCGGTGCGGGTCTGGCCGTGCCGAGTGCGAGTGCATCGACGACTTCGATGACGCGCGCCACCTCGCACGACGTCGTGGTGCGCGAGCATCTGTTCCAGCCGTTCAACGTGCTTCGCCCCACGCGCTGCTTTGCGTGTCAGAAAAACATGTGGGGTCAGTCCGAGATGCGCTGTGCGCTGTGCACCCAGGTGTGCCACTCTCGGTGTCTGCAGAGTTTGCCGGTCTCGTGCAACCAGCCGTACACGCGACCGGACGAGAGCGTGGGCGACAACGCGGGTCCATCCATGTTTGGACGATCGCTCGTCGAGCAGGCTGCGCACGAGGGCCGCGATGTGCCGCTCATCGTCGAGAAGTGCATCCAAGCCGTCGAGGCGTTTGGCATGGACTACGAGGGCATCTACCGCAAGTCCGGTGGCACTTCGCAGCTCAAGGTGATTACGCAGTTATTTGAGCGCGGCAACGCCTTTGACCTCGAGGACACGGATCGGTTCAACGACGTCTCGGCCATCACCAGTGTGCTCAAGAACTACTTCCGCGAACTGCCGACGCCGCTGCTCACCTTTGAGCTGTACGACGAGCTGATTCGGCTGGTCGAGTCCAAGCAGGGTGACGCGGGTGCCAAGCAGGAGATGATGAAGGAGCTCGTCACCAGGTTGCCGCGTCAGCACTTTTGCACGCTCCAGCATCTTGTCCTGCATCTGTACCGCGTTCAGGAGCGCAGTGTGGACAACCGCATGAACGCGCGCAATCTGGGCGTTGTGTTTGGCCCCACGCTCATGCGCTCCGCCGACCCGTCGCAGGAGTTCGCGCACATGGGCGGCAAAGCCATGACCATCGAGTTCTTTATCGACCACGCTCCCGACCTCTTTACGTGACCTGCGCAACGCTTTGTATCAACAGCTCTTATCTACGTCTTGCAAATTCACTCTCAAATGCACAACAATACCTTGTGTAAACCAAAAGCCATGGCCGACAGCTTGTACGAGACCGTGATACTGACATCGTCGTGAAAAGCCGTCATCGTAGCGCTGAGCTGCCGGCAAATGGCAACAACTCCGATTGTTCGCCAAATCCATCGTGCTCACACGACACGTGAGCACGCTCTGCCGCATCCTCAGAAAACAACCACAGCACACACACTCTGGCAGCCAAGCAAGATCTTCTGTGACAGCGAACTTGGTATTTTCGCAGATCGACCGACGCGAGGCGGGATCCTTTCATGGAGACATGGGGTGTTTTTTTAAGAAGAGAAGTGGATGAAGGTATTTTCTTGATGGAGATGATGGAAGGATGGAATGAAGGAAGGAAGAGGTTGAGATGATGCTGCGATGGTTGGTAGGTGTAATTTCAGTAGAAGAGTACGTCCGCACTCGCATCACCCCCGCAACACGCCTCTCAACGCTGCCATGCCGGCTTGTTGGACATGCGGCTGCGGCGCGGCGATGCGGCGCCTCCGGGTCCACCGGCGCCCGGTCCCGACGCACCGCCGCCCATGACCGGGCTGGTGGGAGAGTATTGCGGCGAGGTAGGCGAGTACTGCGGCGAAGCCGGTGAGTACTGCGGCGACGTCGGCGAGAAGGCCGGTGAAGCGGGCGAGTACTGCGGCGAGGTGGGCGAGTAGGCGGGCGAGGCCGGGCTGAAGCCCTTGGCACCTCCTCGGCCCGCCATGGCAGGCGAGGTGGGCGAGTAGACCGGCGACGTGGGCGTGTACGCAGGACTGGCCGGGCTGTAGTTCGGGCTCGTCGGCGAGAACTTGGGCGAGGCGGGCGAGTACTGCGGGCTGGTGGCAGCGCCGTAACGACCCATGGGGCTCGTCGGGCTCATGCGCGGGCTCGTCGGCGAGTATCCTGCACCCGCCGGCGACGATGGCGAGTAGTTGGGCGATGCGGGACTGTAGCTCGGCGAGGTTGGCGAATACGACGGACTTGTCGCACCGCCAAAGATGCGCGGCGACGTGGGGCTGTACGCCGGCGAGGTGCCTCCGAGGCCGTTGTTGCCAGTCCAAGGGCTCATGCCGCCCAGAGCGCCTGCGGGCGAGGTAGCGTAGCCCGGCGACGTGGGCATGTAGCCGGGCGAGACGGGCGAGAAGCCGTAGCCGGCGGGGCTCTGTGCTCCCAGCGGCGTGCGCATGGGGCTCTGACCTGCCAACAGGTAGTCGTTGTATCCGCCCTCGTCGCCGCCCGTCTGCGCCAGTGGACTGAACATGGCCTGCTCGTGCACGCGAAAGGCGTCGTCCGAAGCAGGTGAGCTCGAGTCGTAAGGCGTCATCGCACCAGGCGTCTTTCCGCCGGCGTGGTCGAGCGAGCGCGAGGCCAGCAGCGTGTCGTACGGCAGCGCATGGTTCACGATGGTGTCCTTGAGCATGTCCAGATCCAAGTTGAGATCGAACGCGCCGGTGCCCATCGGCGCCATCTGGCCGAGCAACACGTTTTGCGCCACACCCTTGCAGTCATCGATGTCACCCATCGAGGCGGCCTCGATGAGCAGCTCGACGGTCTCTTCGAACGTGCAACGCATGAGCGCTCCCTGGTTGGTACGGTTGATACCGTGACGAGTGATGGCCATCAAGGCTCCCTGGCTCGTCATGATGTCGCACAACAGCGCCAGATGGCGGTAATTGACGTACGAACCGTCGAACTCGATAACGGCACGCGTCTCCTTGAGCAGCGAGTTTCGGGCAGCCTCGATACCGAAGACGCGGAAGATCTCGACCGGGTTGTTGCAGCTGGTGCGAATGGCGTCGACTCCGTGAACGGCGAGCACCTCGGCAAGGTTGCTGCCGTCAGTCTCGAGCACCCACTCAGACACGGTGCGCCAGTCGCCCGTGACGGGATCAATGCGCCTGGTCTTGTTGTCCTGCTGAACGATGTAGACCTTTTTGATGCCCTTGATACCCTTGAGGTCGATCTCGGCCAACATCTGAGAGGCCAAGTTCTTGAGGAAGATCTCCTCTTCGCCCTGGGCCTCCTTCTCGGGATCGTTGTCGACGACTCGGATACGCAGGACGAGCTGCTCAGCGTTATCTTCGGAGTGCATCACAAAGATGTCCTGGCCAAACATGGCGCTGATCTTGGAGGCTACATCCGCCATCGTGAGGTCCTTGTCGAGCATCTGCGCACGGTCCAGCTCCAGACGCAGAAGCCAAGGCGACTGACGCTCCAGGCTCGCTTCGACTTCCTCGTCGGGAATGGCGAAGAAGGCTTCGACAAAGTCCTTGTCCTCTTCGATGACCGTCGCCGACGGGTCCGGGTCGTAGTGCACCTCGACTGCCGAAGTGACGGTCTGGAGCGTGGTGTGAGCCAGTGCGGTCTGGATGACCTTGGCCGATTCCTGCGACTGGCTGTACTCCTCTGTCAGGTAGACGGTCACCGAGGGCGTCTTGATGTTCTCGGCGCAGTTGATGATCTCCTTGAGACGCGGCACACCCAAAGTGACGTTCTTACTCGACACACCGGCATAGTGGAAGGTGTTGAGCGTCATCTGCGTCGCCGGCTCTCCGATACTCTGTGCTGCCAAGGTACCGCACATCTCGCCTGGGTTGGCGACGGAACGCGCGAACTGGCCCTCGATCTCACCGAGGATCCACTCCCACGCCTCCTTGTTGATGTGGTGCCGCTCGATCACCAACTTGGAGCACAGGTAGGAGCGAAGGTGGATCTTGAACAGCAGCGTGGCGTTCAACTGGGCCTCGCGCGAGATGGGATCGTCGCCGCGGATGACGACCAGACGCTCGAGCACTTCGCGCAGACCGATGATGGCCTCGGCCGGTGAGAGGTCGCTGGGCTTGCGATGGTCGATGTGGAAGATCTGCTGGGCGTTCATCACCAGGCGCGCCACGTTCATGGGCAGGCGCACCTGCACCTGGTCCGATTGGAAGATCTCCGTACGCAGCAGGTGGCGGTCCGCCTCGAGAATAGCAAACTCCTCATCGAGCAGGTCCTGAAGCTCCTGGGACCAGTCGCCAAGACCGGGACGCAGGCTGCCCTTTCGGAAGCCACCATCGTGCAGGTCGACGTGGAACATGTGGCGGAAGTCGGCATCATTGAGCTTGAGCGTGAGCAGGGTCTGAGTCTCGACCTGAGCGCCGTCGATGCCGTCCTCTCCATAGGCGAACTGGATGACGTTGTTGGTCGAGTTTCGCACCGTTCCATCGTAGCAGACCATCACGTCCTCGAGCGCCTTGACGAGACGACGCTGAATGTAACCCGTCTCGGCGGTCTTGACGGCCGTGTCGATGAGACCCTCTCGACCAGCCATGGCGTGGAAGAAGAACTCCTGCGCGGTGAGACCACGGAGATAGGAGTTCTCGACGAAGCCACGGCTCTCGGGCGTGAAGTCGTCCTTGGTAAAGTGGGGAAGACTGCGGTGGCGGAAGCCGAAGGGGATACGCTTACCCTCGACCGACTGTTGGCCGACACAGGCGGACATCTGCGAGATGTTGATGAAGGAACCCTTGGAACCAGCAACGACCATCTGCTTGACGTTGTTGAAGTCGGGCAGCGAGCTCTCTGCGTGGTTACCGACGTCGTCACGCGCCTGGTTGAGCACGCGGTTGACGTTGGCCTCGAAGGACTCTCGCAGCGTCATACCGGCCTCGACCTTGAGCCAATCGTGTCTGGCGTACTCGATGTAGTCCATGACGGCCGCCTTGGCATCCGAGATGGTCTGGTTGATGCTGTCGGTGGTGGCCTTGTCTGCGACCGTGTCACCGATGCCGATGGAGAAACCGTTGTGCAAGAGCCAGAAGTTGACGACGCGCTGGACACCCGAGAAGAAGCGCTTGCAGACGACGGGGCCCTTCTCTCGGAAGATGATGTGGATGAGACCGCCCGCCGAGGCACCAACGACCTTCTTGTTGATCACGCCGTACATGATCTCGCCGTTCTCGATGCAGACACCGTCGTCCTTCAAGAAGTTGTTCTTGAGGCCTTTGTCCTTGTCGAGGAAAACGTTGATACCCTTGGGGATGCACATGGAGAGGATCTGCTTGCCCGACCAGTACGGCTTGGGCTTGAGGATGCACGGCATGGGCACTACGCCGTCCCAGTCGGCGACCCAGAGGAGCACCTGCTGCACCTGCTGGTAATCCAGCAGACAGTCTCGGAGCGAGAACTTTCGAATACCACAGAGCGTGTCCTGCACGATGCCCATGACGGGCTTGTTGGCCTGGGGCGACACGATCTGACGGGGCACCCAAGCGATCTGCGAGAGCTCGGCTCTTGTCTCTTCGCTCTGGGGCACGTGAAGGTTCATCTCGTCACCGTCGAAATCGGCGTTGTAGGGNCACGATCTGACGGGGCACCCAAGCGATCTGCGAGAGCTCGGCTCTTGTCTCTTCGCTCTGGGGCACGTGAAGGTTCATCTCGTCACCGTCGAAATCGGCGTTGTAGGGTGGGGTGACACTGAGGTTGAGACGGAAGGTGGAGTAGTCCATGAGCTTGATCCTGTGCGACATCATGGACATCTTGTGGAGCGAGGGCTGACGGTTGAAGAGAATGTAGTCGCCGTCCTTGAGATGGCGCTCGACGATCCAGCCGGGCTGCAGCGCCATGTCGCTTCGTCGGTTGTACTTGAGGTCGATACGCTCGCCGGTGTCGCGGATGACGTATTTGGCACCGGGATAGTCGTTGGGACCGTTGCGAACGAGCTCGGAGAGCCACGCCCTGTTGTAGGCAGTGACTCGCTCCGGATATGTGAGATTGCGGGCGATTGACTTGGGCACGCCGACCTCGTCGAGCTCGAGCAGAGGATCACCGGTGATGACGGTTCGGGCGGAAAAGTTGACACGCTTGCCCATCAAGTTGCCACGAAGGCGGCCCTCCTTACCCTTCAAACGCGCACGGACCGACTTGATGGGACGGCCGCTGGACTGCATGGCCTGCGGCTGGCCGGCGATGTCGTTGTCCATGAAGGTGGCGCAGTGGAATTGGAGCAGCTGCTCAAAGTCGGCCAGGATGTGTGCGGGAGTACCTTCCTGCTCCATCTTTTTGAGGGTTGCGTTGGCGCGGATGACGTCGGCGAGCTTGTAGGTCAAGTCGTCCTCACCTCCGTCCTGCACGGAAGGCCTCACGGGTGGTGGAGGGACGGGCATGACGGTCAAGATCATCCAGTCGGGACGAGCGTGTTCCTCGGACAGACCGAGGACGGCGATGTCTTCGGAGGACATCTTCTTGAGGACGGTATGTGCCTCGGAGGCGGGCAGGGGGCGCTTTTCAGGCTGTGCGATGGCTGACTCTTCGCCATCTTCGTCCTCGCCCTTGCCCTTCTTCCACTGGGTGAAGAGCTTGAGGCCCTCGCGACGGATGTTTGGCTGAACACGCCCACATCCGCCGTGACCAGGCTTTGCCTGCTCCTCGAAGCCCATCTCGTCCTCGTCCTTGGGGTCGTCTGCCTCGCAGACCATCTTTTTGGAGCAGTACTCCCAGACACGCTGGAAGCGACGCTTGCGACTGCCACGCGTCGCCTTGACGATCTGATCAAAGACCGGGTCGGTCAGCTGTGAGGCGTGAAAGTTGAAGGCACGAAGCAGCAGTCAGCGAATGTGATCGAAGCGAAAAAGGGGGGGGGGGGGGGGGGGAA
>AWNI01000006.1:460467-471326 GCA_000517465.1 Moesziomyces aphidis | reverse complement strand
CGCAACCGTCGTGTTGGAATGACGGTGCTACCCAAGCTTAGACATGAGCCACTCGGATAAACAACAGCTCAATCAGGAGCAGCACAGACAGCGCAGCTCGAATCGGAACACACAGGCCTCGCTCGGTAGCCCAACAGGAGAACAAAACTCGCAGCCGCAGCCAGTGGAAGAGACGCCCGCTGTGCCTTCAGCGAGGCCGTTGCCACCTCCATCGCCGCAACAACAGCAGCCTGCAATCCCTGTCGGCCCGAAGCCAGTACGAGCTGAAACACAACCCAGGCTAGCAGCCAGCAGTGCACCCAAAATGCAGAGCAGGACTCGGAAGCAGGCGCGCCTCAAGACCAAAGTAAGCAGCAGATGAACACTCAGAAAAGTACACAAGACACCCTGGCTCGCCCCGCTTCTGCCAATGGAATTGCGCCTACAGCAAAGCAGCAAACTAGCAACGAGCAACAAGTCAATCAGCAGGGCTTACCGCCATTGGCATCAGCAATCTCTACAGCACCTCAAGTTACTCCAACTGTGCTGCCGAATGGCCTCGCCGAGGCTAGGTTTTTGCCGTTGGACGTGCGCAAGCCACTTCGCCTGGTGAAAACACGCCTTTCTCGCAACATATAAATTTAATCAAGCGTATTGCGACCTCTTTTCTTTTCTATACATTTTCAAAAAAAACATTCCGTCTTTGATAGTTCCTGGCTGTTCGCCTTTGAACGATCGCCTTTGAACGATAGAGCGTTGAGCGATATGGTTGCGGCGCCGCGTGCAAGAAACACCAGATCGAGCTGGTGAACAAGTTCTCTGAGCTTATACATGAAAAGATCAGCACGCCCCCACTGCTACTTCCGAGCACATGTTCAAGAAGCGAGTCGATGGGGATTCGTCTCCATCGCCCACGTCCATCTGCATCGACGAGACATCCGAACGCATGCCCTGCGACTCTTTCAACGCCATGCAATGACATCATGCAAGAGCTTCACACGCTTCTTTCGGCGGTAAAGTATTCGTCATCCATCAGGCATGCCTGTCGTGCGATGAATCGGAACGCTTGTGCATTGTCCTCGCAGCGTGCAAGTCAGTGCGGAACAGTGCAGCGATAAAAGCTTCGACTCCGGCCATCATGTTGCAATAAACATTTTTCGACGTTGTACGGCATAAGCGGCACAATGCTTGACGAGTATCATCTGGTCTCCGGGTAGGCCAGCACCGTGTGGTCCTGTAATTCTTCGGTGCAGATACCGCTCCGGCCTTAGTGGGCCAGCCCGGCTGTCATTTTCGGTGCCGGTGAACTTGGGTGCTACCCGCAGCCGGAAATCTGGGTTCCTGTGAACAAACAATAAAAAAACCCGTGCCGTTGGAATGCGTGCTACACAGGAGCTCGAAAGGGAACTGTGTCATCGCTGTCAATCACTTGGCCCTCTCCCCTACAGGCTCAGTCGGAACCACCTGACAGCCTTTCTGGCGTGGATAGTAGCTTCATGCTCGCATTCCTCCGTCTTCCGCATTTCTCACTGTACCATTGTCCCACTTCTCATTGTTATGTCGCCCATCGATTCGATGTTGCCATTGTCTCATTCCTGTGGCAAATTTCGCATCCGATCGGCATCGAGGACAATGGGCGACTTTTGGACTAGGTGGCGGAGCTCAGACCCGTCAAGTGGGCTGTCTGGAACAAAGCCATCATAAGACCATGTATCCACTTTGGCTTCTTGACGCTGAACCGTCGCCTGCGATTTGTTGCATCCGTGGGGGCCTCTCTACGAGTCTGTCTTCTCTATGCCAAGTCCGGCTGAAGCAACGCAACGCAGTGCTTCAAGAGACACATTAGCATTCACCGGGCAGCCTTTGTCGTGTGGAATGCACTAGTATGTGCATAATAGCCGAAATTCTATCGTAGTTCAAGGTGACGTGATTCATGTATTCGATGAGCTCCGTGCAGGATCAGCGCGGCCACAGAGTCTTCGGAGACCTTACGATGATCGTCCGGAATCAACAAGCAAGAGTCAAATTATACGCTTTGGCGGAGCCTTACCTTGGCCCATGCATCATGCTCATTTGGCGTTACTTGCATGCGATGATGCACCGAATCTCGAAGAGACTGCCCGCTGGAAATGAGAACTGGAATCGGATTGATCCTGAAGGACCCTGTCAACACCTTCCTCCCCCTCCTATCCTCATCTTCTTTGTCTCCGAGATGCCTCATCTTGCGACTTTTCCATTTCCCAGCCATGACCACCCCAATCTAACTTGAACAAAACGAACGAAACAAGAGGATGAAGTTCGCCACTTTCAGCAGCTTGGTGGTGCTCCTCGTTGCAGCTCTGTCGACAACATCTACTGCTTTGCCGCTCATTGGCGGCTCCCAGCTCGGATCGGCAACTGGTTCCGCAGGCACGGCTCAGTCGGTGCAGAATAATGACTACTCGCATGTCTCGCCCGGCAACCAGGTTCAGAACGGCGGCTCCCAAAAGGCCGACCTTCAGGGAGTTGCGGGCAACGTCCTCCAGGGGTCAGGCCCGCTCGGCCTCCTTCACTAGTCTCTGCCTCCTTTGCGTTCCGTGTCCTTCTACCTCTCTTCGGCCTGTCTCACTACAACGACAACCTCGTCATCCGCCTCTACGTTGGTTTCGCCAAACAGACCGGTCTGCGGGACGACGTAATCGACTGCGTCGAGGAGATTGCTTGTCATGGGCTTCTCATTGATATCTGACTTCAGCCGGTCGAATCGACACAACGATGGGGCACGCCGCTCCGACGAGGCGGAGGATCGGCCAGAGCTTGCAAGGTCTGCTGCAAGGGCCGCAATCTCATTTGATGTTTCGTCTTGCACCTCGCACGTCGCGTTTGCTATGGTCTGGGTCGTTGTGATTTCCGGCTTGCACGAGCGGAGTACCTGATGCATAGATGCTGGAGTCATCACCAGCGCGAAGCGCCGGTGGTGATTCGTGTCAAGGTGAATCTTCCACTGCGTAGGCAGAAGGTGATGGCGCCGACGCGCCACGCTTCCGCATAGCCCCTGACACCAGGCCGACTAATGGCACTGCTCGCGTACGAGGCGACGATGATGGATGTGACGACGTACACGCCAGTCGCGAAGACCTCTAGTAAGTGCGGGGCTGACGACATGGCGCCCAGAAACGTGGGCGGTGGAAGCACGACCATGCTGCCACGTTGCAGGGCAAGTCCACAAAGGTCAGTCTAGAGTGTATTTGCGGTTGGCCAGAGGGCAAATAAGGCGCGACCTGAGTCAATGAGGTCAGCTGTGCTTAGGTAGAGAACGCAGAAAGTTTCAGAACGCAGCCACACGTCCAGACAGGCGTTGCGATGGCCAGTTCGCTCAGCCAGCGCTCGACGCCAAACAAAGCATCTTGTATCGATCGAACATGCAAGGCGTGTCGGCCGAGATGAGGGTAGTGTAAGAGGCCCACCGGCCACTTGCGGCTGTGACAATGCTACAATGCTTGTGCCACGGAACAAAATGAAGCCCGCCACCTTGGGTTGAACGGAGTTACGATGTAGGTCGCGGATGCCGCCTAGTCCAAATCAGCCCACCAATCGACACAGGCCCTGATGGGTACGTGCTTGCCTCCTTTCGGCATCGGTCTGTCGCAAGCGATGGACGAGCTTCTTGCTGTGCTTGTACAGCGTCCAATTGTCACGCACATGCACTCGTTCGGGCCGATCCTCACCGCGCATCTGCAGGTCGTCTCCCCTTGCAATTCGACTGGACCTCCAACGAGGCTCGCGAGTGCGGTCGCAGTCAAGATGCAACCGGGAAGAAAGAGGCGGGCCCCCGGACTCGGGGTCCAAAGACGCCGCGGTCGAAATTCCCTTTTTTGGTAATCTTGTCAATCGCCTCCTCTCGGACCTGTTTGAGATGCAGGGCAGCTCACGGCGTTGCTGTCAGCCCGGAAGAGGAGGTGACAAGAGGCGCAAAGATCCAGAGTCGACTGCGACCCAGACCATTACCATCTGACGACCACCTTCAAGATCTCTTTGCTTTCCCACTGATCTTGTCAACGACTCACGGCTATGTCGGACCGATACAACACCGTGATCATTGGGGCTGGCGAGATCAACTTTGGTGAGTGTCTGCCTTCGTGATGTCAAGCACGACCTTCTGACAAGCCGTAAGGTCAAGATGGCTGAACTGCATCACTTCGACGCCTTTCCAATGATACGTGTCAGGATCGCCGGAGGGACCGTGGAGTCATACGGCTAGACTGGAGCGGATCTTCAAGAGTGCTTCTGTCAAGCTCCACGTCCTAGGCCTCATCGATCCCAACCTGGCCCGGGCTGCTGAACGGATTCGAGAAAAGGCTGGCTCGTCAGATGATCAAGTACGGTCTTCGTGGAGCAAGGCAGAAGCGTGGGGTACGATCTCCGAAGCCGCTTCTAGCCTTGCCGCCGACCAAGGACAAGTGGTGGACCTCGTCATTCTTGGCTGCCCACCTCACTTTCGGGGTACTTTGCAGTCCGGTAAGAGGGCCGACCTGGAGATGCTCGAACACTTCCCACAAGCACGGGCGTACTTGGTGGAAAAGCCGGTAGCTGCGGTGAATCCATTCTCTACCGCCGACTGCGACGAGGTTGCATCACGTTTTGCCGCCTCTTCTGGTGCAACAAGTGTCGGGTACATGCTGAGGTACAACAAGGCCATTCTACGCGTTCGCGAGATGCTGCGTGCCAACAGCTTGACGCCTACGTGCATCAATGCCAGGTACTTTATGGCCTACGAGTACGCCCGGAAACTGGACTGGTGGAACAAGTCACGATCATGTGGCCCTGTGGTAGAACAAGCCACGCATTTCATCGATCTGATCCGCTTCTTGGCAGGCGATGATAACGAAGCTTTGCTCGAGACTGTCAAAGCCACCACGGTCCAGCATTTCGAGCCGGTCGGCGCTCTCTCCAAACTGGGATTTGACGAGTCGGAGATTCCTCAAGCCGAAAGAGTGCCGCGAGTCACAAGCGCATTCTGGAAGCATCAAAAGGTCAGTAGAGAGACCTATAGATCGTAGAGACATTGGATCTCGTTGAATGCTTTACAGAGGACCCAAATCGCTTCTCTAGTAAAGAAGAAGATGCTGACCCACCCGCCTTGTCCTTTCTGTATCATCAGGGTACGATCGGATCCTTAACTCACGGCATCGCCTTGCACGGTAAGTTTCTCTCCTTTCTCGTCCGAGGCCGGAAACCATCGCTCCCTGTTGGAGATTGACCGCCAGCGCTTACACCGACCTATCTCCCTGCACAATATCGAGCGAGCAGGAGGGACGTACGATACCGAGATAGAGGTGCTTGCTGATGGCTGGATCTTTCGCGTGCGAAACGCGTACGACGCCACGACCACGCTGGCGATCCGAAGTCCCGGGAAGGCCGAAGAGGAGATCCTTAAGATTGAAGATGATCCCTTCCTTACCGAATTTGAATGTCTTGTGGGATGTAGTCTCGATGGGGTCGAGTCTCTGATTTCGTCGGAAGGTGTCCCATCGAGCCCGCTCAGTACGTTTGCTGATGCGCTCAAGACGTACAAGCTCTCATGGAGGATCCGACTGGCGGCCGAGGAAGCCTCTGCGTGATCCACTGGAGCGGATTCTCTCTTCTTGGCGCTTCAGTCAATCTCAGTAATGCATCCGTCTTTCTGACTATGGCCGAATGAACATTTGTGCTTCACTCCTCCCGTAGTTGGAAGAGCAATCTGCGCACGCTAATCGGAGGAGCTTGGATCGGATTCTCGTTCGTTGCACTCGCTTGTATGCATAAGGCTGGCCTTTCTTTTGGGCTGACACAATAAAGAGATGACACAATCAAGGGAGTGTGTAGCCTCCGTCGATCAGGGTATCGCTACCCGTTTGATAAGAAGAGGCGTCGCTGGCGAGGTAGAGGAAGAGGCCCTTGATCTCCTTGACATGGCCTTGCCGTCCGAGCGCCGACATGCGATAGGCCTCGTTGATGCAACGAGGGCTTGCTCCGAGCTTCGTGTCAAAGAAGCCGGGACTGACAATGTTCACTCGGGCAAACTCCCTCCATTCCCTGGCAAGCGACTTGCCCATGTGAGTGACTGCAGCCTTGGTGGAGTTGTAAACGGGCTGGTCGACGGGGACGTTGACGATGTGAGCGGACATGCTCGAGGTGATGATGAGGTTTCCCTTGCCCTGACGCTTGAAGACCTCGCCAACGTACTTGGCGCAGTAGAAGACGCCATCGACGTTGACTTCCATCTGTCGCTTGTATTCCTCGACGGTCTGCTCAAGAATGGGCTTGGAGATGGCCATACCGGCGTTTGCGACAAAGACATCGATGCGGCCAAAGTCAGCAACGACCTTGTCGATGCAAGCGCGAACGTGGTCGACTTGGGAGACCTCGCATTGGTAGGCCTTGGCTCGGATCGAGTGGGTCTTGGCGAGTTGCTCGGCCTTCTGGATGGCAACGTCGTTCGAGTTGTACCAGAGGGCGACGTCTGCACCTGCCTCGGCAACAGCCTCGACCGCAGCGTACCCAAGGCCATCGCTGGCGCCGGTGACGACGACGACTTTGCCCTTCATGCTCAATTGTTCGAGCACGTTGGTTGGCGTGTCGGGCACGGACCTCGGCTGGCGCACAGCAGCGCAGTCTTCGATGGTCATCGACATCTTGGCAGAAGCGGAAATTCGACTTGTAGAGGGATGTTCGCGTCCACACGTCAGGCAGTATGTATGGTGGTCAAGAGCTCGGACCAATCTCTCAGCAGGGCGAGGATGACTTGCGCATGACGGCACGCACGTCCTTGCTAGGAAGACCAGTCAAGCACCGATGCTAGATTGCCGACGCTCCGCCAGATCAGGCCGTGCGGGGGAGGGACGATATTTCCTTTTCGGGCAATTGCATTTCATGTGCGGGCGTCGGTGATTTCAAGGCGCAGTTCGCCGAGATGAGCAACTGCAGTGATGCAACCGCTGTCACCACGAACGCAGTCACCGATTTCCACGGCGTGGCCGCTGGGTCGGCCGATTTCGTGGCTCCCGATCCTGTTGTTCGCCTTTTGCGGGAGGTTCATTGGCACAGCGTGTCGGGCTGGGGTTGTCCCTTGCCGAGCGCAAATCCGAGGATGCATTGACGACTATCACCGCTGCCGCAACCAACTCGGTCGAACGGAGACAATGTTCCGCCCGGGAGCGCAGCAAGAAGGCGTGCGGCTTATACGTGCAGAGGGTTAGGTTGCGATTGTCTCAGTCTCGACATGCCCGCCAGCAGTCCAACCAACTCCATCTCGTCCAAAAAGCGAAGGACGACTCGGAAGACGTGCGCGCCATGCAAGGCCAAAGCCCGCACATGCTCAGCATCGCTGCCTTGCCAAGAATGCGTGGCAGCCGGTGAGGCAACTAGCTGTCACTATCGAGGTGGGCTGCGGCTGAACGCCTTGAAGCGTCCCGATGATGCACGTGTAGCCGGCTCGAGCAGAGGTTTGAAGGCGACTCGCCTCATCGCCCCTTCGCCATCGCCGGCGCGGTTTCTGACGAGTCCCGCGAGCGTTGAAGCCTCTTCGCGGCAACTGCGGGTGCCAGACCGCCCCGACAATTCATCGCCGGCAAACAGCGTGACCGGCTCGGCTGGTTCGGGGCAGGTACCCGCCGGATGGGAGCCACTTCAACAGACCGCCGATCCTACCCACCTATTCCTGCCCAGTCCCCTGGATACCCTCGCTCGAATTGCACAGGAAGCTGCACTGCAGAAGTCACAGAGCATCGGAAGCTTGGCATCATGGTCAAACAACGCGAACCCATGCGAAAGAGGTTACGGATCAACAAACCCTTCTCCTACTCACCTGCGCACGTCTGACCAAGTCGGGAAAACGGCGAACGACGATCCCGGTGCTCGAGAGCAGCCAGCTCCTGTCGTTCTTCCCTTTTTCCGATACTTTGGCAACACGGCGATAGCTCCGGGGCCACGGTGCGTCGAGGTGGAGGTGAGAGACGAGCAGACGACTCTGATGAATCACCATCACGTCTCGATTCCAGAAACGAGCCAGAGCGAGCCTTCAGATACGCTGAGAGAGCTCCGAGCTCCAGCGGCGAGAGAAGCGACGGGGAACAAAGCGAGCCAGGAGCCTTTCACGGGGCTCTTCGACGACACGAATCCATCGCTGCCGTCCAGAACCATCTTGGCACGCCTGATACGCGTCTTCTTCCAGACCATGTCTTGCCATCTCCCTTTCCTGTCGGAGGAGAGAATCATGGCCGAGCTCGAGCAAGGCCAGCTCGAACCGCTGGAGGCGAATTGCATTGCTGCTCTCGCCTGTCGCTTCGGTGACGATCCGGGATCGAGGTCGCAGCTGTTTGGCGCTCGGCTAGAGACGCCCAAATCGAGAAGGCACGCTGCGTCATATGCCGGGGCCACTCCGAGTGTGGCTCGGTATGTGCGGGCAGAGCCCTTTGCGGAGAAGGCGAAGGAGCTGATTTATCCGATGTTTGCACTGCCATCGCTAAAGGTGTGCCAGGCGTTGGTGATGATCACGTGGATCGAGTGGGGAAGCGACCGCGATTCGAGCGCGTGGCTCTGGAGTGGACTGGCCATTCGGATGAGCCAAGACATGGGGCTTTCGTACTGGGACTCGCTCGATTCGATCTCGGACGGCGAGACGAGACGAGTGCACCGGCTGACCTTCTGGGCCGTCTACTTTCTGGATCGCGTCATCTCGTACGGAGCTGGACGGAGGGTGACGATCGCGCGAGCCGATATCGAGATTGATCCCCCGACGAGCGCAGAGTGCCATGGCTGCCGTCGCGAGCCTGCGAGGAGGGGCGTGAGCCACCCTTGGCCTCATCTCATCCGGCTGCTTGGCCTTCGAGGTGACATTAGCGACCAGCTCAACAGCCGCTCGGCTTCGAAGCCGGCCGACTGGGCCGGAGGCGGGAAGGAAGCGCTGCACGACTTTTTCCGCTCGCTGCCGATGGACGTGCGATTCAACGTGTCGAATCTGCGCAGCCATTCGCTCAACGACGCGGCACCGGTGCTGGTGATGATGCACTGTCTCTTCCACTCGCTCGTGTGCGTATTGCATCGACCAAGTCTGGTGCAGACGAAAGGCGACTGGACTGAAGACAGGGAGTTTGCCGAGGCATTTCAGTCGGCCGCATCGCGCTTTCCGGCGGAGTGTGCGTCGTCGGCGCGCTCCATCACCGACATGCTATCTTTTTCAGGCTTGGTGGACGAGCGGACGATCGTGTGCAACCCGTACATGGATCACGCCATGTTCATCGGGGCTATCGCGATGGTCGACGAGCTGCGACAAGTGATGCATGCGAACGGACGGCGGAATCGAGCAGTGGCGGGTGAGGCGGGTGCAAGCGCCACTGGATGCGATGCTAGCGACGGGGTCGAGGCTCGCTTTGCCGAGGAGACGCTGAGGGAGAAGATTGTGATGATGCGGGAGGCACTCGAGACGCTATCGCGGTTCTGGGGAGGGATCCGATGGGTGTGCGGATGGCTGGACGAACGAAGCCGGGCTCTGCAGCCGCGTGCCGAGGCGGAGGCGAGCGGAAGCAAAGCCACGTACCAAGCGGCTCCGGCCAAGGTAAAGGCGGATATGATGCGCTTTTTAGCGCGGCTGCGTGCAGCCAAGCGAAGCGCGCCATTGGAGCGGGTCGTGCAGGACGCTGTCTCGGGTTCGGCGAGTGCTGCCAAGCTCGCAAGTGTTCCGATCGCGATCGGCTCGCCGCGGAGCAGGCTGGAGGGGGTGGGGCTGTCCGATCCCTCTCAATCAGTTCAAAGCGGCGAGGCAGGAGAAACATGCGAAGGTGGCGACGCGTTGCGTGCGGCTACGGCGCCAGCCGGCGTGGTGCAGTTGGGCGCGAGCGAACCGCCATTTGGCGACGGGTGGGACTCGCTTGAAGCATTGTTGGGCGAGCAGGGGCTGGTGTTCGACGGCATCTGTGACTTTGAGACGGCCTGGGACGAGATGGGCGATTCGAGCGGCATGCTGAATTGCGGCTAAACCAGCGAAGCTTGACAGGCACCCAAAGTTGCTGCGGTAGAAGTGTGCGACGCGGACATGCACCTGGCTGCAGCACGTGAGCCACGGCGGAATACTATCCGCTGCGCCCCACGGAGATTCGGACATCGGACACCATGCAAGCTGAAAATCGTGTTGACTCGAGTCGAGCGAATTGACCGGCGCGTCTGGCCGGCCAGAGATATGGAGGTGGAGGATGACCGCGCGGTCGCGCAGCTGCTTGGTGGCGAAACCAGTGTGCCGCCAAGACTCGGTATTGCGAGGAGCACGAGGCTCCTGTATAGCCGATTCGGTATCGCCGCGCGGAAGCCTGATTTCCTGCAGCTCCGTGGCAACAGATCAGCTGCACATGCAGTCCGTTGTCTGACCGTCGCGCCGTTGTAATTGTGAGAGTCCACCAACCCCATTGCCGTAAAGGCAAGGACCATCCGGGAGGTTACAAAGTTGATAGGGACGATCAGGCGCGCTCTCTGACATCATGCACGGAAAATCGACGGATCAACTCGACCTGCAGGAGCAGCACGCAGTTGAAATGGCAGATTTCGGAATCCGAGCGGCATCCAGTGGATAGCCATTTGGGCGGCTGACCGCACGCAAACTTTGGCGCCGAGGAATTTCACCCCGAAGATCCATGACTCGCCGACACGTCGACCTCCACGGAGAAAACAAGGCGCTGGCGTGCGTTTTGCTTTGCCGACGCCATTTATTTTTGACTCGAAAC
Source organism: Moesziomyces aphidis (assembly GCA_000517465.1). Lineage (NCBI taxonomy): Eukaryota > Fungi > Basidiomycota > Ustilaginomycetes > Ustilaginales > Ustilaginaceae > Moesziomyces > Moesziomyces aphidis. The sequence continues at coordinate 460,614 of AWNI01000006.1, read as the reverse complement.
GCCTGACTCGTCGGCTTGCCCATCGGCTGCCGGATCTCGGCCAAGTCGCCGCATTCGCCGCAGCCAGCAGAAGAGCGCAGACGCCTCCACAGTGGTGTAGAGCCTCCACTCTCCACTTTGCCATTTCAAAACAGACGGTTTTTTTTT
>AWNI01000006.1:446399-460367 GCA_000517465.1 Moesziomyces aphidis | reverse complement strand
TTTTTTTTTCTTTTCATTATCTGTTTGCCGACGCGCAGCTGCGTTTGTACACCCGAACACCGATCGGAGTTACGAGGCGCATCTGTCGCTTGCTCTTCCCATCCAAAAATTTCCTTTGCCGCTGCCGCTGTGCACAGGCATGGCGCAATGGATGACATCAAAAGGCGGCTAAGAGATCGGCTCTGACGGGTCCACTTAACAGGCCCTCTCGGAGCCACCGTCGTCCGTACCTACCACCGTCCCGCCGTCGACGCCACCTGATACACTTCCTTATATCCATTCTCACACAAGCGGTGCGCATCGCCAATTCATCACTGATCACTGTTGCCCAACATCGTGACGTCTGCGGCCGCCACTCAGCCAAACACACCGGCTATGTCGCCGCACGACACCTCAGCCGACACCTCTGGCGCTCCTGCACTAGAAATGCGTCAGACAGCTCCTTCTGTCGCCGACTCGCAGCCTCTAGCTCGCGTCACCAGTACGGGCACCTGGGGCGAGCCGGAGCGTGGCGAGCACGTTAACGTCGACCAGGCTCTCCAAGACTTTCAGCTCGCCAGGAAATCTTCACGCCAATCCGCCACTGGCTCCATTCCACAGTCACCTTCGAGCGGCCTCCGCGGTAGCTCGGCCATCGCACGCGCACTCAGTGGCGGTGATCGCCCAAAACAACCAGAAAAGATCAACGAAAACGAACCCGACCTCGAGGCTGCTTCCGAAGGAGATGCCTACGACAACGATTTCGACCTCGGCAAATGGATGCTGACGCGCGGCGCCCAGGCCAAGGAGGAAGGCATCGATAACGGAAAGCCCCTCGGCGTTCTCTGGAAGGACCTCTCCATCACCGCCCCAGGCTCAGGCGGCGGCGGTGTCTTTGTCAAGACTCTGCCCGTCGCCATCGCCAACACCGCGTGGAGAGATCCTATCGGTGTCCTCACCACCATTTGCCCTCCCCTTGCAAAGGTTTTCGCGCCTCGCAACATGCCCACCACCAACTTGCTCCACAGCACCAGCGGCATTCTCAAGCCAGGCGAAATGCTGCTCGTGCTAGGCCGTCCAGGTTCAGGTTGCTCCACCGTCCTGCGCGCCATCACCTCCAAGAACCACTTCAACGTGAGCACCTCGGGCAAAATCCTCTATGGCGGCTTCTCGCCAGAAGAAATCAATCGCAAGTACCGAGGTGAGGTCGTCTTTGTCGACGAGGAGGACACCCACTTCCCCACGCTCACCGTCGGTCAGACCCTCGAATTCGCCCTCAAGAACAAGGTCCCGCACCGCTCAAGGCGGCTACAGGGCGAATCCCGCCAGCAATTCATCGAGACTTGCATCGATGTCATGCTCAAGATGTTCGGCATGTCCCACGTCCGCGACACGATCGTCGGTGACCAGGCCATTCGTGGTGTATCCGGAGGCGAGCGCAAGCGAACCACAATCTCCGAGGCGCTCGCCACTCGCGCCAGCGTCATCGCCTGGGACAACTCCACCCGAGGCCTCGACGCATCTACCGCGCTCGACTACGCTCGTTCCCTGCGAATCATCACCGATCTCGCCCAGCGTTCCACCATCGCAACCCTCTACCAAGTGTCCGAGAGCATCTACGACCTCTTCGATCGCGTCGCCGTCATTGATCAAGGCAGGTGCATCTACTATGGTCCTCGTAAGCTCGCTCGCTCCTACTTCTACGAGCTCGGCTATGACACACCCGATCGACAGACCACCGCCGACTTTGTCACTGCGCTCACCGACACCAACCAGGTCTCCTTCCGACCGGGCATGGAGCAGCGTGCACCCAAGACGGCAGAGGACCGAGAGCGGGCGTGGAGGCAAAGCGAGCTCTATCGCCAGGTCGAGACCGAGATGGCGTCATACGAGGACCACCTCGCCCACGCCGAGCAGGCCGAGCAACTCAAGCAGACAGTGCGCTCCGAAAAGCGCAAGGGTGTTAACAAAGGATCCAGCTACACGGTCAGCTTCTGGGATCAGATCGTCAGCTGCATCTGGCGCCAGCTCCTCGTCAAGTGGGGTGCACGCGGCGACCTTTATGTCAAGCTGTTCACCATCATCTCGGTCTCCTTCATGATCTCTTCGCTTTTCTACAACCAGTCCTACGATTCGCAAGGCGTCTTCACACGTGGAGGTATCCTCCTCTTCGCCTGTCTCTTCAACGGTTGGCTTCAGCTCTCCGAGTCCTTCGAGGCTGTGGCTGGTCGCCCCATGCTCAGCAGACATCGCCAGTTCGCCTTCTACCGCCCCTCCGCCGTGGTTCTGGCACGCGCCCTTGTCGACATCCCATTCTTGCTCGTCCAGTGTTTCCTCTCCTCGATCATCATCTACTTCCTCGCGAACCTGAGGAGGGACGCTGGCGCTTTCTGGATCTTCTACGTCTACTGCTTCCTCTCGTCGTACAGCTTGACCGCGCTCTACCGCATGTGTGCTGCCTTTTCCCCCGGCTTCAACGAGGCAATCCGATTCTCGGTACTCGCACTCAACGTCCTTATCATCTGGGTCGGCTACGTCCTTCGCAGGCCTCAGATGAATTGGCTCGTCTGGCTCAACTACGCCCAGCCCATCAGCTATGCCTTCGAGGGCTTCCTCGCCAACGAGCTCAACTACGACATAGAGTGCAACCCCGCGCAGATCGTTCCTTTCGGTCAGGTGCGTGATACGGCCTACCAGACCTGCTCGCTCACCGGTGGTGTCCCTGGCTCCATCGTCGTTCCGAGTGCAGACTACCTCTCGACCACTTTCGGCTACTCGAGGTCGCACATTGGTCGCAACATCGGTGTGGTGATCGCGTTCGCCGTTCTCTACCTGATCCCAACCATCATCGGTGCCGAGATCATGAACTTTGGCAGCGCTGGCGGTGGTGTCACCGTCTTTGCGCGCACAAAGGCAGCAAAGGCCAAGCTTGACGCGTCCAAGCCCGCCAAGGCTGATGACGTCGAGGAGAAGGCCGCTGTTTCGGCAGATCACCCGTCCCATGCAACCGACTCGAATGGCAGCATCACACGGGCCAACTCGCCTGCTGCTCCTGAAGACAAGGAAGCTAGTGCTAAATCGGCCGAGGAGCTCGACAAGAAAGCGATTTTCACCTGGAAGGACGTCTCGCTTCAGCTGCCCACTGGCCGCAAGCTTCTGGACGACATTACGGGTCACGTCAAGCCCGGCACGATCACCGCTCTGATGGGAGCATCGGGCGCCGGTAAGACGACGCTCTTGACTGCCCTCTCGCAACGCGGCGTTGCAGGCGCTCTTTCCGGTGACATCTTGGTTGATGGCAAGCCGCTCGGACCCGGATTCCAAAGGGGCACGGGCTTCGTGCTGCAGGGAGATATTCACCTCGCTTCCCAGACGGTCCGCGAGGCCATCGAGTTTTCGGCTCTTCTCCGCCAGCCTGCTGAGATCTCGCGCGAAGTCAAGCTGGCAGACGCCCAACGTGCGATCGAGCTTCTCGAGCTCGAGGATCTGCAGGATGCGCTCATCGGAGTGCCCGGCTTCGGTTTGGGCGTCGAGCGCAGGAAGCGAGTGACGATCGCCGTCGAACTCGCTGCCAAGCCTGACCTGCTTCTCTTCCTCGACGAGCCGACCTCCGGTCTGGACTCGGCTGGTGCTGCATCCATCGTTCGCCTCATTCGACGTCTTGCCAGCGAGGGTCAGGCGATCCTTTGCACCATCCACCAGCCGAGCGCGCTTCTTTTCGAGTCTTTCGACAACCTCCTGCTCCTCCAACCCGGAGGAAGGACGGCCTACTTCGGTCAGATTGGCAGCGAGCGAGCCCAGGGATCCGACAAGGTTCGAGAATACTTTGAACGCAACGGCGCTCCTGCCTGCCCTCCCACCACCAACGTGGCCGAGTACATGCTCGAGGTCGTTGCCCAGAAGTCCGAGAAGCCCTGGTCGGAACGCTGGAAGGCGTCACCCGAAGCTCGCGCCCTTCGCGCCGAGGTCGAGGCTATCAACTCGGAGCGCGCCTCGCGCCCTGTCGTAGAAGACTCGCGATCCACGCGCGAGTACTCTGCGACGCTCAAGACGCAGATCGTGGAATGCACCAAGCGTCAATTCCGCGATCTGTGGAGGGACTCGGCATTCGCGTACGGCGTGCTCTTCTCCAACATTGTCACTGGATTCGCGGCGGGCGGTGGATTCGCTCACCTCGGCAACTCGGTGACCGACCTGCAGTACCGCGTCTTCGTCGTCTTCCTTGTGATCCTCAACTTCCCTGCCACGGTCAACTCGATCATCTCGAAGTTCTGGGAGATGCGCATCACTTTCGTTGTGCGCGAGGGACCATCGAAGACCTACTCGTGGATCGCGTTTATGACGGCGTTTGTGGCCGTCTCGCTTCCCATCGCGCTAGTCGCATCGGTGCTCTTCTTCCTTCCCTCTTTCTTTTTGCCTTTCTACTCGCAAGCTTCGACGGTCGCTGGCATGTGGTACCTGATGATCTTCCTGGTCACGTGCTACGAGATGTTCTTCTCGCTGGCGCTGGCGGCGGCCTGCCCGACACCAGTGACAGCTGCCAATCTGCTGCCCTTCCTGCTGCCCTTTGTCGCCATTGTCAATGGCGTCATCAAGCCCAAGGCGACGCTTCCAGCGCCCTGGTCGGGTCTGATCTACGCCAATCCGCTGTACTGGTACGTTCGCTCGATGGTGGGCAACATCCTGCACGATCTGCCGGTGCGATGCCGCGAAGAGGATCTGGCCATCTTCAACCCACCTCCCGGCCAGACTTGTGGCCGGTACGCACTCGACTGGGTGCAGTCGGTGGGAGGACAGCTTCTCAACGCGGATGCCACCAGCAACTGCTCCTTCTGCCAGTACCAGGTGGGCGACCAGTTTGCCGCCACGCTCGGAGCCACTTGGGACTTCCGCTGGAAGGGTGTCGGCATTGTTGCGGGATACACCATCGGCCAGCTCTTCCTTGCCTACCTCGCCTACTGGTACTTCACCGAGAAAGGCTACGGCCTCGGCGGCGGCCTCGTCTCGGGTCTCGTCGGTAAGGTCAAGCGCTTTGGCAAGGGTCGCAAGTAATACTAGTCGACTTTCCACTCTTTATTGCAATCATAGAATAGATTTGGGTCTCATCGTTTCGTACCGAGTGTTGTGCTGTTTCGCCATATGTGTGCTCGCCATTCTCTGTCCACGCCCAGGCCCCTTCTCAGGTTCTGGACCACTCGCATCGCTTCAGGATTGAGCCACAACCACACTCGGCGTTTACGCAAACTGAAGGAACGTCATTGCTAGCACGCGATGAGCGGGAGTTGCTTACACTGCAAGTGCACTAAATTAAATCTGAATGAAGACCGACTAAGCATGCGGCGGTGATGCATAGCTCACGCGCTCTTGACTTCCTCGATGAGGCGCTGCAGGGCTGCCTTGGTGTCGACGTCGGTGTGCTCGGTGATCACGGCGACGCCGCGCTGTGCCTCGGCGTCGATACGGGGCTGGTCGAGGTAGCTGACGTGGCCGGTGTTACTTGCCTTTGTGAGGTCGTAGAAGGCTGCGGCTAGCTTGTCCGACATGCCTGCATTCTGGAATGTGGGAAGCCACTGATCTTCGGGGACAGGAACGGCGTTGACAGGCGTACCTGTGATCTCGGCGACGATCTGTGCAATCTCAGGCACGGTCTTGGGGGCAGTGACGAGCTGAACGGCGGTGATGTGGCCCTTGCTAGCGGCATCAGCTGCGGACGAGGGCGGGGCGATGAGATACTTGAGCGCCTTTTCTGCGATAGCGGTGGAGTCGATGAGTGCGTAAGGCTTGTCGAATGGGAGAAGCATGGAGGGAAGGATATGGGGAGGGTTGATGGCGAGCGGAAGCACCGAGTTGAAGTTGGAGAAGAAGTAAGGTGGGCGGAGAGCAATGGCTTCTACGCCGTCACGGAGGTCGGCGAGAAGGCCGGTCTCTGCGATGCGGACATTGTTGATGGGGCCTGTGCCCGAGGCCTTTTCTGCACCGATGGACGAGAGGAAGACGATTTTCTTGAGCGTGGAGCTGGCATTTGCGGCCGCCACGATGTTGTCGATGAACGTTTTGGAGAGGGTATCGGGATCTTCCTCGCCGTAAAAAGGGGGGTTCATGATGTACGCAGCGTCACTCCCGTCAAGAGCGTCCTTGATGGAAGCAAGATCGGAGACGTTGAGCGAGGACTGTGCAATGGAGACGTTGGAGCCGCTGGCTTGGAGCTTGGCAGGCGAGCGGGCGGCAAGGCGCACGCGGATGTCGGGATGCCTGTCCTGCAAAAGCTGGGAAAGGCGGGAGGCGCTGGCCGAGGAGGCAGGGAAGACGCTGATCTGAGTCAGTGTGGACATTGTAGCAAATATGGCTGATGTTGGGAGGAGTGGGGCGTCTGGCAGGACAAGGCTTGGTAAGCAGGAGTGAGTGAGTGATGATGAGAATGGTGCGGGCAAAGCGGGAAGCAATCGACTTATATAGACAAGCTAGTCCAAGGGATGGCGCTGAGCTTCATAAATCCGCGTTGCAGGCGGTGCTGTGTTCGTCAGACACAACCTTCATTCTCATACGATACCGTACGTCCACACAGTCAGTTCTACCGGCACGGACCAGCAGAGATACACTCACACGCGGACCGGCGGCCGTTGAGGGGTTGGCTCAGCCGTAATGTAACCACCACGACGGCAGACATCGGCGAGAGACCCTGCGTACTCATCGCGGATGGCGGCGACTGACACCCTCGCACTGAGGACGACGTGCGAGCGGAGGTGCCATGTGTCAAACCCACGGACGCCACGGACATTTGACAGGGTCGTTGTGGCCGATGACACCTTCTTTGCAGCAGACTGCAACACTGCTGGACCCTTATGTCCGTGGAGACCATGACGGAATCGCCGATCGCAAATCCCGACGCCGATGGAGGCAACATCTCGATTGCGAATAACGCTCATTAGTTAACGCCGGCTGTCGAAGCATGAAGCCCTTGTTGTCCTCGGGCGCATGTCGCCATTCGGTGGAGCTTGCACTAACCCCGGAAGGTGATGCACAAGAGACTCGCACCTGCTGCTCGCCGCAGGCGAGGTTCTAGAAGCGCAATCAGCGCAATCTGGTTTTGCTTGCAGAACGGCGGTCGCTAACCGTCAACGGTAGATGGCATTTTGCTGAGCGCGAACATTAAACCCGCAGATGCGCGTCTGCGTACAGCCGAGATTTGTGTGACAACCGCGTCCTACTCGACTGGGGCCGTGCGCCGGTCGGAACATCTTCTTCTCTTTCTCACACCTCGAAGCAGTCTAGGATCCTGCTGCGCCATGCCCGTCGTTCACGTCGTCTCGTTCAAGTACAAGGACTCGGTCTCGCCAGAGCAGAGGCGCGGGCTGTACGACGACTTCAACACCTTCCGTACAGCCTGCCTGTACTCTGATGGCCAGCCGTACATTCTCGACTTTAAGAGCTCCACCCACAACACCTCGCCCGAGAACGCGGGCAAGGGCTTCCACCACATCTTCATCTCCACATTCCCTTCGCAGGAGCACGTCCAATACTACCTCGAGCACGATCCCGTCCATCTTGCCTTTGTAGTACGTCAGTTGCCATCTACTCATCCCACGAACCAGTCACTGATTACCTCCCAAATACCCTTTTTTTTTTGTAGGACAAGGTCAAGCCTGCGCTGGCCGATGCCTTCATTTACGACTTTGAGATCTAGAAATGCGCGCATCGTGCTGCGCAATGTTAACAGTCTCGAGCTAATAATACAGTATACCCCGTCCTTGTGCGCTTCGATACATCAGGAACGAGCACGCGCCGAGCTGGACGACAAGACCGCACGTGCAGGTGCTTTGCCCGCCGTGGTGATCGGTGCAGCCGCTTCGCGCGTATTGGTCGCATTTGACAGCGGTCGCTTGACACTGCTCCCTTGCACCCCTTCGCTGCGCCGCAACGAAGCCGCCGTCGGCCGCGTCACGGACGAAGAAGAGGCCGACACGACCCGTCGCGAAGTGAGCGCTGGCGTCTTGTTCCCATTCAAGCTCGACACGGCACGCGATCTGCGCTGCTCATCCAGCTCTTGCTTCTCGCGCGTCGACATTCGGCGTCGCGATGGCTCTGCTGCTGCTTCCACTACAGCCGGCTTCGACAATCTTGGCTGCGCGATGGCAGCATCGTCAGCTTCGGGTCTCGGCCTCTTGGAGCTCCTCGGCGACGCCTCTTTCGAATCCGAGCTGCCGGTGCTCACTCGACTTGACGTTCGTCGACCTGTGCTGCTCGACTCGTTCGCCTGCTCCTCCCGGTCTGCTTTGCGCTTTCGTCCTTCGACGCGTTCGGATGTCTTTTCATACTCTACGGCTGCGGGTGCAGATGATCCGTCTGTCGTGCCTCCGCCCGACAGACGCGACGACCGTCGTGGTGCTGCTCGCGGCTTGCTCTTTGATGGCTCGGTCCACTTGTTCCCTCCAAAGATGGCCCCAAGCTCAGGATTGTTGCTGAGGCTCTCGCCGAAGCTGAGAGCCCCGCTCGCATCGTCAGTTCCTTTTTGCCCATCTCCGTCTGAAGTGGCTTCCTCGCTGGCAGCGTCCGCCGCCGAAACGGTGTCCGAGGCAGGTGCCGTCTCGGCGTCCTCCGCCACCACAGAGAGGCTGCCTAGCTCTGAGCGCCGTTTGGCATCGCGTGCGTGAATCTCGGCCACTTCGCCGTCGGCCAGGCGCTTGAGTGAAGTGAGAGGACCTATCTTCTCGGGACAGCCTCGCTCGAAACTCGGTGCGGCGGGATCCGCGAGCACGCGGTCGCGCTCGTTGCGGAGCTCTTGCGCTTCCGCTTCGAGGACGTTGCATCGCTGGGCCAGCTGCACTCGTGCTTGTTCGGCCGCCTGTAGCTCTATTCGGAGAGCGTCTGCTCGCTTCATGATCTCTGCAGACTGTGTCGCTTGCGCCGTGTCCTCCGGGCTGGAGGGCTGAGCTGCCTGGTCGAGCAGGTTGCGCGCACGCTGTTCGGCTTCGGCAAGCTTGCGCACTTCCTTGTCCTTGCGCGCAGCATTTTGCTCGGCGACAGCGAGCTGTTTGACAAGCTGAGCAAGCTTCTTTTCCAGCTCCGACTTTTCGCGCTGCCAGTCGATGCGCTGCGAGGTTCCGCCTGCCGATGTGCCGCTTGATGCGGCCGCAGCGGCCGACGCGAGCGAGCCGACGTGCACTGGTCCGTTGGCCTTGTTGAGCGAGAGACGCGCGTCGTTACGCAGATCCTCATGGATGCCGTGCTCCAGTTGCGCGACCCACGCCTGCTCCTTGAGCTCGGCAGCGAATCGTTGGTTTGCCGTCGCTTGGTGAATGTTGCGTTCGGTTCGGAGGTCCAGAAGCGACTGCACATGCGTGCTGATGGCTGTCGACGTAAGCTCGAGAGCGCGCAAAGCGGGATGCAGGGCTTTGCTCGAAGATGCGGAGACAAGCATGCCCGACGAGGTCGAGCGCAGGCTGTCGGTGGCTGGGAAGAGGTCTCTTTGGAAGAGAGGTCGATGTCCTTCGAGCCACGCGTCTGACGTAGAAGCCTTTCTGGACGAGGCGCCATGGCTGCTGAGACTGCCTGAGGATGTGGAACGGGTGCCAGCCGACCTTGGTGCAGATTCCGCGTCGCGCTTCTTGGCATCCTCTTGCTCGGCTTCGACCATATCGAGGAGCTCCTGGTCGGCGCGTCTGGCTGCGTTGATGGCATCGGTGGCAAGTCTCTTGAGCGCCTGGTTGTATTCTACGAGTGAGGTGCGCTTCTGTTCGAGTTCCTGTACCTGCTGAGCATAGGCGCTGGCGGCGCTTCCCCTAGTGCTTGACGACGTGGGGAGATCGTCAAAGGCAGAGGCAACGATCTGGAAGTCGGGCACGGCCGACCGAATGGCCGAGCTGGTCACCTCGCCAATCCTCGCTCGCACACGCGCCACCGAGCGATCATTGGCTGCCTTGTACTGCAGAGCGGATGCCTTGATCGCTTGCAGATCTCGACGCATGCGGGCCAGCGCGTCCTTGGTGGCCTTGTGTGCATTCTGCTCTGCCTCGAGCTGTGCAGAGACGTGGGTCAGTTTGGCTTTGGCCGCCTCGGACTTGCGCTCAAAGTCGGCGGCGCGCTCAGACTCCTCCTTGTGGAATCGCTTTGCACGTTCGAGTGAAGCGGCGAGCATACGATTCTTGGCGGTGAGGGCGGTGCGCACCTCGATGTCTTCCTCTCGCTGCGAGATCATGGCGTGGAGTGCGTCGGCAAGCACACCGACCGAGTCTTGATGCATGCCCGCCACATTGAGGGCGGAGCGGAGGTATCCACGAGAAATCAGGGTAGCATTGAGCTGTTCGAATGTGGGACGGCCCTTTTCAGTGCCGTCGATCGAGTCGTCCGCAGATAGGTCTGGCAGGTGGTCATAGCTGGGCGCTTTTGGTGCTGGCGCGGTGTCGCCGGCCGGAGAAGCCGAGGTTGGCACCATCGCTTCGGAGTGTGAGTGATGGCGTCTCGTGATGGATACCGCAAAGGACCACAATCAGAAGATGGTGGCCGAGACTGTTGGACGCGATCAGGGTGCGCTTTGGTCAAGACTGGCAATCTGCCGGTGCGCAGCGCTGGAGGGTTCGGAGGTTCGGAAAAGAACAACACTCGCGACGCGTCTCGCCTTCGACTTACACCATTCTCCTCCCGCAAGGCGGCAGACGGCAGCCACGGTCCAAATTGTGGAGAGGTGGACTCACGTGATGAGGGTCTTGTGCGGGATTTTTGGCGGCGCAAGGTGCGCGGGCATCGGGGCATCGGGGCCACTCTCGCGCAGCTCGACGCGACTCTTTGCGGTCCAACACTTGAGGCTCAGCTGACACCTCTCCTCCACGTCCCTCACCACACCACCATCACCACCACAACCACCACCACCACCACCATCGTCTAGCTCTGGTCTGCGCTGGCACCAACTTTCAACATGGCCAGAAAAGGTTACGCCGACATCTCGTATCCCGAGTCCGCATATGCCGACACGTACGACGAGCGTTCCATCGCCAGTTCCTCCGAAGGCGGCGGCTCAGCCATGCTCTCGCGCCGCGCGCCCTCGATCCAATCCACCGTCTCGAGGCGCAGGTTTGAAGAATACTCGGTCACGGAGCCCAGCATAAGTAGGTGATCCTCGGCTGTGATCAGCTCGAGAAAGAAGCGCTTCGACTCGATGATGCTGATCCCTCTGTCCCTCTCCTGACTGCGCAGGTCATGTCGGTGCCAGACGCCGCTTCAAGCCAGGCACCGTGGCGCTGCGCGAGATTCGCAAATACCAAAAGTCGACGGACCTGCTACTGCGCAAGCTGCCATTTGCGCGCCTGGTGCGCGAAATTGCCAACGACTTTGTCACGTCGTACGAACACGGCGAATACGGCTCGGGCCTCCGCTGGCAAAGCTCGGCCATCCTCGCACTCCAAGAAGCCACCGAGGCGTTCCTGGTCCACCTCTTCGAAGACGCGTAAGCTCATTCCCGCCCGCTCTCCAACCATCGTTCGTCGCAAGTTTCTAACGTCCTTGCTCTGTTTATTGACTGCGCATGCCAGAAATCTTTGCGCTATTCACGGCAAGCGCGTCACCGTCATGAAGAAAGACTTCCAACTTGCAAGGCGACTGCGCGGCAGATGGGATGGTCTCGGTGGCTACTAGTGTTCCCCTTCTCCCGCATCGCATGCAGTTTCGCTCTCTTGTTCAGCCCGCTCTTCTTGTGTAAATTCATGTATCATATTCACCCGCTGCCATCGCTGCAATGCTTCTAAGGTGACAGCAGCACCGTACAGCCTACATGATCATTGTGTCTAGCCACGACAGAGGGTCTTGACACGACGATCACCAGCCAAAGATGCCCTCGGTGATGCGGCCAAGCACGCTCGTGCTGCCGTTGGAGGCGCCTGCCTTCGCGTCAGCTGCGTTCGTGCTGCCTGCGGGTGCGGCCTTGGGAGCGCCTGCAGCGCCCGAACCAAACAGAGACGAAGCTGCCTTGAACGGCGAGCCTGCCAGCCCGCTGAGGTGGTTGCCCGACACTGAAGGCTTGAATGCTACCGACGGGTCGTCAATCACCGACAGTGGGCGACCAAAGGCGGGATACGAAGGGGTGCTGCCACTTGCCGAGGCTGCCTGGCCAGACGAGTTGGCGCGTTCCGAGGCACCCTGTCCAAACGCGATCGAGTGGCGTATGTTCGAGCTGCTGGAGCCCTTGCCATTGCCAAAGCTAGGCGCGTTCGAACCGCCGATCTTGCTTGAAGAAAGCGCACTGGCACCCGCGGCCGCATCGATGGAAGGAACAGCGATCGACTTGGACGATGCTTTGTACGTCTCGGCGGTGCGGCTGGAGGGGAAGACGTCCATGCGGAACACGGCATCGCTGCCGTTGGTGAGCGCAACCTGGTGAAAGTTGTCGTCCTCCCATCGGACGCCGACCATACAGGCGCCTGCCACCACCTCGCCGTTGCGACGCAGGGCATGCAGCGCCTGGAACGACTCGGTGTAGCGGACGCGCGTGCAGCAAGACAGTGCAGGAGCCGATGGCTGCGCCGACGCCTGCTCTTGCGCCGATCCGCTGCCCGTAAGATCGATCGCCTCCATCAGCTCGACGCCGCCAACGCTGGCGAAGAGCTCGAGTACAGCCTTTTCCATCCACGTCGGATATCCGAACACGAGCACAGTGCGTTGCGCAAGGCCCAGGGTCGAGTTCTTCTCAGCCGACGCATCGCCCGTCGGGGTAGAGGCGTATCCTTCGCTCGAAGAGGTGGCGGCAGGAGTCAGAGAAGGCGAGGTTCGCTGAAGCGCAGTCGCGGATGACGCCGACAGATTGTTCCGAGTTGGAAGAAGCTTCTGCGGCGATGTGGCATCGGCAGCGGCAGGGGATCGATAGTTGGCCGTGTACATTCCGCTGCTGGTGCTGGACGTACCGAGCAAGGACGAGTGAGCCGCTGTGGACGTCTCATCTTCAAGGCGCTCTTGCGGAGGAGCATCGTCGTCCTCCTCCTCGTCCATAGCGCCACTCGCCACATTGAAGGCTGCGGATGCCGCAGGCGGAGTCGAGTTGGAGCGGATGGAGCGAGCCGGCGACTCCATCGACGTTTTGCGCGCTGGGGTGCCAGAAAGGCCGGTGTTGGCAGAGGCAGGCGCCGGTGTTGCCGACTGACGCCCACCGCGTAGGCCACCGGCACCAAAGATGCTCTCTTTGCCGCCTCGCCAGGGCGTGCCAGGCGCGGCGGAGCCGGCTCGACTGAAGGAGGCGTCGTCGCGCCTCTCGTTGAAGAAGCTCGAGCTGAAGCGACCCACGGGCGAAGGATGTCCCTTGGACGAGGGAGTGCTCTCCTCCTTGCCTGACTTGGAGGCGGGTGTGCCAAAGGCGATGCTCGAATCGGCATCCTGGACTGCCTCGGGAGAGGTGGGCTCGGTCTGGCGCGAAGGGAGCTTGTAGGGCTTGACTACCTTGGTGCGGCTGAGATAGCCGGGAATGTAGCTCATGTTGTGACTCTGCTGCTCCAAGTTGAGACGCTGCTGTTCGATGAGCGCCTGCTGGTGCTGCTGCTGTTGGAACTGCTGCTGATGCTGCTGCTGCTGTTGCGACGACTGTGGCGTGCCAAAGTGCGGCAGCCCGTGTTGCTGCGTCGCATTGTGGTGGTGCATGGGACTGCTGAACGGCTGCGTCTGCGGCTGAGCCGAGAAAGGTGCGGGAGAGGAGGAGTTGAAGCCGAGGGCGCCCTGACCGAAGGCATTGCTTTGTGTCGAGGTCTGCTGACCAAAGTTTTGCGACTGCGACTGCTGCGGAAAGCCCGACGAGGTGGATGAGCCAAAGAGGTTGGTGTTCTGTGGCGTGCCGAAGAGGTTCGGCTGGGTCGAGTTAGACGCAGGAGTGCCAGTGTTGCCAAAAAGAGAGCCTGACGGCTGCTGCTGCTGCGTTGGCTGCTGTGCACCTGGAGTGCCAAACATCGGCTTCTGTCCAAAGAGCCCGCCTGACTGCGGCGTTCCCTGCTGCTGCTGCTGCTGCTGTTGCTGCTG
>AWNI01000006.1:416801-437316 GCA_000517465.1 Moesziomyces aphidis | reverse complement strand
CCGCCTTTGCGCTCTCGTCGGGAACGCTTGGTGCAGCGCTTGCGGCCTCGCTCGCGGGTGTGCGCAGCATCGCCGTCTCCTTTGGTCACTTTATGGCCAATCCACCCACGTTTGCCGACCGTTCCAAGGCGCGCGGACCGGGGCTGGAGGCGAGCGAGCTGCGAAAGGTAGCCGCCGAGGCCAACCGCTTCAGTGCCGGCCTCATCAAGCGTCTCTACGACAACTGGCACAACGAGCCCCAGGTGGGCTGCTACAGCATCAACGTGCCGCTCTGCGAGACCGTGGCCAAGCCTCAGGTCGTGTGGACTCGCATTTGGGAGAACCGCTACGGTCCGCTTTTCGCCGCCGAGACCACGGCCAACTACCCTGCGCCACCTGCACCTCAACCCGCCACGGCACCTACACCTCAGAACTTGCTCCACTTTGCTCCCAACATGGCGTCGCTGCTTGGGCCCAAGCAGCTGCCGGAGGGCACCGACGTGTGGGCCATCCTCAATGGCTACATTAGCGTCACGCGCCTCCGTCCGAACTTTATGGAGGTCGATCACAAGGGCCGTGGACTCGGCTTGCCTGCTGGCGACAGCAGCGATATGGCACTTGACCCGCAGGTCGCAGGTAGCAAGAGCGATGCGTCCTCGCAGCCGGCACAAAACCTCCAGGACGGTCTCGAAGTGGGAATGCGCTGGCGCCTATAAAGTCCCGACATGGTTGGAAGATAGACAGTCTGCGAATGGCAAGATAGCATTGCTGTGGAAACATCAGGGCTTGCCGGGGCCAGAGTGCGACGAGTGGATCTGCTTATGCGTCTCGTTGGCACCCGCGTGCAGGTGCGGCTTGTTTGCCGGAATGTCGATGTCCTATCCGATGTGATTTGGAGTGTCAGCTTTGTCACAGTCGGAAGGTGACCGGGCCAGAGCACAGCGTACTTACATGTGCGTGAACAGGCTGGCGCAAAACATCGCCTCCACGACCGCCGGTGTTGACATCGTCCCTGCCCGCCTCTGGGTTAGGGATCGTGTTGATCGGTACCTTGGGGTCGGCCTTCATATTGCCACCTCCAAGCGAGTAGTTGTTCGGCAGCGTGTCCGCCACTTCCTGCTGCGGTCCCGACGACATATTGAGGTTCGACATTGTGTTCCGAGGTGTAGATCGAGATGAGCTTTCTGTGATGGGTGGTCGGCGGTGGCGAGGTGAATGGGCTTTATATTGGAACAGCGGTCGGTCCGTAGTCGGTGGAGGAAGCGGCGTTGATGAATGATCCTCCACCTGGAAACACAGTATGCATGCGACTGCACCCTTGAGTCACCACGCGCGCCACCACCGCGCCGGAAGAATTGTGCGCCTCAGTCAGCGCTTCGGATCGATCTTCCGACATTGCGTTGGCGATCCTCGGCTCTCGTTCACGCTACGCAGCTCTTACGACAGCGGCACTCGCGACGCAGTGCAGGAGCCAAAACTTCCATTCCGAAAACTGCAACGCGAGCTACGAGTCAGCGTGATGAACCCACAGCGAGCCTGGGAATGCGCATCAAGCGCCAGGGACGTGGCCGAGTTCGGGCGTACCCTCGGCGCGCGGCTTCGAGTACTTGGTCTCGACAAAGGCCTTGATGTAGGGCAGGCCCGTTGAATCGTCGGTGCGCTTCTGGTCAAAAGCCCTGTAAGCCTTGGCAACGTCATCGAGGGCAAAGCGGTGGGTCAAGATGAGCGTCGGATCAAACTTGCCCGTCGCGACAAAGTGTTTGAGCACCTTCTCCATGTACTTCTGCACGGGAGCCTGGCCGTTGCCCTTGAGCGTGATGCCCTTCTCCATGAGGGCGCCAATGAGGAAGCCGCTGCAGTGGCCTGCGTAATCAGCGATGACGCTGATGCGGCCGCGCTTGCGAGTGGCGCGGATGGCCTCGTTGAGCGTCTCGGGCGTGTCCGTCTCGAGCGAGAGCGTCTGCATGGCACGGTGCAGGAACGACTTGGAGTAGCGGAAGCCAGCAGCGTCAAACGCCACATCCACACCGCCCGGCAACCTCGAAAGGATCTCGTCGGCCACGTTGGCGGTGTGGTCAAAGTTGATCGTCTCCACGTTGAGACGGTCCTTGACCCAGCTCAGACGCGGGGCGACATTGTCGATGATGATCACCTTGCGGGCGCCAAAGACCTTGCAGAGCCACTGCGCAATGAGCTGGCCAATGGCACCGGCGCCCCAGATCGCCGCCGTCTCGCCCTCCTTGAAGTCGATATCCACGACGCTGTGATAGGCCGCGAGTGCCACGTCGGCGAGCAGGATGGCCTTTTCGTCGGGCACCTCGTCGGGAATGCGGAAAAGGTTAACGTCGCCAAACGGCACACGGAAGTACTCGGCCTGGGTGCCCGCATATCCGCCGAGCAGGTGCGAGTATCCGAGGATGCCGCCGATCTTGCTGCCGTGGAGCTGCTCCATCCTGCTGCTCCTGTTGGTGCGGTCGCACATGGTGAATTCCTCCTTCTTGCAGTAGTCGCAGCTACCGCACGCCACCGAGAACGAGGCGACCACGCGGTCGCCCTGCTTGAATTTGGTCACCTGGGCGCCGACCTGGTCGACCACACCGACACCTTCGTGGCCGAGGATCTCGCCTTCGTGGACGTCGGGCACATCGCCGTAGTAGAGGTGCAGGTCGCTACCGCACACCGTGACGCCCGTAGCGCGCACAATGATGTCGGTAGGGTCGGTGATGGTGGGTCGGGGCACATTGGCGATGCGCACATCGCGCTTGCCCTGCCACGTGAGCGCGTGCATATCCGCCTCGCCAGGCTTGTAGCCCGCCGCCGTCGCAGTGGGCTTGGTTCCGTTGTTCGTAGCAGTGGGGGTCATGCTGATGATTTCAGTTGGGGGAGTTTTCGTCGTTGGTGCTGTCTGTCTGAAGTCGAAATCGGCACGGAAGAATGCAGAGAGTTGAGGGGGAAGGGGGGGAGATGCAACGTCGGAGGGGGGCGAGCGTATATACCTCGTCTTGCTTGCGCTGGCCACAGGTCGACTGAGCCAGCCGTCGAACCGCCTCCCTCTGCTCCTTCGCTGCTCCGCGCTGTTGACCAGCTCGACAGCCGCCCGCGACATCTTTTGCTCCAGCAGCAGGAGGGATGTGACTCAGGGCAGTAGCCTCCTCCCGCCCGCTTGCGCACGTCGCTGCGATCGGTGTGAGTGTTCGAGCTGGCCCGCACGGCGAACGGGATGAAAGCTGACTACCGCCATCCGCAGCGCAGTGTCTCCAGGCTGGCAGATGCACGCGTGGAGCGACGGGCTGTCGTGGCAGACCCAACCTGTCGAGTAGGGCGCCGCAGATTTCCTGACTCAGCCCTTGGGAGGATGGCCCGTCCGAAAGCCAGCACTACTCATCTCCAGCCTCATACGAACTGCTGATTATCGTGGCATCCCGTCGGGCGCCTGAGCTTCAGCTGTCGACACTAGGCGCTGACTGACAGTTCCCACGGTCTCCTCCGACCCACTTTCTCCACCGAGCGACCTGCACTGGAAAAAGACAGCAGTCGCGAGAAATCAAAAAAAATACAGTTGCGGCGTTGCCGAAAAAATCAATCAGGATATCTAGGGTATCAAAAATGGCGTGTGACTTTGCACTTGCACGCCACAGCATGTGCTCTTGCTGCGTCAGTCGCTCCAGTCGGACTCATCCCGCTGATCGCGCAGCGACACCGCAGCTGGCGCTCTGGTGCGCCCCTTCTTGCTCTTCTGCTTCGTCTGTCCATCTTGGCGGCTGCTTGACGGCTGTTTGCGACGCTTTGGCCCAGCACGTTCCGCCACAGTGGAGTCGAGGCTGCCTCGTTTCATTGCGCTGTGCCGCTGGTGTTGCGCCTCGCGTTCCTCCTCGGCGCGGCGTGCGAGCGCCGCAATCTCGGCATTGCGCTGGTACTCGGATTCCTGCGTCCATACGCCCAGGGTCACTTTGGCGCGCTCGACCGCAGCCCGCTCGGCAGGGTCGGTGCGCAAGATGGACTGGAGCTCGTCGTGCTCAAACAGCAGGCGGTCCACCTGCTCGTCGGTCAGCAAGTCGATCGGATGCGGCTTGGCATCGGCGACGTCGGCCGAGTCGCCGTGCATGCGGTTGGCGGCAGTGTCGATTCCTTCCGCTTTCAGGCGCTTCTCGATTCGCGGCCAGATTTCCACGTCGTCGTCAGCCTCCTCAGCTTTCAGCGCTTCCGTGGCGTCCCGCTCGTCGGCATGCCGAGTCGTCGACACGAAGCATTCGAGCTCGTCCCAGTCACTGTCGAGCTCAGAAGCCTCGTCCGACGCAGGCGCCTTGTCCTTCGAACGACTCTTTCGGCTTGTAACGTTGGCGCGCGGAGAAACTCGCGTGTCTGTCGTCGCTCCGGTCGCTGTCGGAAGCTTCGCTGTGACTTTGCCCTGCACAGCCTGCCACACTTGCAGCACGTCGATTGCATGGACGATGAGATCACGACGCACGAGTTCCGTCATTCTCGCGGGGGCAGGCTCGCCATCCTCGCTGGCCTCCTCCTTGTTGGCGGCTTTGCGGCGGTTCTTGTAGCGCACCTTTTGAGAGATCGGAGCGAGACCGGAGAGCCAGGGGATCTTGAGAGCTTCCAGCCGGAGTGCGGCGCAGATCTCGGCGTGGAGCGCCATGGCATGCCTCTTGCCAAGGTTGTCCGAGCTCGCTTCTGCATCGGACCGATGTGCTTGAGCCACGTCAAAGTTGAGTGCCTGGAGCGTGTGGCGAAAGATCTCGGTCAGGGGCGCCGGCATCTTGAGGTGCGCTTCCATGGCCAAGACGGCCGCTGCAAAAGCAGCATAGCGAGTCTTGGATGCACCTTCTTGGCGCTGCCGCCACCAGAAGGAGCACACGTGGAGCGCCGTCGCCTCTACGGCCTCGAAAGGCGTGTTGGAAAGGATGCGAGTTGGATCGAAGGAGATCTCGTGTGTTCGGTCCCCAAGGGCGGACGCTTGAAGAGGTTTGAGATAGCTGAGGACGGCGGGGTTGAGGGTGGGATGTGCGGATTCAAGCTGGCAGCGGAAGAAGGCGAGCACTCTGCGCACGTAGACGTCTGGGTCAAAGAGTCTGACGCCGCGTACGGCATCACGGACGAGCAGACGGAGCCAGTGGAAGGCGCGGCGCACGTGGGCAAAAGGGATCTGGGCGGCGTCTGCGACGGTCTCGAGGTCGACGCGGATGCCTTGGAGGCGAAGGACAGCATAGCAGCATGCAGTAGCGAGGTAAAGCGACATGGAGCCCCAACTGATCGGAGGAGGCACGAATCGAGCCGGTAGATCTTGATATCCCGTGTCTGCGCCCTCGGCAACTTCGGATTCATCGGCAGCTTCTACATTGTCCGGCAATGCGACTTGCGGTTTGTCCTTTATGTTCCAGGAGATCTCGCGAGCCCGTTGAAACAGAAAGTCGGCCTGGTCCAAAAGGGTCGGGTGCCCAAGAGCTGTCAAGATTCCCGAGATGCGAGCATCTACTTCGGGCTTTCGATGGTAGCGGTTACGGATGCGCCCCTCTTCGGTTGTAGAGAGCCATCGCTGCAGAACGAGAGGATTGCGGTGCGGTTCGAGAGAGTTCCAAGCGGTGCGCTCAACAGAGGGCCCGCCGAGGGCGTAGGCGATCTCGTAGCGGTTGGTAGGCTCGTACAGGTGGAGATCCTGAAGGACGGTGCCGCAGTCGGAGCATACATCTTGGCCCACCTCGGCGATGAAGCTGAGGGTTTCTTGGGAGCCGCACTCAGGACATGTAGACGGCATGACTTTCTCGCGATATCCTGCGTGTCACTCCGGGGGAGAGTGGCGCTTGCTTGACATTGCCGCCAGATGGGATCTCGCGGGCGTGGAGCCGCCGAGGCGCGACCGTCGGTAAATATAGTGGGCTGAGACTTGTATGGCTGAGACCGGATATGGCTATGTCGTTGTCTATCAGTCAAACATCCTCGCTTGACCGATCGGGAGAGGTGGATGGTGGAGGTGAGGTGTGATGGAGCTGCAAGAGCGAGCTGGTCAACTTAGCCTGAGCGGGACCAGCGGACGAACGGTGGACCCTGTCCCAAAAATCTCGCCGTACTGCAAACGAGTCGATTTTTGATAAAGTGTGTTACGCCGAGCAGCTAACAAGTGTGCATTGCGAAAAATTCATCGCAAACACGACACGCGAGCCACGCCTGTGCGGAAAAAGAAGAAACGGCGTGCGGACAGGACTGCGGAACAAACGAGGCTCGGACCCACTGCGCGTCTCCGCTCGGGTCGAGGCTCTTGCGCATATGCCAGACTCTCCAACGCTTCTGCATCCTCCAACAGCACACACCATCCATCACGCTCGCGCGCATTGGCTTGTCTGGTGTCCGGCCGTTCCGACGCTCGCCCCTTTCGGTCTTTCCTGGCGCGCTTGCAAGCTTGCCTCGGCCGACTCGCCTCCCGCCTCTGCCTCTTGGTGACGCTTCCCGCAGCTTGCGCACCCGGGCAGACGTCCCTTCAGCCACGGTCATTACTCGCACGTCCCCGCCCACGCCGTTGCATCAGCGATCCGTCGTGGCCATATTGACGGTCGGATCCGCGCG
Source organism: Moesziomyces aphidis (assembly GCA_000517465.1). NCBI lineage: Eukaryota > Fungi > Basidiomycota > Ustilaginomycetes > Ustilaginales > Ustilaginaceae > Moesziomyces > Moesziomyces aphidis. The sequence goes on along the minus strand of AWNI01000006.1, from coordinate 430,770 downwards.
TAAACAATCGTCTTCAACCCCACCACTCGCACACCCACCAGCTCGCACCATCCTGGCCCAGTGAAGCAAAGGTGCGGCCCCCACTATCTCTGACACAAAGTGACGACCATTGTCGCTCGATACAATCGCAGGCAGCATCGGTGTTCGCTGCGAATCCTCTCTCGCCAAGTGAACGACTTTTGGCTCGCCGCATCTCGCCCCCACATTTAATCTGGCAGCACTCGCACCTGGGCTGCCCAACGCCTCATATGTCGTATCCGCAGCATCCGTCGCCTGCGGGCGGCGCCTTCGCTGCTGCGAGCCCCAGCGTCATTCGCAGCCAACCTCTTCCCTCTGTTCCTTCTCAGCCGCAGATGATCCCAGGCATGGGCATGCAGCAGCCACACTTTCCTCCGCAACAGCAGCACCAGCCGATGCCTGGCCATCCCAACCTGCACCGCCCAATCGCCTCACTGCCTTCCCACGCCCGTCACATGCAGCCTCCACAGACACCTTCGGCACGTCCGATCATGCCTGGCGGACGCCTTCCGCAACATCTTGGTGGCGCGCGGATGACCCACCCATCGGCTGATCCGAGCGCATCCTTCAAGCGGCCCAAACTGGTGGGCGACGGCTACGAAGCGTCCTATCTCGTGCCCGGCCCCAGCAACCGCATTCTACTATCGCTCAAGTCGGGCTTGCCCGTCCAGATCGATTGGGCCCTCTCCCGACTGGTCCACGTCACCGCCAACAATCGCGACCCAGCGGCACGCGAGTTCACCCTGGACAGCGTCCCCGGCCTCGCCGACGCCCTCATCTCCTACGTGCGCAGGACTCACGCCGCTCTCACAGACCAGCCCGCCTCGCAATGGGCAGCGTCCTATTTCGAGCAGCCCGCAGACACCATCGACGTGGGTGTCGGCGCTCCCGGCGACACAGGCCACTCTGGCACCACCAGCTCCTCGCTTTCACTAACTCTCGCCAGGAACGCATCCTCTTCACACATCCAGGCCGGCCCATTCAACCCGGCCATTCATGCAGATCACGCCATCCTCATGCGGCGCACGCTTGAGGCGGCTCTGGCGCTGCGCAACTTTGCCACACACAGCGCCAACATCCGCAGCTTGGCCGCCGTCAAAGGCATTTTCGCCCTCATCCGCGATGTCCTCTCACTTCCAATCACAGCCGTCCGCAACGGCGTCAGTCACACGTCCTCGCACGATACAGGCTCCTCCTCTCACGAAGATGGATGGCTCGAGATGGATGGGATCGCCGAGCTACGCTTGTACTTCCTCGACATTCTGGAATCCCTCGCATCCAGAGTCGTACTCACGCGTCGCGCGCCCAACGCCTCGTCCAACCCTCCATCCGCCAATGGCACCCTCTCGCACTCGGCCGAGGCCAGGCCGCCAACCAGTGCGAACTCCCCTGGCGACGACATATTTGCATTGCTGCTCTCCTTTGCGCTGCATTCCAAGGACCGCGCTTTCCTGTTGGGCTCGCTGCGATGCCTCGGTACGATGGCAGCCAACGAACGCAACGAAGCTGCCTTTGTCGAATCTACGCAACCAGATGCTCAGCAGTCTCCGGGTCTTTTGCAGCGCTGCGTCGAGTTGCTGCCCGTCACGCAGGACGTCGAGCTGCTCGAGCCGCTTCTCGACCTGCTGTACCAGCTCGTGTGCATCGGCAACAACGCCATCAAGATTGCTTCCGCGCTCTCTTTGGATTCTCGCCGTCCCCGTTCCCCCTCGTCGGGCCAACTTACGGCAAGCAATGGTCGCACCGGCGCTTCCAGGTCGGACCCGCGCCTCGGTACTCGTGCCACAGCCCGAACAGCCGCGCTCGTGCGCTTCCTGTCGCGCAATCTGCAGCTCGGTCGCACCATGTGGGAGCGCGTCATGCCGCTCCGAGTGCCGCAGGACTGGATCGTGAGCATCCCGAACCGCCAGCTCGAAGCGATGCGCCGCTCGCGTGAAGTGCAGATGCGCCTGGCGCGCGAGACGCCCGAGGAGCGTGCTCAACGCAAAAAGCTCACGCGCCGAGAACGACGCGAGATCGCAGGCCTCAAGGAGCCCGAGCGCGGCATCGCGTGGATGCAGATGGTCTTCCAACGCAACCCGGAGCGGGAAGTGACGCAGATGGAGTTCTGGACGGCGTACAAGGAGGAGTTCCAGGTGAACAACGACGGCGTGCCATTACAGGCGGCAGCCGAGCTGATCCGCGCAGTCAGCACCGTGTTTCCGCAAGCGGCAGCCATGGTGATCCCAGCTCAGGAGAAACAGCCGCAGCGGTTCGTGATCCGGGGCATCGACGTCAAGGAGCGGCAGCGCGACCAGCTCGAACCTTGCCGGTGTTGCTGGTCGACGTGTCCGGCACCGGAGACCAACACGCTCGAGGCTCAAAAGAAGCACGCCAAGCTGCACGTCGAGCATGCTGCCGACGGACGCTGCCGATGGAAGAATTGCAGCTTTGATGTCAAGAACAGCCCGGGCGCTGGTGCTGTGGTGGAGGTGCAGCAAGTGCTCATGGCGCACGTGCTCACCCATCTCAAGACCGATGGTTCCGCGGCCGCAAAGAAGGCACGAAAGCTCGGCATTGTGGTGGATGACGACTTGAAGGTGGTGTCGGGTGCCACGCACACGGGCGAGGCCGCTCCCATCGTCACCGGCAAGGGTGTTAACGGCGCCCGGGCGCTACGAGCGCGAAGGAAATCGGATGGCGGCGAGATCTCTTTCACCTTGGACAAGGCCGATCCGGCCCAAGCGAGCGGCAACGTTCGTGAGGCCAAGGTAAGCCTCAGTGCGGCTCGTTCGGACGGCACGGTGGACAACCCGGGCATGTACGTGTTTGACGTTACGCGAACGCCGACGACGGGCAACGACGATGCGCTGTCACCGATGGGGCCCGCTTTCACGTCGGTGCTCATCCTGCGCATGCTAACCCGACGAGCGGCGTCGTTAGTGCAGAAGGCCGGCACGAAGGAGGACGGTGAGGGTGAAGAGCAGGCCGACGCTGCGGCGATGCGAGGATTCGGCGACGAAAAGTTTGGACTGCCGCTACCGGCCAACTTTGGAGCGTCGGAGCGCGGAAAGCAATCGGAGGCGGGAGAAAAAGGGGATGTGGCCGACGAGGGCGCCGATGGCTCAGCGCTCGGTGGAGACGAGGAGGACTACGAGACGACCGCAAGCTGGGCGGTGGAGAGTGCGAACCGCGTGCTGGATGCAGTGGAGAGCGTGGAAGAGGAACTGATGCACCATGCGAGCGAGAACGACATTCTGTCTTCGTACATCAACGAGACGCTCATGGAGCTGCGGCGCAGGCCGACCAATTCGGTGGCGAGCTCCAAGGCGTCGACGTCGGCGTCCTTGGTGGGTCGAGTGGACCCGAGTCTGTCCTTGTAGAACCACGAAAGCATGTGCGAACGTTCAAGAGAAACAATCGCCTCAGAGTGCCTGCCAAGTGCTTGTCGCCATCTTCTCTGCGGATGGGGTATGCGGTCGGCTCGGCTCGTTGTTCTGACCCAAGAGGAGTGAGTTCTGTGTGTGTTTTGGAGGCGGATGCGCTCTGTTAGGATGGCGCCCACTGGTGCGGAGACGCGCGCGGCAGCTGAAAGCCCGAATTGAGCCAGAGAGGCCGAGTCGAGACGCGAGGCGAATCAATCCGACTTTTGGCTCGAGAGCGAGTGTTGGCTCGGCGCGGCTCGTGCTGATGCGGCCGTCCGCCAATCCAGGGTTCAGGCGAGTGCGTCTGTGCCCCACCCTGTCTCTTCCATCCCACCACGTCGCATCATCGCATCCAATCGCATCAGCAGCAGCATCACTGCCTGTCTGGCTCCATCTGACAGCACCACAGAAACCGACGCAGGAGGCACAGTACTTGCCGCTGCAACGCCACCCCCTGGCGCACCTCCGCTGCCTCCACGCGTTGTCCCGCTCGACACGTGCTGGCTGGATCTGTCTTTTGGCACTACGGCATCCCCTAGGGCTCGGATCCAAGCTCATCGTCGCTTCCACCGCCCACCTTGCGATCCCTGTGCGCCAACATGGAATACACCGTCGGCTACAATCTCGCGTGATCGGATCCCTCTATCGCATCAGTAAACCCGGCCCAGCCACTCGGCCTAATTCACTAGACACGATTTTGCACGCTTTCCCGCCGTACCGCCCAACCTTACCCTCGCAACATGACCTCGCACAGCCCAAAGTCGTCGCCAACTCTCCACATCAACAAGTGGTCCGAGCAGCAGGTTGCCGACTGGCTCTCCACCATCGGCCTCGCCAAGTATGGTCGTGACTTTATCTCCAATGGCATCACCGGCGATGTCCTCGTGCTCCTCGACGACGAAGCACTCAAGGACATCGGCGTCGTCACCATCGGCCAGCGTCTCGCTATGCTCTCCGCCATCTACCGTCTCAAGACCCAATTCGGCATCCCCATCCACGACGGAGACTGGCTTCCCAAAGCTGTAGAGGCCCAAGAGCACGCATCCGACACACTCAGCACAGCTCATATGGCGTCAGCGCTACGTCAGCGTGACGATCGCATCCGTCTTCTCGAGTCGCAGATCCTCCGTCTCGCAGACTACCTGGCACGCTTCCAGCAGGACATGGCCTCGGTCGCGAGGCAAGTCGGCGTCAAGGCGCACTCCATCGACACCCCCATCACGCTCGTCTCCAACTCGCTCCATTCGCAGCAAACATCCGATTCCGGCGTCAGTGGAATGTCGACATATCCTTCCAACCCCGACCTGGGATCCACCGCTTCATCCAGCCTCCCGCTCGAGTCGCCCACCTCGCGCCACTTCACCGGCCTCGTCTCGCCAACCCGCTCCGGCTTCACCTATCCCGCTGGCCACGCTATGAGCGGATTCAAGCCCGCCACCGTCACCTCGGCCAGGTCCGACAGCATCGGTGCCAACTCGCCCATGACTCCCACGACCACCGTGCATCCCCACCCGCCGACTAGCACTGGCGCACCTGCAGGTGCTTCGGACCTCTCGCCCACACAGTCTACGCCATCAGCCACTCCGACCTCGCTCGGCTCTTACTCGGGCTTCCCACAGCAGGGTCCGCAAATCCATCAGCAGCAACCACCATCGAGTGCCGGTGCCGGCTCCATGGTCAGCCCCACTCGTCGTCTCGCCCACCAGCATGCCATCTCGCAGTCCGATGCTGCGGGTCCATCGAGACCGCGCGCCGGCTCCTTGGGTGCTTCGAATGCGCTTTCGTCCGCTGCGGCCTCTCCTTTTGCTCCTGCAAGCACCAACGGCCCCAGCTCAAATGGCGCTTCGGTCTCCTCGACCGACCGCGAGGATCGCAAGGATGCTGCGCTGGCAGATTCGAACGAGCCCAAGCCGAAAGCGACCACGTCAGCTGGATCATCCACCGCAGCCAGCGCACCAGTCTCGGCCTCGGCCAGCTCGAGTTCGTCCGACAGCAACCCGTACAAGTCGTTCCGCGTCACGCTGGACGACCCCTGCTACAAGGTCCTGCCTGCAGCGCTCAAAAAGTACAAGATCAACGACGACTGGCGCAAGTACGCGCTCTTCATCTGCTACGGCAAGACGGAGCGATGCCTCAGCTACGACGAGAAGCCGCTGCTGCTCTTCCAGAAGCTCAAGGAGAACGAGCAGAGCCCCGTGTTCATGCTTCGCCACATCCGCGATGTCAAGTCGCCTATCGCCATCGCCGAGGCCAAGGCGGCATCCAAGCTGCAAGAGCGCGACGGCGATGCTGCCGCCAACGCAAAGAAGCGCACGGCGGTCAGGACCGATCGACGTCGCATCATCGCAGGGACGCCGCCGCCGGGCGCGCTTGTCGCCAACACCTCGAGTCCCGTCGAAGTGGGCCCTGCAGCGGAGCTTCCGGAACGCAACAAGACGGCGAGGACGTACGCCGTGGCCATCTACCCGTACATGCCCGAGCGCGACGACGAGTTTGACGTCAACGTGGGCGACACATTTATCGTGATCAACAAGGCCAAGGGCTGGTGGATCGTTCAGAGAGATGCGGGAGGCGATGGGTCGGGCGACGTCGTGTACAGCGTTCCGGTGGGCGAGGGCGGTCCAACCGATGACGATAGCACGACAACGTACTCCAACTACCGCGCAGAGTACGCGTCGGGCTGGGTGCCTGCCGGATGTCTGCTCGAGACGAGCCGACCACTGGGCAGCATTGTGGACGCCGAGGTCATCTCGTCGCGGTCGCGGACCGGGCCGAGCACCATCTCGAACCCGAGCACGCCGACGGTATTGACCATGGGCGGCGACGGCACACGCATGGATGCCAAGCGGGCTGCGATCCCGCCGGCGCTCATCACGAGCACGAGCACACCCGGTGTGATGCTGATGGACTACCAGAGCGCCGAAGGCGACCTGGACCTGAGGAAGGACGAACGATTGCGCGTGTTCAAGCGCTACAACCACTGGTCGTACTGCGTGCAGGAACGTGACGGCCATGCGCGCGGCTGGGTGCCCAGCTGGTACATCGGAAAGCTTTCAGCCAGCACCGGCGCCAGTGCGACGTCGGCAAGTGGCGGCCGCGATGCTCTGTCCAAGGTCGGCTCGAACAACGTGCTGTCTCCATCGGCCACCGGCAACAGCAGCAACATGGATCTGCGCGCGGCGCAGCTGAATGCCGACGGTGGCATCGGGTCGCCGTCATACGACCCTTCAGCTGGTCCGGCTCACGATCATTCCAGCGAAGCTGCACCTGCCATCGCCTCGTCTTAGTCTTCCCCCACCATATATCTGACGAGCTTACCACTTGCTTTTCTTAAAGACTACGGCCGAAAGCGATTGTGCCGATGCTCAGGAATCGTCTTGGCTCCACGTGTTGCGAGAGGGAGGGGTGAAATTGGCCGGCGGGATAAGCTCGCGCGGGAAGCGGCAGGAGTTTGAGCCGGCTGCTCGGTTAGTAGCGGTGTCCCGCGGAGGACGAAAAACAAACAAAATGAAAAAATTTCCCTCTGCGGGCGGACTCTGCTGCAGTTCGAACTGCGCTCCGCGGCTGATGCAGATAGCACGCAAGCGGAGCGTCGAATTGTTCGGAGGGTATCAAGAGTGGCGGGGTGGGGGTCGTACGACCCAGTCTGGAGCAGATGGGCAGCTCAAGCAACAGGGTTCAAACTTGCCGACCGCGTGATTGGGTCGTGCTCTCTCGTTAGTGGTCTGGGCTGTGCCGGCCGTCCTTATCGCGTTCCCAACTTTGTTCCCGCGTTCGTGTGTTGTAGCTCTGGTTGCGGGAGTTTGCCTTTTGACCATAACCATCCCTGTCGTCGCTCGAAGGTGTACTCAACCATGTCCGGATTGCAAGACGCAATGGGCCACGCGGGCCGCTCGGACGATGCGGTGCACAACGGCAAGCTCCGCAGCGAGGAGGATGGCGGCTCGGTCGACAAGACGGTGCACGCCGCATACGCCGACGATGGCGACGAGCTCGGTGTGACGACGACCGAGCAGGCACATCTCAAGCGCGGGCTGGAGCAGCGCCATCTGTCGATGATTGCACTGGCCGGCTCGATCGGTACGGGTCTGTTCCTGTCGTTGTCGGGCTCGATCCAGACAGGCGGTCCGCTGGGTGCACTGCTCGGATACGCCGTGGTGGGCGCGATCGTATGCTCGGTACAATTTGCGCTCGGCGAGGTTTCGGCGCTGCTGCCTGTCAGCGGCTCGTTCGTGCGCCATGCTGCTTTCCTCAACGACCCCGCGTGGGGCTTTGCAGCGGGCTGGAATCTAGTGTACGGCAACGTGCTTTCCATCCCCAGCGAGATCTCGGCGATCTGCGTGCTGTTCCAGTACTGGACAGACATCAACTCGTCGCTGTGGATCATGGTGTTCATCCTCCTCACGTTCATCGTCGGCGTCGCATTCGTGCGCGTGTTCGGCGAGGTCGAGTTCGCCTTCGCATCGCTCAAGCTGCTCACCGTGGTGTTCCTGATCATCTTTGGGCTGGTCGTCAACCTGGGCGGCGTGCCTGGTGTCGAGCGCGTCGGATTCCGATACTGGCAGATGCCCGGTCCGTTTGTCGAGTTCATCGGCACCGGCGCCTGGGGTAGGTTCCTGGGCTTTTGGTCGGTCATGACCAACGCCGTATTTAGCTTTGCCGGCATCGAGTCGCTCGCCATGGCTGCTGCCGAGACGCGCAACCCGGGCCGCACCATCCCGCGTGCATGCAAGCGCGTCTTCTTCCGAATCGTGCTCTTCTACCTGCTCGCCGTGCTCGTCGTCGGCATGCTCGTGGCGTCGGACGATCCGCGCCTCAACGACGAGTCCGGAACGGCGGCACAGTCGCCGTTTGTCATTGCGGTCTCCACTGCTGGATACTCGGCGGTGGGCTCGGTGGTCAATGCGATCGTCATCACGTCGGCGTGGTCGTCGTCAAACCAGGCTCTGCTCGCCGGCACGCGTGTGCTCTACGGTCTTGCTCTGAAGCGCCAGGCACCCAGCCTGTTCCTGCGCACGACGAGCTGGGGCATCCCGATCTACTGCGTGCTCTTTTTCACGGCGTTCATGTTCCTCAGCTTCATGACGCTCAGTTCGGGCGCACTCACCGTATTCTACTGGTTTGTCGCGCTCACCTCGGCGGGCGTGCTGGTGTCGTGGTGCACGGTGCTCTTCAACCACATCCGCCTCAAGACCGCACTGCGAAGGCAGGGCATCCCTGCGTCCGAGCTGCCGTGGAACAATGGCTGGACGCTCTATTCGAGCTATGCCGGCCTGATTATGTGCCTGATCATCCTGTTCACCGGCGGATTCCGCGTGTTCACCAAGGGCAACTGGGACGCCAACAGCTTTGTCTCGAGCTACCTCGACATCCCGCTCGTCATCGTCTTCTTCCTCGGATGGAAGCTTATCAAGAAGACGCGGTGGGTGCGCCTGGACGAGCTGCCGCTCAGGGCGATCATCGAGCAGGCCAAGGATCGCGCCCACCAAGCCGAGATGGAGCAGCAGGCCGAGGATGCACTCAAGGGCAATCGCCACCGATGGCTCAAGTACATCAGCTGGATCTGGGACTGAGCTTGTCACCACAACACTGTCCCCCTAGACCAACGGATCATCACAGCGTCAACCGCAACCACAGTATACCCCCTCCCTTTGCTTCGTCTTATCTTCACCATGTACTGCACCGCTCCATCACAATCTCTTGATAGGGCTCTTTCTGATTTATGGGCTTCAATTCACCTTGCAAGGCTTGGCTTCAACTGCCTGCTTTAATGTCGTTCACTTGCTCTTCAAAGAGGAGAAGACGGGAAGGTGTGAAGGTGTGAATGCGTGATGGAGCGACAATCGGCGATTCCGAGTGTGGAGGCTGCGTCCGTTAACGGCGCGTGGGAACGGCGGGAGGAAAATGCGGCAGATCGCACGAGGCAGGCAGTTGGGCCAAACCGCGCTGCTCTCGATCGGAGGTGCCGAATTCTGGCTCCCCCTCTCGCGGCTGGAGCGCTGCAACCGCCGCCAACTTCATCTTGGCGCTTTTCATCCGACTTCACACGCACCATCGGTCGATCCGACGTCCGCAGAAGCATCTCGACGGACCGCATCGCCACCACCGCTTTTCACTCCTTGCGAGCAGCGCCATGTCGGAACCCGACCGCTCCAGCGCGGCCGACCGGCGTGGCCAGCCATCTGCCAAGTCTCGTCAGTTCGAGGTGGCCGCCGACGAGTACCAGGCTCCCTTCCAGCTTCCTGCCAAGAAACTAGCGGCGCAGCCGGCTGACAATGCGGATGCTCAGCAGACCGCCGCCGAAGCCTTTGCCTCCTCCCCGTACTTTGACGAGCAGGAGGCGCGCGAGGCTTTCGAATGGGCTCAGGCTCAGCGCGAGGCTGGCATCGATGGAGACGCTGGCGCAGATGCTGGCACCGCAGCCTCGGGCGGTGTCGAGATCGGTCGCAGACGCCGTCGCGATAGTCAGGTGGGCAGCTACGATGAGGGCGGCAGCATCTTCGACGGTCCCGGTGCCGGCGCCGTGCCCAGCTCCGTGAGCAGCATGCGTCACGAAATGGCCAGGCCCGAGCTCGGCCGTCGTACCTCGCGCAGCTCACGCCGGCGCATCTCCATGGAAGGTCGATCGCCGCGTCGCACCCGCAAGCTCTCCTCCGCCTCTGCCCAGAGCGATGCGGTCACCACCTCGAGCGAGCGCAGCGTCTCCCCCGACTCGGTCGCGGGTCGACGCAAGCCTGCCAGCCAGCGCAGCGGTAGCGCCTACCGCTTCGGCCGTAGAAAGCGTCTTTCCGTAGATGCCGATCTCTCCTCATCGAGCCAGCCAAAGGGCATGCTCGGCTCGATCCTCGCATCCATCCGCGGCGACCGCACCGACGACGACAACGAAGACGCTCGTAGCCGCCGCTCCTTCTCCCGCCCTCTCCTCTCGCGCAGGCGCTCATCAGGCTCGGTCGTCTCCAGCCGAGGTGGCAGATCGGACGCTGGGCACGACGATGACGACGAAGACGACGACGACCGTGACGATAGAGGCTGGAGTGACGACGACTACGGCTTCGACGATGAGGAGGAGGACGACGAGTCTTTCAACACCTCGGACGAGGACGAGACTCCCGATCGCAGCGGTCTCCTCCCTTCTGTTTTCGGCACGCTCAGCGGCGCTGTCGATCCTGTCTTTGGAGACACGCGCTTCTCCACCGACCATCCGCCCGAAGATGAGCTGGATGCCGAGCTCGCCGGGCGCGACCTCGAGACCGGCGACGCCTCCGGCTTTGGTCGATCCGATGCCGATGTCAGGCCCAGTTCCCGCGACCAAGGTCGCAGCGTCAGCGCAGCCGAGGCCAAGAGGGAGATCAGCTTTTTGGACAAGTCGTCCAGGAGCCGCCAGCAGGTCTACCTCGCGGAAGAAGATACCACCATCCGCTTCACTGGCTACCGCACCGTGGTGGTCAACCAGATCATGTACTCGGTCATTTGCTTCCTCACCATCGGTATTGCCTATCTCATCGGTCGCTGGCTGCCCCGCTTCCGCCTCAAGTACGTCTGCAAGGAGACCGACTTTGAAAGCGCCGAATTCATCATGATCGAGAACCAGTGGGGCGACCTGCACAAGGAGCGACTCACCACCATTCCCTTTGCCCGCCCGCTCGCCACCGTCTTCCCGCACTCGTCACGCGAGCCACCCGCCACCCAAGCCGAGTCCCAGTCCGCACCCACCATCAACCTCCCTCCCGAGCTCGTCAGCAAGAGCAACGCACCCTCCAAGACCGCCTCGGCAAAGAGCAGCATCGTCAATGGCGGCACTGCCACGCCCAACCTGAACGGCAACGGCACGTCGGCACAGGAAACAGGAGGTCTGCCCATGTTGTCCGGCGTGCAGACCGAACAGCTCATGGAACTCACCTTCTTCGACTACCGTTACACACGCTTTGCGCTGCACCCGCCGACTGGACGACTGCGCATGGTCAAGGACTGGCGCGACCCGCTCTGGACCTCGCTCGGCGCCATCAACAATGGTATCAGCCACGACGCCGAGAAGGACCGCACCACCATCTTTGGGCAGAACGTCATCGAAATCCAGGCCAAGTCCACCTGGCAGCTGCTGGTGGACGAGGTGCTGCATCCGTTCTACATGTTCCAGATCGTGTCCATCATCCTGTGGTCGTTCGACAACTACTACTACTACGCCTTCTGCATCGCCGTCATCTCGCTCGCCTCCATTTTCACCACGCTTCTCGAGACGCGTCAGACGGTCAACCGGATGCGCGAGATGAGCCGCTTCACGTGCGACGTGCGCGTGCTCCGCGAGGGCAGCTGGCAGGTACTCGACTCGGGCGCGCTCGTGCCCGGTGACGTGTACGACGTGGCCGAGTCCGGGCTGCTCCTCTTCCCGGCGGACAGCGTGCTCCTCAGCGGCGATGCGATTGTCAACGAAAGCATGCTCACGGGCGAGAGTGTGCCCGTCAGCAAGGTGCCGCTCACCACGCAGAGCATGGTTGGTCTCCACGCTGCAGGCACCGAAGTCACACCCGACCTCGCCAAGCACTTCTTGTTCTCGGGCACGCGCATCATCCGCATCCGTGGCAGCGGCGCCACCGACAAGGGCGATGCGGGCGCCAAGGCCATGGTGGTGCGCACGGGCTTCAACACCACCAAGGGTGCACTCGTGCGCAGCATGCTCTTCCCTAAACCCATGGGCTTCAAATTCTACCGCGACTCGTTCCGCTTCATCGGATTCCTCGCTGCCACCGCTGGCGTCGGCTTTACATTTGCCGCGGTCAACTTTGTCAAGATCGGCATTGCGTGGCATACGATCGTCATTCGTGCGCTCGATCTGGTGACGGTGGTGGTGCCGCCTGCGCTGCCGGCCACCATGTCGATCGGCATCTCGTTCGCGATCAACCGGCTGCGCAAACTCGGCATCTTCTGCATCTCGCCCAACCGCGTCATCATCGGCGGCAAGGTCAACGTATTCTGCTTCGACAAGACGGGCACGCTGACGGCGGATGGACTCGACGTGCTCGGCACCCGCACCATCGACCTCAAGGCCGGTCGCTTCAGCGAGCTGCACGAGACGGTCGACGAGATGCCTGTGGGCGCGGGCGCCAAGAGCGACGCCGATGCGCGCAAGATGCCGCTGCTGTATGCGCTCGCCACGTGCCACTCGCTCAAGGTGGTCGACGGCGAGGTGATCGGCGACCCGCTCGATGTCAAGATGTTCGAGTACACCGGCTGGACGCTCGACGAGGGCAAGGAGCGCGCCGCCAAGGCGACCACCAAGAGCGGCACGGCCAAGAATGGCAAGTCCAAGCTCACCGAGCGTCCGCCTGCGCTCGTCCAGACGGTTGTGCGTCCGCCGGGCGGGCAGGCGTTTGAGGTGGAGGACGCGATCAAGTCGGGCAGGCATGCGCACTTCCTCGAACTGGGCGTTCTGCGCACGTTCGAGTTTGTCTCGTCGCTGCGCCGCATGAGCGTGATCGTGAAGCGGCTCAAGTCGCCTTCGATGGAGGTGTTTGTCAAGGGCGCGCCCGAGGTGATGGCGGACATCTGCGACAAGGACACGTTCCCGGCGGACTACGAAGATCTGCTGTCGTACTACACCAAGCACGGCTACCGCGTAATAGCGTGCGCGGGCAAGTCGATGGCGGGCATGAGCTGGATCAAGGCGCAGCGCATGCGTCGCGAGCACGCCGAGAGCGGCCTGCGCTTCCTGGGCCTCATCATCTTCGAGAACAAGCTCAAGGAGGGCACGGCGCCGGCGATCGACGTGCTCCGCCAGGCCAACATCATCACCAAGATGGTCACGGGCGACAATCCGCGTACGGCGATCAGCGTGGCTCGCGAGTGCGGCATGGTGGGACCGTCGGCGCACGTGTTTATGCCGACGTTTGTGCACGGTGGCGAGCGGGATGCGCGCGCGGTGATCGACTGGTCGAGCGTCGACGACGACCGCATCAAGCTCGACGCGTACCGGTTGCAGCCGCGCGAGGTGGATCCGCACGTGCTCGATCTCGAGGAGTTTGACTTTCACGACTACCAGCTCGCGCTGACCGGCGACGTTTTCCGCTGGATGGTCGACTTTGCGCCCGTCGAGACGCTGCGACGCATGCTCATCAAGGGCACCATCTTTGCGCGCATGTCGCCCGACGAAAAGCACGAGCTTATCGAACGTCTCCAGGCGCTCGGCTACACGGTTGGCATGTGCGGCGACGGTGCCAACGACTGCGGTGCACTCAAGGCCGCCGATATCGGCATTTCGCTCAGCGAGGCAGAGGCGTCGGTCGCCGCGCCGTTTACGTCCAATCGCGGCGACATTGGCTGTGTCATTGACACGATCAAGGAAGGCAGGGCAGCGCTTGTGACGAGTTTCGGCTGCTTCAGCTACATCTGCCTCACGTCGCTGCTGCAGTTCTGCTCGGTGTTGCTGCTGTATTCGTTTGGCGGCTCGTTGGGCGACGGCCAGTTCTTGGCCGTCGACTTTGGCGTGCTGACGCTCAGTGTGTTCAGTGCACGCACAGGGCCGTACTAGCCGGTCGAAGCCTGGAATGCAC
>AWNI01000006.1:368200-416701 GCA_000517465.1 Moesziomyces aphidis | reverse complement strand
GCTGAGTTCATCCGAATGTGACTCTGACTTTTTTGGATTTCAGGCACGCGGTTTAAGCCGGCCATCTGCGGCTGACCCGGTGTGGGGCGAAATTTGGTGGCGGCTCAGCAGGTGATTCTGCAGCGGCAGCACGCCACGACCCTCTGGACCCCATTTCGGCGCACGCCATCTGCTGTGATACTCTGCAGCTCCCACCCCCGCATCCACATGCGGCAGCAAACACAAAGAAAGGGTCACGAGGTATAAAAAAATCCATTCGAACCAACGATCCCGAACGGCGATATTTTACAGAGGCAAGAAGATATACTGCAGATGGATGGATCAGTCGAGCCTGTCCTCGTCGTGCTCCGCAGCACCACCATCGGCGCGGCGGCTGAAGAAGCGCTGCTTAAAGTGGCTGCGGTTGGTGAGGGTCCAGAGGCCGACCTGGGCGGCGAGCAAGCCGACGAGGATGGGCGGCAGAACCTTGATGCCCTGCGGTGCCGCCTGGGACGCCAGACCGACGAGCAGAGGCAGCAGCGCCATACCGGCCGCGGCGAACGACGAGATGAAGCTGATGGCTGCCGTGAGGTGCGCACGCGGTCGGATGGTCTTGCTGGCCACGCGGATCATGATGGGGAATGCCGGTCCGAGGAAGATACCGAGCAGCGCGAGCGCGACGGCGTTGGCGATGATGTTGGGGACGAGCCAGACGAGCAGCTGGAGGCCGACGGCGCATACGAGGTAGATGAGGCTGGCAAGTTCGTCGCCCAGCCACGCAGTGAGCGGGATGAGCAGGATGCGACCGAACGCAATGCCCGCCCAGAAGCCCGAGACGAGCACGTTGGCGCTCGTCTCCTGGTTGCGCACCTCGATGAGGAATGTTGAGGTCCAGCCGCCCACCGTGACTTCGCATCCGACGTAGATCATGGTGAACAGCGCCAGCAGCTGCACCTTTTGCTGCTTGACCACCGCGCGCAGCTTGTACATGCCCGAGCGCGTGTCTTCCACGGGTGCGGGGATCGGCATGAGCTCGAGCGGCGCATGCGAGCTGGAGCCGGGCGTGGGCGGAATGGCCTTGTCCTTGTCGTCGGCGGAGTCGGAGACCTGCGTAGCGGTGCGAGGCTGCAGCTCGATCGACGCGTCGTCGGTGGCGAGCTGCTGAGCTGGTCCCTCGACAAGTTCATCGCGCTGCAGCTTGAATGCCACAGTGACCATCGTGAGCACGGCAAGCGCGAGCGCCAGACTGACGCAGAAAAAGTACTGGAACGCGATGCCCTTTCTGCCCTCGTGCAGGAATGGGATGGCTGCCAGCGGCGACGAGAGCGCACCGAGGCCGTACAGGAAGTGCACGACACCGAGCCTGACATCCGACCTTGGGCGCTGCGAGATCCAGACGTTGACAAGCGCATCGAGTGAGGAGTTACTCATGCCGGAGAACATCATGGCGACGATGAGCACTGGGAAGGGCGGCATGGTGAGGAAGACCACGGGGAAGACGAGGCCGAGCGCGGCGGCAACGCTGATGATCTTGCCGAAT
This sequence comes from Moesziomyces aphidis, assembly GCA_000517465.1. NCBI lineage: Eukaryota > Fungi > Basidiomycota > Ustilaginomycetes > Ustilaginales > Ustilaginaceae > Moesziomyces > Moesziomyces aphidis. Next base: position 415,182 of record AWNI01000006.1, on the reverse strand, counting down.
CCGAACCTATCCATGAGCGGCGAGACGAATGCGGCTGCGATGATGCAGCCGACAAAGGTGCCGACAAAGAGCATGGATACGAGCACGAAGCTCAGATTCCAGTGCTCGCGGATGGCGGGCAACAGGGCACCGGGCGTGGCATCCACCCAGCCGGCGAGCAAGAAGCACGTGTACAGCGAGGCCTCCTTGAGGAAGGTGCTCTTGCTCTCCTGTGCATCCGAGCCCTCGGGAGCTGCGGCGAAGCGACTGAACGCGCTCTTGAACGCCCGTCGGATCGGACCATGGTTGCGCGGACGCAGCGAGGCAGAGGTAGATGCCGACGCAGACGGACCAGCAGCTGCACGGGAGCGCATCCCGGAAGCGGCTGGCAGATCCACGGAAGCCTCACGCAGCGACATGACGGCAATGTCAAAGGGAAGGGGCTGGATACTGAATAGGGGGGAAAGGTTGAGCCTAGGGATCGTGCGAACTCGCTCATCGAAACCGGCGAGGGCTTTATACGAAACGCGGGAAGCTGAACCCCGGGCAAAAAGCATTTATGAAATTGACCGACGCGCCGGCAGCAAAAGTCGGCCAGGTCGGAACCTTGCCCTTGACAGCCCGATCGACACCGTCCAAGCGGAGGGGAAGCGGAGAGGAAGGCGGGCTGAGTCGCCGGAGACGAGCCGACAGGTGGCCGGCGTGACTCGTTGCCAAGGCGCGGTCAGCAGGGGTGCGCTGTCGGCTATGCCCGCAGCCGACCTCCGCGTGATCCGCGGGCCACGTCAACCAAAATCCACGCACCGAGCACTCACCGAACACGCGCCAATCCCCACAAACCCTGCCCTGCATCAAGAAAAAAATCCGCTCCGTAGGAAGGCGATGGTCACTGGCAAAGCATCTGTCCATTCGGCAATACAAGTACATGCGAATGTCTATGCCCGGCGCTCCACCGAGTTGTGTAGTGCGGGACGATTCTTGGCCTTTGCGCCCTTGGGCTCCCTGCGCCCACCAGCGCCCCACAGCTCGGCGATGAAGCTGGTCATCTCCTCAAACAGCTCTCGGTACGCTCCGCGCACGCTGATGCTGTGTGCGCTGTCGGTGAACATCCTGAAGCGGAAGCCGCGGATCTTGGCCTTAGTGAGCATGTCCAGCAGGTGCGCCGAATTGCTGAAATGCACGTTGTCGTCCGCCGAGCCCTGCATGAGCAGGTACTTGGTCTTGCCAAACGCGCTGTTGACGTGCACCGCCGAGGCCTCGTAGCCTTTGCGGTTCGTGTGCGGCGACTTCATGTAGCGCTCCGTGTACACCGAGTCGTAGAACGCCCAGCTCGTCACCGGCGCCACCGACACGGCGAGCGAAAACACCTTCTTGTCCAGCTCCACACTCTTGGCCGTCAGGTAGCCGCCGTACGACCAGCCCCACACACCCACCCGCTTTTCGTCGACGTAGGGCAGCGTGGCGATGGCTGCTGCAGCCTCGTTGACATCATGCGCCTCGGCATCGCCCAGCTTACCCGCCACGGTGGCACGGTACGCCTGCCCGCGGAAGCCAGTGCCGCGTGCATCGACCACAACCACAATGTAGCCAAGTGTCGACGCAACGTACTGGTGCCAGTCGGCACGCGCCCAGCGCGCATCCACGAGCTGCGAGTCCGGCCCACCATACACGCGCACCAGCACGGGGTACTTTGTTTCGCCCGACGCGTCAAAGTCGTGCGGCCGGATCTCCTGCACACTCGCCACCGCGCGGCTGCCATCCGCCAGCGTGCTGTTGAGCACGAGCTGGTAGAACGTGCTGCTCGGCTTGACGTACTGGCTCGACATCTGGCGCAGCAGCACGTTCTCCTCGAGCATCAGCTCGAATGACGCATCGTCCACTCCCACCACCTTCTGGTACGGAACGTCGGGGCCCTGGTAGTCGAGCACGTAGTACGCACCCTTGGGGTCGAAGCGTACATCGTACGAGCCGGGCTTGGACACATCCGTGAGCGGCACGGGCTCTTTGAGCGTGTAGGTCGCCGGCGTGCGCGACGACGCCGACGCCTGCCAGTCCGGCAGCTCGACGTAGTACGCGTTGCGCAGCGCGGGCGTTGGACGTGCAGCCACAAAGTACGCCCGCCTGCGCCGCGCATCCACATGCTTGAGCGCAGCGATCTCCCACGCGCCGTCGGTGAGGAACACCGGCTGGTCTGACGTCGCAGAGTCGTAGTACGCCAGATGGCGGAAGCCCTGTGGCGAAACGACAATGTCGAGGTACGCCGTGGAGCCGACTGACAAATTGTGGTGCGAGAGCGGCTCGATGGTCTGCGCGGCGCGGATCCAGCCGCTCTTGTCCGCACGTGCATCCTGCTTCCGCATCACTTCACCCTCTACATCCGCACCTGCACTTCCCGCCTTCATCGTCGGGAGCATGCCGCGCGCGACGTCAAAGTGCACGATGCGCATCACATCGCTGTATCGATCTGTTTCCTTGACGAGCAGTGCGCTGTCGGACACCCACTTGACCTCGGTCACCAGCCGCTCCTTGACGCCCGCGTCCGTCGACAGCAGCCGATCCACCTCGTCCGCCGCCTTGCCCTTGCTCGACATCGGGCTGTGCAGCGTATACTGCGTCGGCCGCACCGCTCCACCCTGACGCGTCGCAGAACGGATCTCGTCCAGATCAATCATCTTGACGCTCACCGTCGGATTCGCAAAGCCCGGCTTGGGGTACTTCATGCGTGTCATCTTCTGATACGCCTGCGTCATCCCCGCGCGGTACAGGTCCGGATTGTAGATCGGAAACTCGTACACGGGAACCGCCGTCTCGTCGAGGCGCAGGAAGACGAGCTTCGAGCCGGCCGGACTGAACCACATGACCGAGTCGGTGCCAAACACCTCCTCCTCGTACACCCAGTCCGGCACCGCGTTGAAGATCGTCGCCGCCCCATCGTCGGTCACCTTGACCGCACTCTCGCCTGCGCGCGGCACGACGAAGAGGTTGTTCTCCTCGACAAATGCGATTGTCGGCGCCTCGTCCGTGCTCGCTCCCGCTGAGCGCGGCGCCCACGCGGCATAAGTCACCTTGGGCGGAGCCTTGGGTCCCGAACCGAGCTGCGTGGTCTTCTTGGCCGCAATGTCGTGTAGCCACAGGTGGCTCTTCTTGCTGTATCGCCACTGGTCGGTCTCCTCGGTGAAGAAGAGCACCCAGCGCAGATCGGGCGACAGCTTGAAGCTCGTCCAGGTGAGCATCCTGCCGTTTGCATCCAGCACGTTTTTGCCCTCGACCACCAGCACCTTGCCGCCAAACGGCGCCACCTTGCCGCTGCCCGTCTTTTGATGGCGTGCGTGCGTGACGTCCTCGAGCCAGATGTCACGCTTGGTCCAGTCGACATGGCTGAACACGCCCTCGTCCGGATCCTCTTCGCTCCACGTGAGGTCGCTCGTTTGCGGCGCGAGCGTTCCGCTGAACACCGTGTCCATGTCGAGCGGCATCAGGTCGTGTCCATCGTGCGTCTTGAACGAGGTCACTTCGGCCTCAGTCAGACCCGTACCCGCAGCAGCCTGCGCCACAGTTTCCCAGCCAGGGTCCTGAAAGTCGACTTTGAACAGTTGCGTGTTGGCGAGCGCATAGTGGCCCGCCGGCGTGTTGGGCGATGCAGGCTGCTTCCAGCTGTGCACCGATTCTATCGATGCATCCGACGAAATGTTGTTGCTTGGCTTTGCTGTTCCCACGGAGGTGCTTGCTGGGGCTGCAGACGCTGTGTTGGACGAGAGCCACTGCAGGAGTGGCAAGGCGAGCATGAAGCCGATCACGACGCCGGAAAATATCAAACAGCCTGAGAAAGCAGTTGGTCTGCGCTTGTCCGAGCGTTGCGGCGAGGAGCGCAGCTGGCTCCAGATACGCGAGCCTTGGTGCGGTTTGCGTGCGTCACGGTCGGCCTGCATGAGTCCGACCTGCTCATCATCGTCGAGCCGCACCCCGCCGAGGCCGTCCTCCAGCTCGTCGTGTGCATGGTAGCGCGACGAGACTCGGGTTGGCGGGTATAGAGGGGCATCGTCGGCGGAGGCGTCGTCGCGATAGGGCTTCTCATCGCGCTCCTCCACGGTAGCATCGGACGCTGTCGCCTGTGAGTCGTACGACGTTCGTGGCACCATCCGTGGGTCCACCATAGAAGCACTCGTTTGCTGGCTTGATCGCACAATATTGTCCTCGTGAGTGCGCCTGTAAAATGTCGGATGGTTGCGCCTGTTGCCACTCTTAGTCGAGGCAGCCGCAGATGGTGGTTAGGGCCCAACACCTCAGGTGGGCTTGAGCGTGGCCGCAAGTCGGAATTCCACATCCCTGTTCGGCTGGCGAAATGTAATCGCCGACGCGCCCGCCATGCATGTCGGCTGCCTCCCCGCATTCCCCGTGACACGCACGCGCTCCCAGCCCCACCAGGCACCGAAATCATCTGATTCCACACAAACCCACAGCAAATCGCTCGAGGCTTCCAGGTTGAAATGGTACAGACGATGACTTCGGACATTAAACGACGACGAGAGTCCGAACTTGTACAAACCGCAAGGCATAGAGACACAGGGGGGAGCAAATCGAAAAAACGAGCGTGGTCAGACTTTCCCGACACCAGCCCCGCTGCACACTGTGCCAGCGGTGCTGAGGGGAAAGCCACAGTCGGCAAGGAGGGGGGAAGTGCCAGCGTGGGCACAATCGTGGAGGGAAGAGAAGAAAAGTTTGGTTCAGGTGATGTTGTTGAGGGGAAAGAGGGGGAAAGGGGAAAAGGATTGTGGGGACAAACGAAGGTGAGAGTCACTGGGATGGCGACGACGGGCGCCAGCCGACCGGGTATCAAAGAGGACTCGCGTTCAAATTGGCGACTTGCGCTTGGCGAGCCCGGGCGACGTCGACTGCATGAGCACTGGCGTGCCCTGCGCGCTAGGCCCAGAGTTGGACGCCGTGCGCTTCATGGGCGTGCGCATCGCCTTGGCATTGGGACCATCGGCGTCTGGCCCAAAGAAGCTCTGATCGGCAAGAGAAAGACCATGGCCGTACGAGGGGAATCCATTGTTGTTCACGAACGGCGAGCCATCAAACGGCTTGAACTGGCCACCCGCCAATGACCCCGGCGCCGGCGACGGAGGCAGCGGAGTGTTGATCGCTGCCATCATCGCTTGATGCTGTGGCGTCAGCGGCGACGGCGGCATGCTCATCACCCCCAGCCCCGCATTGCTTGCCGATAGTCCTGCCGATGTCGGGCTCACGCTCGGATGCATGCCGCCAAACATGCCAGACGCAGCCGACGTGTCGATGGCGAGCCCCGCCAGGCCCGGTCGGCCGGCGCCGCCGCGGCCGATATTGAAATGGGGTGCAGGCATCTGTCCCTCGCCGAAAGAAGCCGAGCGCTGCGGCAGACCAGCAGGCAACATGCCCATCTCGCCCTGCATCGATCCGTGCATGGGCGAGCCATTCATGGCGAGCATGCTCTCGCTGTGCGCCGAGCTCGCCGACACGCGACGCGGGATGGGCGTGCCCGTCATGGCGAACCCATCCGGCGCGCCGCCAAAGTGGTGTTGGGGCGCATGCATCGGTGGCGGAGCGTGGCCCGGCCCAGGCACCATGCCAGGTGTCGGGCCCATCCTCAGCCCGCCCGGTCCGACGCCGGCGCCGAACTCGGGCTCCGTCACAAAAATGGGCGGGCCATCGTGACCCTGCGGCGTCCACAGGCCTTGCGGCGGCATGGGCGAGGGCAAGTCCAGCGTGGGGATGCGCACGTCGAAACCAATGTTGCCGCCGCTCGTCTTCTTGACGTGCTCGAGCACCAGGCCAAGCACGTCTCGGAGCTGGGTTGTAAAGGTTCGCAGCGCCATGTTCTGCTCTGTGAGCTCCTCGAGCCGGAATTGCATCTCGTCCACCTGCTGACGCAGCTGCATCTGCCCCACACTGACGCTGTACTGCAGATCGCGAGCTTCGACCCGCGCGTGTTCAGAGTCCAGAGCCTTCCTGCGGATGTCATCGAGCAGATCCGAACGGCCGCGCAGGAACTTGGGATGCGAGAACTCCCAGATCTGCGCGTCGACCGACTGTCGATGGCCACGGGGCGTCTTGTTGACCTTGTAGAAGCCGTACATGTTGAGCTGGCGGATAAAGCTGGAAAAGTTGCTGTGCTTAAAGTGCTTGCCCAGCACCTCCTTGGCGAACTCGTCAAAGTTGCACACCATGACGCTGGTGCCGTTGCGGTTCCAGCTGATGAGGTGCTGGTAGTCGGGGTCGCTGACCATGCGGAAGAGCTTGTAGACAAATTTGCTGCTCTGGCGTTTCTCTGCCGCCAGCTCGGCTTCCGACTGGCTAGCGACGTTGGCATCGTCGATCGAGACGTCACCCATGCTCTGGTTTGCCGCGCCGCCGCCACCGAAGCCGGAGCTTGGGCTGTCGGCGTTCTGCGATCCCGCGGCGCTTTTGATCGATGTGGAGCTGTAGGAGCGCATCGTCGACGTCAGACCAGTCGAGTCGTTGCCGAGGTTGTACTCAGTCTTGAGAGGAGACGACGCGGTAGGTACGCCTAGGTGGGCTTCTGAGGCTGTGCCCACTGGCGCATCAGGATGCAAGAGGGGCGAGGTTGATGCGGTGCTGGGCATGTTGAATGACGCAGTAGCATCCGCCGGTGACGCGAGGGTGGACTGAGGCGAGGCCGTGTTGTTGGGCTGGAAACTGAGCGAGTTGGCGACGCCCTGCTGTTGGTGTGCCTGTGCGTGTGAGGTGTCGGCTTCACTGCCCGTGACCGAGAGATTGGAGATGTTGAGATGGAGATTGCCGCCCGAGGACGAGCTCGGGCGCATCGCCGAGGTGTCTTGAGCGTACAGACTGAGCGAAGAGTCGGCTGCGCTCATGTTGCCGATCTGCTGGATAGACGCAGGCGAGCCGGCAGCGGAATGCTGGAGTTGGTGATGTGGAGAGGATGAGGACGGAGCCTGAAAGAAGGCATCAAAGGCGGGGTCAAAGGTTTGACCGTGTTCCATGCCGTTCATGTTGAGCAAAGGCGGACCACGGAAGCACCCGAACGGCGTCCTGGAGCAGCGAGTTGTGAGCGTCGGTGGCGCACCCAGGGTATCAAGGATGGGCGTGAGGGCCTGCTTGGGCGCTACGATCCTGCTCCGACAACAGAATAGAAGATGCTGCGCAGAGGGCAAGTGCGGTTGCAGGAGTTGTCGCCAGCGATNGGGCCTGCTTGGGCGCTACGATCCTGCTCCGACAACAGAATAGAAGATGCTGCGCAGAGGGCAAGTGCGGTTGCAGGAGTTGTCGCCAGCGATCCCTTCGGCGTTGTGCGTGAGATTGTCGTTCGGTCTTGCCGGACGATTGTCACGTTGGAAAAAGATGGGTGCAGACAGGCTTGAGCGAGCAATCGACGCTCGTCTTCGGTACGCACGGAAGAGGGCGAAGAGAAGCTTGCGAGGCGTATGAATGGAGCAAGGCGAAGCAAGATAGGCGGAATCACCTGTGCGGAATCGAGCCGATTCTTGGTTCGGACTTGCCGAGGACCGGACGAGGCGAAGGCTGAATTGCAGCTGCGCTGCCACTCGTGCGCGATGAGGAGAGCAGACGTTGACCGGCCGTAGCCGATGGAAGGGTCTGTTGCGTTGCAAAGAAGGAGCGATGTGATGCTCGGCTAATGCCAAAGCTCACGAGAGGTGGAAAGAGCGAATGCTGGCCAAAGCCGCGCACATTGACGAGTCGACCGAGTCGGTGTAGGAAACGACCAAAGTGAGCCCAGGTGGACTCGGGAATGCGTTTGTAGCGGTGCGTTGCGTCGGCCGGAGCGTCGCAGCGCGATGTCGAGTTTGTCGAATGGGATGGGAGGGAGGTGGAAAGGCAAAGGGTATCGTCGAAGCAACCTCCAAGGGGCTTGCGATGTCGCTTCCGAGAATCTTGTGCAGAGCGGACAAGGCTGCGCGAAAGAACAACAGATCCGCGAAGGCAGGCGCGCAGGGGCGGGCAAGTGGACGTGCGGCCAAGTGCAATGCTTTGAGCGGACAAGGGCGAAGGCAGAGGCGAGCGAGACGGGGGGGCCGGGAGCTCAGAAGCAGAGCCGGTGCAAAGCAGGGCGAGAGCGGAGCCAGACCGACACGCCGACGCAAAGCGTGTCGCCAGTCAAGCAGGTCAGCGGTAGAGCCTCGCAACCCGCAGCTGCAGAGCCGACGCAGTGCTGTCTGAGCGGAGAAGGGCTTGACAGCTGGGGCGCGCCACGCATTCTAGCTTGACTGCGCAAAAAATGGGCCGAGCTCGCTCGCCAGCTTCGCAGCAGAGGCAGAGGCAGGCAAAGGCAGAGACAGAGAGGGCATAAAGTGGTGGCCGCAGAAGACTGGACGACGGGCCTGCTCGCTTGTGCTGGCGGCAAGTTAGCAGCACGCCGGGAGAGAGCCGAGCGTCTGCACGTCGCAAAAAGTCAGGCAGCTTGCCAGCGCGGAGGAAACTCCTCTCTCAAGGCGCGTTCGGCTGCCAGTTGGCGCCGTCTCGAATGCGCAGCGTGTCTCAGTGTCGCACCTTGGGCCCGGTCGCGCTCTGTCGAGCCCTCCGGGGGCGTGATAGAGTCAAATAATGGTCACGCCGGGAGTGCAGCTCCAGTCCCAGTGCGTTCGTCCGCACGCGCATGTCCGCGTCGGGGCTGCGAGGCTGGGCATGTGGATCTCTGTCTTCTCGCAGCTGGGAATCCGTGCACCTATTCCTTCGCCTCGCCTTGGCTTGGTAGCAAGAAGCGAGAAATGCGCATACGTGCGGACCCATTGAACCTCTTTGTTTGGCGTGCCTGTCGTCGATCCATGCCAGGTTGACGAGACTTGCCTTGTGCATGAGAATGGACTTGCTTGCATGGCTCGAGTCGAGATGCTGGAACAGGAAGGGGGACCATCTGGCTCGGGCTTGGAGGGAGTAAAGGCGGGGCAGCACGACTCCACACGTCCTCCCCACACCTCCGTGGGTGGTTCTCAGAAGCGTCCAGACGGCTTTAGCCTCTTCCTTCCGCCCCTTTACATCGCACACGGATCGCGCAGGTGCACTCTCCCCGTCCCTCACATCCAGCGGGACCATGACAGTGCTGCTTTCGACAGCTTTCAGAGTGAGTAAGTTAGGCTATGCTCGCCTTGCCCACTCCGGCACATCTAGGCCGCACTCTAGAAGCATTGGGCGCCGGCAGCTCGCTTAGGCCTTCAAGCTCCCGCAGATCCGCCCAGGCTATGTGTCTATTCCCGACTGCTCTCTACGCCACGGCTAATCTCGGCCATTTCGTACACCGACACCTTTCCTTGGCGTTCCAGGCGCCGTGCAATACCAAAAGCATATGCATATGCAAAAGTGCTGGGTTCAGGCTGCTGATCTATTGTACAAGGATAAGGGAATGCGTGAGCTTTTGGTCGTGTCGAGGGATGGGTGCGATATGGACGGGACCATAAGCTGGCCGGGCTACGGCCCTCGGCCAACCTGCGATCCGCTGCCGCCAGAGGGTGGCGGAGGCGGCGGAGGTCGAGTAGCAGGGTGCGCCCCAGTTTCACCGTCCCTGGGTCGGCCATCCTCGATCAAGTCGCTGTGCGGAGCCCATCTCCGCTGCCAGCTTTTGGGCAAGAGTGCCCGTAGGAATGCGAGTCCCCCTCCCGTCGAGGCTGCCGCGCCAGCAGCGTGCGGAGGGGCAGGTCCAAAACGGCGTTGATCGTCGAGGCCGGGCTGTTGTGAGTACGGCGGCGGTACGGGATCCACAAAGCCAAACGCCGGCAGCTCCAGCAGCGACGGCTGCTGCTTGCGCGTCTTGGACGAAGCTTCGTCTCGTCCGCCGCCGTCGCTGCTGGCACGCGCCTGGGCTTCGATCTCGCTGATGGTACGGTTGCGCTTCCAGCCGTATTTGGACCTGAGGTATTCCTACGGGAGAGGCTCGCTGCTCGAAGAGAGTCGGTTGAGGTGCAGATACACATCTGTGCCGTAGCCCTCCATCGAAATGAGCTTGAGGTCGCCGCCAAAGTAGCGCGCATACAGCCGCGCAAGCGGCAGTCCGTATCCGAATCCAGCCATGGGCGCCTTGAAATCGGACGCGTTGAACTCGGGGTCCAGATCCTCGGACTGCGCCGTGGTGTACATGTAGGTCCAGACCAGCGGCATCTCGCTGCGCGGGATTCCTCCACCCTCGTCGCTGATCTTGATGGTGATGTCCTCCTTGCCCTCGACGACGATGACCTTGATGGGCGGGAAGTTGTCCTCCTGGTCCACGCCGTAGCGCTCGACGACTGCACGCAGCGAGTTCTTGAGCAGCTCAAAGAGCATGTGGTTCAAGTGGCTCGGCACGTACATAAACGTGAGGTCCGGAGGACATACGAGCTGGACGGGTGGGCCCTTGAAGAGGCCGTAGTGCTCCTCGCAAACGAAGCGCGCGTTTTCGATGGCCTCGTGCGCCATGGCGCCTACGTTGGTGTTGGTGCAAATTATGCCGACGTACTGTTCGTGCTCCTGATTGCCGTCGACCTTGACGCGAGCAATTTGGTCCGACAGCGAATAGTCGCCGCTGCTGCTGACGGTGCTGCCGCTGCCGCCGCCGCCGATAAGATTGGCGGCGGGGCGCTGCGAGCTTCGGCTGAGCGCAATGTGCTGCCCGATGAGAATACGGATGCCGATACGCGAGAGATAGAAACGATCCAAGAACGCCTGCACGTCGGCCTGGAGCGTGTTGGCCTTTCTTGAACGCTTGTACTCGAGCACACCCTGTGCGATGGTGGTGACGACGGCATCGTGCCTCTTTTTGATCTTCTCGAGCGCCTTTGTGAAGTCCTCGTTGTACTGATCGATCTCGACGGGCCACTGCTGGTCGGGGAGGTTGGCGTAGTAGCGATGCTCGAGGAGTGCGCGCGACTTGGAGCCGTTGCCGTTCTTGCCGTTGCCATTCCTGGGTGCGAGCGCCTTTGCCATGCCCGCTTCGCCGTCGCCGATCGAGGCTGACTCGAGCAGACTCGGATTCGGTTTGGATTCAGGCAAGGGCTCTGCCGTTTTTGATGCGCTCTGAAGCAGCTTTTGCACCGCTCCCGACATTGTGGGCTTGGGAAAGTTGACGAGCTCCTCGAACGACTGCGCATACCAGTTCTTGACCTTGACGATCGAAGGCATCTTTGAGAGGTCGTGGGGTAGCTCATCCAGCTCCTTGACACGATGTGCCAGGCGGATGGGCAATTCCTCGTGGAGGAAGCTGCCGGCCTGGAGGATGGTCCCTGGGTTGGGATTGCGTCCGAACTGCACCATCTGTCGCAGCGAGATGCCAGTCTGTGGGAAACTGGCAAAGTGATGCAGCTGCTGCCACAGCCTTTGCGAGATTTGATAGTTCATCTTGAGTGATTGTGCGGGTGCGTCCACCGTAGAGTCGCTGTGTAGAGTCGCTGTGAGTAGGTTGCGGGTGCCGAGTGGCAGAAGAGATCGGTCTTGCTCCGATAGCCTGGCGCGACGGGATGCGCAGGCCACGAAGCAGATGCTGGCTTCACCGATGCCAGTCTTGCAGCAGAGTCGGAAGGATGCCGATGTCGTTCGGGATCGCCTCCGAGGCCAGAAGAGGTCTTCCACGCCGAGAGCGTCGAATTACCCTGTCTGTAGAACGCAGTTGTGGTCTGGCAAAGCTGTTGCTTGAAGACCTCGATTCAGCCAGGGTGCTTGCAGCAATGCAGCACGTCGCGTGGTTGCTTTGCTTGCCAGGGGAGATTTGGATGCACGTGCTATGCGGCCCAAGTATGCTGAGACGAGTCTTGTGATGCGCGAGAAATACCGCAGATGGATAGGTTGATGACCGTACGGAAGCAGGAAGCGGTGTTGGATGCTTGCGTGGGCGATGGGGTAAGCAGGGAAGGGCGTGAGGTCGCGGAGGCTATCACAATACTTTGGACCGGCGACAAGCGAGGCAAATGCGGGAGGCCTGCGGGGAAGTCAGCGGGCGTGACTCCATCCCAAGCCCGCTCGAGCTAGGCGAGCGAAGCCTCTCGCTTCTCGCTCTCTCCACCCGGCGAGACCGACGCTAGGCGGCAGCCAGCCACGCTGGGAATAACCGGGGCAAAATTGAATGCGCTCGTGCGCCAGTCACAAGAGCAGTCAGTTGGCAGGGATGGCCTGCGACAGCCGGTCCGCGAATTTGCGCCCGACCGGTGCGGAGGCTGCGCGGAGCTTGCCGATTCCAGCCGTCCGTCGAGGCGGCACAAAGCCGGAAATCGAGGCTCACAGGGCTACTGTAGTCTCGGACAGCAGCTGTCAGGCAGCAAAGCATTTCAGCTCGGACGTGAAAGGTGGCATCGATTTTTTCGATTCTTGGATGTTAGGCTTCATACGCAGAATCGTTGACCTCGATCAAGCTGAGACCAGCTCACAACGTCGTCTCATCGTTCGAGCCATCATAATCTCGAGCAAACTTGGGAACGAGCGATCGCAAAGTATGACAGAGATGAATCTCTGCACTGCATTTCCTCGTACTCAAACGTACATCACGAGTTGATCACGTGGCTGCGGGCCGTGGCCTCCTGGTCAGCCTCGAGCCTCTGCGGCTCAGTCCTGGGGACAGGCTCGTTGAGCTGGGCCTGTCGCGACTCGTCGATGCCACGAGGCTTGGCATCGAATCCACCCGGATTGTCTCGCAGCGCCTCGTACTTCTTGTCTTCCGGACCGCCCGTACCCTCGAAGCGAATGCTCGACTCGCCCGTGCGCTGGCTGCGGCCATCGCCACCTTCCTCGGGAGGGATGTTCTGCGGGTTTGTACCGCCACCCGTCTGTCCGGTGCGGCCGACACTGACCGAGGCGCCAGGGAATTTTTCCAGACCCGACTCGTTGACACCGGACTCCTCCGAGGTCACGGTCGTCTTGGGATTGAACGAGTCCTTCAGACGGTTGTCCGATTTGCGGTCCAAATCCTGGAACTGTTCGGCGTGATCAGGCAATGAGATGGCAGATGCTTTTTTCAGTATCCCTTTCCTCTCCTGATCGGGCAGATGGCAATGGTCTGCTGCCCTGACAAGGGACTTGGCACATACCTGTTCGTTGATGATCTGCTGATCAGACTTGCCTGCATACGCATCCGACATGTTTGCGATGGACTGTGGTGAGTGTACTTGATGGTGAAGATGTGAGAGGAGGGTAGCTCGTGCAAGTCCGACACCTTATAAGCCTTTCTGAGATCGAGAGAGCTTTCCACTCCAACGTCCTTCCCCTCAGTCCGCAGAAGGCGGAAGCATCAGAGCTGGCTCGTGCCCGGTGACTTCAACTGACATCAGCGAGAGTTCGACCGTCCTATGAGAGCGAGAGAACTCGTCGAAAAGTGCAGGGGAACGAAGAGTTTACGTTGATCCGAGCTGAATCATACGCTCACTCATCTCGCATCCGACAGCCGTTTAAGGCGCTCTGGCACGGCGGACGTCGAAAAGTGGCGGCTGATCTTATAAGATTCATCTTTACTCAGCGTGCACACTGCGCAAGATGCTGGCGAGAGCCGCAGTGGCGTTGGTGGCGCTGGTGAACTGCCATGCTTGGTCTCGACAATGGCAGAGTTGGGCAGGTCGAGTCCCTCGGCCTGTCTCAGGGTCTGGATCACTCTAACCCCTGATGTCAGTTCGCAGCGGCGGCATTCTCATCGCCGATGCATTGCCAGGATTCTTCGGGGACCCGATCGACCCACGCCTGCTTTCGGTTCCGGGAGCGCGTCGACTGTCGCCTGAAGACGGAACAAACAGGACGGCCGCTTCGTGGTCAGGGTTGAATTGTGATCGATTTTGGATGATCTTCAACCAGCCTTGGGTGACTTCAATTTCTGAAGTCGCCCTCACTTGAAGTTCGCCGCTGACCGAATAGAAGAGCTCGCAGGCAGCAGAGCCTCACAATTGCGGACGAGAGAAAAGCAAGCAGGCTCTCGAGCGGCTGGCCGGCTGGCTGGCTGGGTGGCCGAATTGGTGGCCACAGAGGGCAGAGCAGGAGCAGAGCGCGGATCAGGCAGGGAAGGCGAGGTTGCTGGGATCGATTTGGCTTGTAGAGCTGCCTAGCGCGTGTGTTCGTTCTTCCTGTCGAGAGAGGCAGGCTGGGCGGCGGCGAGTTGCGAGTTCTGCGCCCGCGAAAGCGAATGGTGCGGGCGTAGCGCATCTGGTCGATACTTCTGATCACCTGCCACCACCACCTCTTCCTCCACCCTACATCCGTTGATCCGTCACCACCCTCACATCATGTCGTTCCGCGTTGCTGCTCGCCGGGTGCCCACCCTCGCCCTTGCCCGACCCACGGTCGCCCCCCGTGCTGCCACCTCGGTTGCTGCCATCCGACTGTACAGCGACAAGCCCTCGCCCGAGGCCCGTGCCAGCTCCATCATTGACTCTCTCCCCGGCAACTCGCTCGTCAGCAAGACCGGCTGGGTCACCCTCGGTACCGGTCTCACCGCCGTCGCCATCAGCAAGGAGATCTACGTCGCCAACGAGGAGACCGTTATCCTCGTCGGTTCGCTCATCTTTGCTGTCCTCGTCGGCCGCGCCATCACCGGCCCCTACAAGGAGTGGGCCGACTCCCAGATCGAGGTAAGAATCACAACATGCCGACACAGACCACGCAGTCCCCAGCAATCATGGCCATCCGACACACAGACACGACACGCATGCGTAGATGGTGGCATTTCAGCGGGATGAACAGATGGCCAGCCAGTGAGGAGAATCAGAAGGTCACGAACGGGCGCGCGACAGGCGCGGCCCTGCTCAGGATGCACTGCATAGCATGTCTGTCAACAACAGAGTACAAAGCAGTCTACGAGATAGGTCGCGTGGATCAGGCACGACGGAGGATCAGACAGCACAGAGCCGACCCGCACAAGCCTCGCTTCTTGTCTTCGACCTTGTTCTAGCCACAAGGCTGCCACCTTCGCCACTGCCGCATCGCATACCGGATCGCACAGTGGAGATCGCGACCACCAGCCAATTCCGTCAGAGCATTGATTGGGGCGGGAGCATCGATTTGGGCTAAAGCATCGACCGGGGCGGCCTCTCAATGACGCTGGGGACTTGGGCTGGTCTGCTGTTCGAGCCCAACGACCGGTTCCAAAGCGAACGCATACTGACGTGCGACCTTGCTGCCCTTTTCGCGACTACAGAAAATCTCGAACATCCTCAACGGCGCTCGTGCCAAGCACACCGAGGCCGTTCAGACGCGCATTGACTCTGTGGAGCAGCAGAAGGACGTTGTTGGCCTGACGCAGGCGCTGTACTCTGTGGCCAAGGAGACGGCGCAGACAGAGAAGGAGGTTTTCGAGCTGCGACAGAAGACGGCGCTCGCGGCCGAGGTCAAGGCGGTGCTCGACTCGTGGGTGCGCTTCGAGGCGACCGAGCGTGAGCAGGAGCAGCGCGAGCTCGCAGCCAGCGTGATCCAGAAGGTGCAGGACTCGCTCAAGGACGACAAGCTGCAGAAGCAGATCCTCGACAACGCCGTTGCCGAGATCGAGAGCCTCGTCAAGTCCAAGGCCATCTAAACCACCACGAACGCCATCACACTATTCGTAACAAGTCGCCAAGGGATCAGACGTGCACCATCGATCTGATGGTGCGTTGATCCTCTAGTCTGGCTCGTCACTTTACCACCGGCGGATCTGTAGTGCAGGCGGTGTGATGCACCGTCGGCGCTATCAAGTTCCGCTCCTGAGCAGCTAGATCGCAATGCTCTCCGGCTCCTAATACAAGCAACCATCGAGAATCCCGCGGCCAGCTTGCGAACACCGACGAAGCTCACTGAGAAGCATCAAATGCACGACGTGAGAGTCTAAAAGATGAGATTGCTATACAAGTACATGGGGTGATCCTGCCCGGATAGAGGAAATCAAGTGTTGAGCGAGAGGTTTTGGGTCTTGTCCTCCACCTCTGATGTTGCGGTGGGGTTGGATGATGGGAGGGGCTCTGCGGGGGTCAAGTTGGAGCCCTCTGGGCCGTCGATCATTCGCTCGAGGAGGAACTTGACGATGGCCTCCTGCTCCCTCATTTGGGCCTCGCTCATGGGGCCTCTACCGGCGCTGTTGCGGACATCCCAGAGCTTCCTCTCGGACCCGTCGTTTTGGTCGCCCTCGTGTGCCTCGTTGGGTTGCTCTGGGTGCGCGCTCGACTTTGGGTGGAAGATGAGGTTGAGCTTCTTGGCCTCTTCTGGGTGTGCGGCTTCGAGCTTCTCGATGTGTGCGACGAGAGCCTTGACCGTGTCGAGGTGGCCGTTGAGGGCGGCCCAGTGGAGCGGCGTGTTGCCAGACTCGTTCTGGGCGAGCAGCAGCGCGAGGTCGGAGTGGGGCAGCAGGTAGGTGACGACGTCAAGGTGACCGTTAGCGCAGGCGTAATGCAGCAGTGTGTTGGCCGATTCGTTCTTGATGCTGGCCAGCATGGAAGAAGCCGACGAGGCAGAGGAGAGGAGCGGTGCGAGCGTGGATTCGAGGTCCTCGAGATCGCCATAGCGAGCCGAGAGGAGCAGCTCGTCGATCTGGTCGCTCGTGAGCGCAGGTGCCTTGTCCGTCATGCTAACGTGTACTAATGGGCGTGGGAAACGTCGGAGAGGATGCGATAGATCGAGGGAAAGGATGTGACGAGCTGAAGGTTGCGGACCGTGCCTCTTGCTTCAAATAGCGTGGAGGGCTGCGAACTCGACTCAACCGCTGCTCGGGCAGCAGAGCGCAGGAAGAAAGCAAAGTGGCCGCCGTCGGTGCAGCCGGTGGTGCAGCGCACGCACTCTGAAATTTTGGTTTGGGAATTTTTTTCGCCTTCGACCCCGCGAGCCGGCGTCACTTTTTTTTTCTTCCACTCCAGCCACACACAATTTGAGAAAGCAGGGCCGGTCTAGCAGCGTCAGGGTCCTCTCCACTATTCCAGCCTCAAAGGCCTGCAGTGCTACCATCACCCGCTACTCCTCTTCTCCAGTCGAGACTTGTTCGACACAGCATTCTCGTCGGATCACCCGGCCTCTGTACAGCTGATCCATTGGACCGACTTGCTCTTAGGCTCCTTCTATCAAACCGAGGGAGCAGGGACGGAATATCCGAACGTATTGTCAGCCTCTTCCTTCCCACGGTATCCTCACATCGTTGGTAGTCATGGCTCCGACACGAACCAAGGCTTCGAGTATTGGCCAGCCTTCGCAGCCAGCGCAGTCGTCGCGCAAGGGCAAGAAGGCATGGCGCAAGAACATCGACCTCACCTCCACCGAGGCATTCCTGGAGGAGCAGAGCGATCCTCTGCGCCAGACTGCTTCGGACGCGCTCTTTGTCGAGGACCGCTCCGGTCAAGAGACGCTCACTGCTCGCCAAGCACGGGGCAAGCGCCCGCTTAAGAGCCTCGAGATCTTGCAGCGAAATTTTGGCCACGCTGCGGTCGCGCCCGCCAAGAAGCAGAAGCAGGCTGTGGGCGTTGACAAGCGCATGGAGCAGCGACTGCGCAAGATGGTAGGCCGCCAGCAGGTGGGTACGCAGGGGGATGCATCTGCCATCGTCGACCGCAGCGCCAATGTGGTCAACAAGACGCTTGGCGACGTGTACGATGTGTGGGGCAGCTCGTCGGGCGATGCCAAGGGCAAAGCCAAAGCCGACGACTGGATTCCGACGGCGGTCGCCAAGCCCGCCGTGCACGTTCCCAAGACGCTGCGTCGCGACGACTTTGACGTGGCTAGCAAGTTGCCTGCCGTCGAGCTGCCGCACCCAGGCTCGTCGTACAACCCGGACCTCGAATCGCACGAGGCGCTCATCAACGAGGCGTACGAGATCGAGAAACGGCTCGAGGAGAACGAGCAGATGGACCAGGCGGAGCGCACCGCATGGCAGTCGAAGCTTGCCACCATCGTCGCGCGCGAGGCCGAGCTGCGCGCGCAGAAGGACGACGACCTCAAGCGATACCGCGGCATGGACGTCGATGTTCCCGGCCTCGGCTCTGACGACGAAGCCGCGGCTGAAGACGACCTCGACGACGCCAGTTCCGACGACGAGGGGGCCGAATCCGCCGAGCCGAAGCGCAAAACTCGTCAGCAGCGCCTGCGTGCCAAGCGTGCACGCATGCAGCAACTCGAAGCCGCACGTCGCAAGCAAGCGCGCATCGAAGCCGCTGCGATCCTTCAGCTTCCTGCGCTCAAGCGTCGTCAAGCACGCCTGGCTGCTGCGCGTGCGCAAGCCGCCGAGGCGCGCAAGCTGGAAAAGACGGCGCTGCTGGAACGCAAGGGTCTGGCGGGCCACAAGGTGGGCAAGCACAAGGTGCCGCAGCAGCAGCTCGACGTGCAGACGCCCGACGAGCTCGCCGACAGCCTGCGCACGCTCAAGCCCGAGGGCAACCTGTTCCGCGACCGCTACACGCGCCTCCAGTCGCGCGGCGTCATCGAACCGCGTGTCAAGCAGACGCCCAAGCGCCGAACGCACAAAATCAAGGCGTACGAAACGCACGACTACAAAAAGTTCTCCTAGACTCCTCCCCGCTCCCCTCTCTGTTTTGGTCGTTGCTCCAATGTCATCCCCTACGATTCTAAGCTGGGACATCGCTGTGTGTGTGGGTGGTATTACGTCTGCGTGAGTGAGAGAGAGTCTACGAGGTAGGAGCATCTGATGGCTCTGCTGCGGCAGCAGGCATTTCAGGCTTGGATTCAGCCTCAACTTGGGTGCTGGCTTGTTCTTGTGTCGGGGCAGCAGAGTCGGCGACCTGCGCGTCCGGCTGCTCCACCACTGGCTGCACGGTCGGCGCGGCCGCATCCGCCATGGTCACATCGGCCGCCTCAGAAGCTGCTGGCTGTGCTGTCGCGCTCTCCTCGGCGCCAGCCGGCACAGCAGCCGCATCCCGTGCAACTTCGACGGCCTCGGTCGCGGTCTCGGCCACCGCGGCAGCTGACGCATCCTCTGTGCCCGTCGTCGCTGCTGCGTCTGCCGTCAGCTCGGCCACGGGCTGGGCTGCCAGTGCGACGTCCGGAGTGCCTGTTTCAGCCGCTGCCACATCTGCGTCTGCGGCCGGTGCAGCCACTGCCTCGACGGACGCGGGTGCAGCCTCGGCGGGTTTGTCCTCGGCCATGGCTGTCGCCTCAGTAGGTGCGACTGGTGCAGGCGCGGGTGCGGGCGCAGGCGGCTCCGACTGCGTGGGCGCGATGCCAAGTTCGACGTTGAGCTGCTCGATTGCCTCGCGCTCTGCCTGTGATGCTGTCTGCTCTGCTTGCGCCTTCTCCTCCTCGGCTGCCTCTGTCACTGCAGGCACAGCCTGCTGCGTCTGCTCCCCTGCGCCATCCGCTACTGAAGCAGCTGCTGCCGCTGGCTCAGCAGCGGGCTTGGGCGGCCGCAGCTCCTCGGGCGTCTCGGCACGCACGAATCCGACGCCGACGATCCTGCCCCTCGATGCGTTGTTCGCCCACGCTGGCACCTCACCATCCAGCTCGTCGTCCGCCTTGCTGCTCCTGCCCTTCTTGCTGGAGGCGCTCTCGCGCACCTCGCGCATCTTTCCTTCATGCTGCTTGGTGAGCTGCGCGATTTCGTCGTGGATTGCAGCCGCCTTGGCCTTGAGGTCGTCGTGCTTCACGTCGACATACGGTGACGGGGCCGGGGTGAGCGTGTCGATGCGGCGTGCGTCAAAGACCATGCTGAGCAGCTCGTGGTTGCGCGCATACCGTGCGACGGCAATGTCGCGCGGGCCGAGGCGGTCGAGATCATCAAAGATCGACTCGGGCAGCTCGTCGGCGATGGTGGGCGGCAGGTTGAGCCCGAGGAACGGCGGCATGGGCGCACGACCGTGCATGCCACCAGGCCCAAGCTGCTGCGGATGGCCGGGATGTTGCGCGTGCGGTCCGCCGGGACCATGCATAGAGAGGCGTCGCGGCATGTGCGGCTGCGAGTGGTTGTGCACGGTGAGCTTGCGCTTGCGACCGCGGTTCGCCGACGCCGAGGGCGAGTCGAGGTGCTGTTGGTGAGCTTGCGGCGGGTAGAATTGCTGCGCATGCGGGTGCTGGCGATTCATCATGCCTGGTGAGGGAGAGGATGAGGCGCCAAAGCCTGGATGGCCCGGATGGCCCGGATGCCCAGGCTGACCAGGATGTCCAAAGTGACCAGGCTGACCTGGATGGCCGGGATGCCCTGGATGACCTGGATGGACGGGGTGACCTGGATGGCCGGGATGCCCACCAGGGCCATGCGGTGGTGGCATGTTCATGCTGAGTAGACTGTGTGGATGATAGTCTGTTGATGAGCAGGCAGAGGAGTTGCAGATGATGAAGGCGAGCTTGCTGGTGATGATGGAGTGGCAGGAAGAGCAAGTGGCTCGAAGCACGGGTCATGGACGCGACTCGCCTCGCCTCGGATTCCCAGAGCCAAAGGCGCGCTCTCGAAGTTGGAATTCCCCATACATGTTAGACCTCGCGAAATGTCGGCACTAAATATTTCCGCTCTGAGCTCCACATTTCGAAGGGTCGAATCCAGACGCTCCGACCACTCTTTCGACTGCGCAGACGACACCACTCAGCCGCCGCCCTCATCTATGCATCTTTCCATCACATCCAACGCCATCGCGACTCTTCAGGATCTGCAACAAGCGCGCTTGCAAGCCCAGCACTGAGCTGCGGTCCTACGATTCGTCCGACGCAAGCTTCGAGTCAAGGCGCACTTTCAAGCGATGCCGCCTCGCGTAGCCGACGACGAATACGTCGATGATGGAGCGGACGCATACGATGCCGAGGACTTTCTGGACGACGATGACAGTGGAGACGAGTACCGCGCTGCACCCTCGCTGCCAAGGCTAGGCACGCTGCGCGCCGGTCAGGCTGCACGCTCGTCGGCCGCCTCCGCAGCAACAAACGGCAAATCGGCCAATGGAGCTGCTGGCTCCTCGTCCTCAGCTGCGGGCAAAGGCAAGGCAGCGGCGTCGGCCAAATCAAAGACGAAGGACCAGGGCTACTCGTGGGAAGCCACATACAAGCGATCGTGGGATGCAGTGGCTGAAGACGATTCGGGCTCGCTCGAGTCTGCGGTGCGCCAGATGATCGAGGGCTCCAAGCGGCGGCGTACGCTCAAGGACGTGGCGCCCGTGCAGCGCGGCATCATCCGCCACCTAGTGCTTCTCATCGACCTATCGGCGAGTATGCTGGAGAAGGACATGCGTCCTAACCGGTTCGATGTGACGCTGCAGTATGCGCGCGAGTTTGTCAACGAGTACTTTGACCAGAATCCGATCGGGCAGTTGTCCGTCATCGGCACACGCGAGGGCATCGCCGAACGACTCGCCATGATGGGCGGCAACACGGTCGACCATACGGCGTCTCTGTCCAACAAGCGTCGGCTCGAGCCGAGGGGCGAACCCTCGCTGCAAAACGCGCTCGAGATGGCGAGGAGCAGCTTGGTGCATCTGCCGGCGTCCAACTCGCGCGAGATCCTGGCGATCTTTGGCAGTCTCACCACGTGCGATCCGGGCAACATCCACGACACCATCAATACGCTCGTCAAGGACAATATCCGCGTGTCGGTGGTGCACCTGGCGGCGGAGGTCAAGGTGTTTAAGGACGTGTGTACGCGCACAGGCGGGGTGTTTAGCGTGGCGCTCAACGAAGGACATTTCCACGACGCACTATTCGATCTTGTCCCACCACCTGCCGTCGACGGACCACGCAAGGGTAAGCGTCGTGCTGGCGTCCAAGAGGAGGAGGAAGTTCAGAACGGTGTGGATCTTTTGCAGATGGCATTTCCGCTTCGCCTACCTGCACATGCGGCACCGACGCTGTGTGCATGTCACTCTCGATCGCGCGGTAGCGGGTACCTGTGTCCACGCTGTGGAGTCAAGGTATGCGATGTACCCACCGACTGTCCCGTATGCGGCATCACCATTGTGATGAGCACCCACCTGGCGCGCTCGTACCACCACCTCTTCCCCGTACCCAACTGGAAGGCCGTTGCATGGGAGGCCGTGGGAGACCGTGCCGAAGACGCATGTTTCTCGTGCAACTTGCAATTCCCCAAAAAGGACGACAATCGCACAGCGGCGGCAAATAAGGCACTCGAGGATGCGGGGCTTTCGCCTTCATCGAGGTACAGGTGCACGAGATGCAACCACGACTTTTGCCTAGAGTGCGACGCCTTCGTTCACGAACAGCTACATGTATGCCCCGGCTGCTGCTAGTAATACCCAGCCGTGGTCGAATGCGAACAAGAAAGAGGTGTACGTCTGCAAAGAGCATTGGGGTGATATGAGCAGTTTCGAGCGGCCATTTTCGGGCACCATTTTTCGCGCCATTTTCAGCGGGTATTTTTTGTCAACCGAGTGACCCAAGGCTCAGCAGATGGGCTTGCTTTGGCTCGCCCCAGCTGCAATCCTCATTAGCCCGCGAGGACTTGCGTGGCTACGGCCGTCGATAACGAACATATGCAGTCGGTGACAAGTGGGGTGGAACACATACGCTTGGCCAATATAAGACTAAAAGTACAAGATGGAAAGGGGTGGCAAGGGGCAAAATCATGAGTAGGTGCGGGACGTGTTGTGGAGACGTTCTTGTGAACAGGCCATGGACTAGCGGGATGAGGCCATCACGCCGCACGCAGCGCCTCTCCGTGCTCTGCATTTGCGCCCTCTGCTTGTGCGTGGTTGGGGAGCTCGTCGACAAAGTCTGGCAGTTCCTGGTTGGACTGCAGATAGCTCGGCACCGCATCCGCACCTACATCCTCTGCGTCCAGATCGTCTGCGAGCGCATCGAGTTCCGCCTGCAGATCCTCCTCGTCCACCTCGTCTGGCACGCCGTAGCTGCGACCGAGCGTCTCCTGCACCTCGTTGGCCGCCTCGATGAGGTCCTCCATCTCGTCCTGCATCGACTCGATCTTGTCGAGGTCGATCTTGCCGTACGTCTTGCGCATCTCCTTGTTGGCGGTCTGCATCGCGTCAAAGGTGGCCATGGTGTTGCGCAGGTTCTCGGTGGTCATGGTGGCCTGCTCCATGTTGTACGACTGCTGCTGCAGCTGCGCCAGCTGATTCTCGTACAGCCTCTTTTGCTTGAGCACGCGCAGGGCACGCTGCTGGATCGCCGTCTTGCCGGGTCCGTCGCGCATCTTCTTCATCTGATCGCGGTACCGCGCGAGTTCCGCATCGAGCTTGCGGATCTTGACCTCGACCCCGTCGGCGCGCGACTCGGTGGAGGCGATGGCATCGTTGAGCGACGGCTTGGGCTTGGCAGCCTTGGAGCCGAACAGCCGATTCATAACGGGGTAATAGGGAGGGAACGCCTGCGTCTGTGCTGGAAGCCTTAGATGCGTGATGGATGGGAAGATGGCGCAGCGAGGCTCTGGGGGAGATAGATGGATGATGATGATCAGGGTCCATCGGGGCGTGTTGGAGGGGTCGTGGCAGTTGCCGAGCTGATCTGGCTGCATCCGTGCACAGCCTAGCCTGCCTCAAGCCCGGCAGTTTCCAGTCGCGGGGGCTCAGTTGGAGCGAAGGGTGGAGGTCAATCGGCCGGCGCAGCCGTAATTATTCGCGGAAAATAGAAACGCGGCTGCCCCGATCCAGCGTCTTGAGCGCACGCTCGCCCTCGGTCGCTTGGCAGCGGCGTCATGATGCCGCACAGACGAATTGCCTGTCGGCATCTCTCCGTCAAGCACCTTGGCATCGCTCCTCATCTTTCGCATCTTCTCACGCTCCTCGCTCCTACCTCACCTCATCTCCCCACCTTCTGAGATCACGTTGCGCATTTGCAGTGATCGACTCTGGCACATCACATCGCGCATCCGCTCCGAAACACGGCCCGCTATAGCATCGGCAACTCCGTCATTCTCGCTCTCTCACTTGGACCCAGTCGGAGTCACATAGCCCTCCGCAGCAAAACATCGCAATCATGTCGTGGGGTGGATTCAAGAAATCGATAAACCGTGCCGGCACGACGCTCATGCAAAAGACGGGACAGGTGGAACGCACAGTGGACAGCGAGTTCAACTCGACCGAAGAGCAGTACCGCACGCTCGAGCGCGAAGTGACGTCGCTGCAGAAGGAGGCCAAGGCGTACCTCGATGCCATCCGATCGCTCGCCTCGTCCCAATCGCGCATCGCCGAAGCTGTCGATGGCTTCTACACCGACTCGTCCGATGCTGCCATGTCGGCCAACGCCTACCGTCGAGCCGTCGATGAACTCGACACCAAAACCGCCAAGGAGATCGACGCCCCGTACCGCGCCACGGTGCTCGAACCCATCGGCAAACTCGCATCCTACTTCCCCGAAGTCAACAAGGTCGTCGAAAAGCGCAACAAGAAGCTGCTCGACTACGACGCCGCACGATCCAAGCATCGCAAACTCGTCGACAAACCCTCCGACGACCCCACCAAACTGCCCAAGGCGGAAAAGGAACTCGAAGACACCAGAGTCATTTTCGAAACCCTCGACGACCAGGTCAAGGGAGAACTGCCCCAGCTCGTCGATCTCAGGATTCCTTACCTCGATCCAAGCTTCGAGGCCATGGTCAGGATGCAGGCAAAGTTCGCAGAGGATGGATACGAAAAGTTGGGCGGCGTTCAGAGGTTCTTTGCAGACGGCGTGCGCGAGGAGTACGCCGATGGCCAGTTGGATGCCCAGGTGGAAGCAGTGCTCCAGGAGATGCGCGAACTGTCCATCTGCGGAATCGGTCAATAGATCCCACTCCCCCAACCCGGCTTCTTCCTTTCCCCCCTGCCTCTCAGTGTATTTTTTTGTTCGTTCGACTCCCCTTTTGCTCCGCCTAACCATCGCATGACACTCCCACGCCCTGTTCGTACGTGCCAATGCGTGTCATTGTCTTAAAAACTCGGCCTGCATGTTGAGTGGGAGTGGAGAGCCCGAGGTTCAGCTCTGCTGCTTTGCGCCTTGGCCCAGGATGCCAACGACGTGCTTGCAGCAGATGCAGCCGATCAAGAAGCACTCTCGGCGGATCATTTCGGCCTCCTCCTCGCTGATGGCGCTCGTTGCACCCCGGACGGGGCCGATGAGCGCGTCCACATCCACCATCTTCTCGAGCGTCCTCTCCAGATTCTTGTTCGTCGCCACCACCATGGTGTGCAGCATCAAGTTGCGCTCCTGCCGCGTCAGCAGGCCCGCAGGGACGTCCTGGAAGCGCATCAGATACTCCACCGCCGTCACGTAGCGTGGCGAAGTCGCCAGCACCTCCTGCCAGTCTCGCAGCACCGCATTCGTCGACGCGTTGCGCAGCGCCTCGCTCGCCGTCTCGGATAAACACAGGCGCACATGCATCAGGATCCTGGTCGTGCGCATCACCTCCTCCGCCGCCTTCTTGACCACCATGATCTTGGCGTGCTTCTCTTCGGCCGCTGCGTTTCTGCGACCCGCCGCGCGCTCCGCTTCCACCTCGAGCTCGTACACCTTCACCACGTACTCCACCACGTGCGTCAGATCCGCCTCGCTAAAGTACGGCCGTTCCGCCACCTCGCTCGGCACGCGCGATCCCAGCACATGCTCGGCAAACGAGACGCAGTCACCCACCAGCCCAGCGAACACCGCTTCCGTCGCGCGCCGCATGTCGGTCGCCGCTTGCTGCCGCGCACGCGCCTGCGACGCCATCTGCTGCTGCTGCCGCAGGAACTGGTTCATGTCCCTCCCTGGCTGCATCGCCGCGCCCGTCGTGGCGAACGCTGGCCCTGCCATCGGTCGCGCCGCATGCATCGGCTGGGCCTGCTGAGCAGGCACCACCGGCGGCTGCATAGTTCTCGTGCTTTGATTTTGAGCCTCGGGAGCCGGAAGAAGATACACAGGTCTGCCAGGTCCGGCCGATCGCGCCGACGTCTGCGGTCCTTGTAAAGTGCGACGCGCGTGCGTGGCGAGCATCGTTGCGGCGACGGATGAAAGCGCACCTGGCGCGGGTGCGACTGTCCTAACTCCACCCACCGGCGGTGCCAGTGACTGCCCAGGCATTGGTGCAATGGGTTGAAGGACGCTGGGACGCGCGTTATGCTGCGGCACCTGCAGCGCGGACGTGTTCACGCTTTGCCCTGCTCCGGAAGTGTGCGGAGGTGGATTCGAGTGCGAGTGCGACATCGGGACTGCTTGCGGCGATTGGCCACCCACGTCTCTCGCACTCGGCACGGGCTTGATTTCTCTAGCCTCATTCAGCATCGATGACGGCGGAGCCGACGCTCTTGCATCGACTGCAGACGCTGCCGAAGTGGGCCGCTGCAAGGGCTCTGCATCTGCAAATCTGAACTCTGGAATCGTATCCGTAGGCTGAGGCAACTGTCTTGAAGCAAAGTATCCCTCCTTCTCCTTGCTCCAGCACTCGAGCATGTGCGGGATCCTGGGGAACTCCATGAGCGCGCGCGCGATCACCCTTTCCGGGATCTTGTGCGCCAGATGCTGCACTGATCGCGTGCTGGCGACCTTGTTCATGAGCTCGTGCATCGACAGATGCATGTGCGTCTCGGCCCTCGGATGAAAAATCCTCGGATACAGATCCTCCAGGCACGTCCATGGGATCATGTTGGCCGGGTCCTGCCACCGCTCCACCAGGTCTGGAATCGTACGTGGCGTCGCTTTGCCCACGCGCAGCGGCTTGAGCTGCTGCATCGTGTCGTACGACGAGCGTCGCTTTTTTATGCCGCCCAGGTCCTTGAGCAGCGACTTCATGCGGTCGGATATCGTCATCTTTGGCCTGCTCGCTGAAGACACAGGTGCAGAGGCAGATGTGTCGGAAGACGGCTGGCTATGCGCTCGATCCAGCCGCCGGAGCTCCTGGAGCAATACGGAACCAGACGCAATGTCGGGTTCGGATACGGCGACCGAGGCACGGTCGTCGTCGACGACGTTGGGGGCGGTCGCTGGCTGCTGAAGGTCTGAGCTGCCCACCGCCATGCTGGGATGAGCTGCAGAAGTGTCTGCGGTCGGCCCACTCGCGATCGCCGCCTCTTCCTGGTCCCGCTGCGGTTCCTGATGAGGATTTGGGTCGGCAGGTGATGCCTCACTGACTGGCGGTAAGACTGAGCTCGCAGCGTTTAGCGCACCATTTGCAGTCTCTTGTGCGCGACTCTGGGAGTCAAGGATCGTGTCGCCGGGATCGGCGTCGGCTTGTGCACTTGCATCCGGCAGTTCTGCCATAGCGAGGGCTGCAGCAGTGGTTGCCATGGCAGAGTCGCTGGATGCTACCGCGTCTTGGCTCGGCTCGGCTTCGGCTTGGTCGGTCGCCTGCGTTGTAGCTGGCAGCGGAGCCGCCTCTCCAGTTGCATTGGCAGCCGGAATTGCCGCTTGCGGGACACCTGGGATTGGCTTGACTTGGTGTGCATCGTTGCTAAGCGAGGATGCCGTCTCGGTCGTGCTGTTCTGTACTTCGGCTGGGCCTCGAGACGGATCTGCGGTGGGTGCAGCCGGTAGATCCGCGACCGTCTCGATGTCAGCCGCATCAACCGGACCAGCGGGGACCGGCGTTGATGAGCCGTCTCGTCTTTCCTCTGGTGCTGGAAGCGCCTCGGCACTTGAATGGGCTGGCGATGCCCGTTTTCCTTCTGTCGCATCCATGACGACATCGTCGGCAGCCACTTCAGCGTCCTTGGCCGCAGCTGCCTCTGTTTGAGGCTCCTTTGCTCTGACAAGCGTGGGTGCAGGGTCATCGCCGGCAATCGATGCTTGATCTTCCTCCGCTCGCTCTGAACTTGGCAATTCCGTCGGCAGAGCTTCCGTCGTCATTGGAGTGGCAGCGGCAGCGTCTGCAGAAGGTTGTTCCGCGACGAGCTCCGTCGCTTCTTGATCTGCAGAAGCGCTCTGTTCACGGGCGTTTGCAGGCTGAGCTGGCGCCCCGTCTTGCTCTCCACCGGCGCCGGGGACTGCGTCATCGTCCTCTAATTCATCCACCTCGTCACCCAGCTCGTCTGGCTCTCCGGTCTCTTCGGGTTCTTCTGGCTCTTCGGGTTCTTCAGGGTCCTCGGGCGGCGTTCCGTAGGCTTGTGGCGAGCCGGCCGAGGTGATGCTGGCCGGGGGACCTATGCTGGTGTCGCCGAGGTCATGATGGGCGGAAGGGTCTTGTTCGTCTTGTACCGCGGCTGGATGGCCGGATGCGCTGACTTGGTCGATCTGCGCGTCTGTGGAGTCTGATGGCTCCTGCACGCTGGCCTGAGCGCCAGATGTTTGGATCGTGGCCGGAGGAGGATGCGAATCATGAGTCCCTGCGATGTCGTTGCTGGGGGCAGCCGCGTCGTCTTTGGCTGCGGCTGCAGGTGCGCGGCTAGTCTCCTTGCTTGCCGATCGAGACGAACGTGCAGGCTTTGGCGCATGGGTGCTGGGCACAGCGGTGCTGGGGGACTTTGTGCGCTCGGTGTTCGAGTGGCGTTGAAGGATGTGAGTGTTCCACGCGCGAAAGACGACGGCGAGCCTCTTGGCTAGACGCGTGGGGACCGAGCAGGTGATGACGTGGATATCTTTGAGGGTGGGCGTGGGCCCGAGAGCCGTGAGCTGCCTGTGGAGGCTGTCGGCCGTCTCGCGGCGGCGATGGGCTTGCTCGAGTGATTCGGCGTACCTGGTGATGGCGCGCAGCACCTGTTCGATCAGGGATGAGCCTTGAACGAAGGCGGCGACGATGGTGTCTTCAGACTCCTTGTTGGATGCCGCGCGGGTTGAGGTCGACAGGGAGGTTTCCCTGCTGCTCGCGGCGGTGTGTGCGCTCTCAGCCGGAGGAAGCGACCATTGCCGGGCAGGGGATGAGGACGATGAGGTCAAGAAGAGTCGATCGCGATTGTGCGCATGCGGCAGGGTCTGCGGCGACTTTGCTGGACTCTGTTCGAGCTTGGTCGCGACAGGCGTGGTTCTTTCCGCTTGGGATCGGGCTTGTGAGGCAGCAGGGCCATTCCAGGCCGTTATCTCGAAGCCGTCATCGGAGTCGGACTCTGCTGGTGGTGGTTGCTGAATCGATGTGGACCGAATTCTCCGTCTCTCTGGACGAGTCTCGGCGGGGGGTGACGTGGCTTTGCGCTTGCCAGAGCGTGGTTGAGGTGCAGCCGAGGTAGAAGGTTGCGGGGCCGAGGCAGGTGGCAGTCTACTGGAGCGGCGAGGCGAGTGGCTGTCATGCCTGGCAGAAGCAGAAGTGTTGGATTGAGAGTTGGAAGGTGCATTGCGCTCGGATCTCCGGAGGTCGCGGATGTCGAAGACGGGGGGACGACCGCCTCCGCCGTACAGGTTTTCCCAGCCACTGACTTTGTAGGCCTGTTCTTCTCTGCGCCTTTGTCGGCGAGCTCTGCGCGCAGCAGCAGAAGGGTCATGCTCGTCCTCCTCTTCCACCTCCTGGTTGGTCATAGCGGTAGCTCTGGTGGAGGTGTCACCATTCCGGGAAGAAGAAGGCTGGCTAGGTTGCGTCCGAGATGGCCCTGGTCGCGATGCAGTCTCTCGCGGCATGGCGAAGGCGATGGAAGTGGAGAAGAAGCAGGAGACGTCGACTGAGCATGGGCAGCTTATTGAAAGCGGGCCCGAATGTGGAGCCACACGGCTCAGCCGATGTCGATGGGTGACGAGGAAGGTGAAGGTTCGCTCGAGAGCGAGCTAATTGATGATGATGAGCTTTTTGACAGGCGCGCATCACCGGCCCAACCGACAGCTTCAGGGTCCCGCCGCTCCACTTTTTTCGCGACGCGGTGGAAATGTGTGATCTTGTGAAAGAACAAATTGAAATCTCGAAAATTCTCGCGGCGTGTTGGGGGCAGAAAAGACGTTTTTCAGCGGCAGGCCGACGGCGCTGTGCGGGCGGAGAAGAAGCCGAGCGGCGAGGAAAAGTGGAGCGAAATTCCTAGCAGCAGCAGCAGCAGCTGGCAGGAGAAGACGGCTGAGCCGGACGTGGCCACTGCTGCTGGCCACTTCTCCGCTGGTCTCTCTGCCTCTGCTCCCTCGACCATCACAGCCAGGCATCACCGCATAGAAACCAGCTTGACCTCACCAAACGAAGCCACAGCAGCAGCAGCAGTCCAATCTGCTCCAAGCACTTCTCTGTTCGGAACCGTTCCGAACGCATACAGGAGCAGCCGACCTTTGAATAGACGTCCTGGTCTTTCCTTCATAAAATCACCCACTGCGATTGAGCCTCTCAGCCGGCGACTCGCACCCTCTCGCAACCGACGATGTCCTCCTCGACGCCAACACACGCAGAGTCCTCGTCATCGGGCAACTCGTCTGCGCCCTCGTCTCCCGCCGCTTCGTCAGTGGCCTCGCTGGGCACCGATGTGACGCAGCTCGACCAGGCTTCGGCAACCTCCGCCGATGTGCCGCCCTCGCCATCCAAGGAAGACATCGCTCTGCCTGTCGAGGAGCGTCAGGCAAAGGCAAAGGTGCTCAAAGACGAGGGCAACAAGCTCTTCGTCGCTGGCCAGTACGACGCCGCCAAGCACCAGTACGGCCTCGCCATCGCACTCGACCCTTCCGTGCCCGCCTTCTACAGCAACCGTGCAGCGTGCGAGCTCAAGCTCGAACAGCACGGCCTCGCCATCGAAGACGCCACAAAGGCCATCCAGCTCGATTCCAAGTTCTCCAAAGCATACTTCCGCAGGGCCAGCGCACATCTCAGCATTCTCGATCCCAAGTCGGCTCTCCCCGACCTCAAGGTCGTCGCTCAGCTCGAACCGAAGAATGCATCGGTCAAGGCGCAGCTCGAGGCAACCGTCAAGCTCATCCGCCGTCTCGAGTTTGAGAAGGCCATCAAGGTCTCGGAAGGCGTCAAGGCGGCCGACACGGTCGAGTCCAACCTCAAGGAAGGCGGAGGCGGCACCGTCGTGCCCGACTCTTACGACGGCCCCCGCATCGCCGATGGCGACGACGAGGACACCAAGCATCTTGGCAAGATTGACGAAAAGTTCATCACGGACATGATCGAGCACTTTAAGAACGGCGGCAAGCTGCACAACCGCTATTCTTGGCAGATCATCCTCGGCGCCTTCCGTGCGCTGCAGCAGGAGCCGACGCTGGTGGACTACGAAGTTACGGACGGCACGACAATTGACGTGATCGGCGACACGCACGGCCAGTTCTTCGACTTTATCCACCTGCTCAACAAGACGGGCGCGCCGAGCAAGGACCATGCGCTGCTCTTCAACGGCGACTTTGTCGACCGCGGCTCGTGGTCGGTCGAGATCGCGCTGACCGTGTTTGCGTACAAGTGGCTCTACCCCAAGACCACGCTCATCAACCGCGGCAACCACGAGACGTCCGAGATGAACAAGGTGTACGGCTTCGAGGGCGAGTGCAAGGCCAAGTTCGGCGGCGACCTGACATTCAAGCTCTTCACCCAGGTGTTTGTGGCGCTGCCGCTGGCGACGCTCATCAGTGCCACCCAGGCTCCGCTCACGGGCGATGAGCTGCCGGCGTCCTTCTCGGTGGCGCAGCGCCAGCCCATTACGGACAAGGACACGGGGCGAAAGCGATTCTTTGTCGTGCACGGCGGCCTCTTCTCCAAGGACGGCGTTACGCTCGACGACATTCGCGCCATTGACCGCTTTGCGATCGGACAGCCTGGTCAGGCCGGGTTGATGATGGAGCTGCTCTGGAGCGATCCGCAGACAGCGCCGGGACGCGGCCCTTCCAAGCGTGGAGTCGGACTTGGCTTTGGACCGGACATCACCAAGGCGTGGTGCGAGCTCAATGGCGTCACCGCTGTGCTGCGCAGTCACGAGGTGCGCATGGGCGGCTACGAGGAGGAGCACGAGGGTCGCTGCTGCACCATCTTCTCCGCACCCAACTACTGCGATTCGACGGGCAACCTGGGTGCATTTGCGCGCATCGACGCACAGGGCAGCATCGGGTGGACCGTGTTCGAGGCACAGCCCCACCCGAACATCAAGCCGATGGCGTACGTCGGCAACGCCATGAACGGCATGCTTGGCATGTGATCTCCGCAACGAAAAAAAGGCCGGAAGCTCGTGCAATCATAGACCTCTGTTTACCCCTCTCGTTGTATCTGTGTGAGCCTCGTTTTGAGTGTGTGCGCTGCCACATGCTGCGTAAGTCAAGGCGAAGAGTGTCTATTCCGGGACACTGGAGTCTAGTGTTGTGGCTAGGAATCTTGGAACGGCGGCAGGCCCCAAGCGGTGGGATCGAAATCGAGCAACGAGTCGATGGTCTGGGAGGCGCCGAGTTCCTCGTTGGGGAAGAGCGCACGCAGGTTCGGATCGGGAACCCAAACAACTAGCGCAGGGAGACACAGCGTGGGTATTTAGGTCAGTTGGATCGGTCGGAACGGTCGAGAAGGGAGTTCGAGGGGACGTACCATGCATGCCGGCAGCCTTTGCGGCCTGGACGCCTGGCTTTGCGTCTTCAAACACCAGGATGCTAGCTTCTGCGCCCTTGAGGTTGTGGTCTCCGTCAAACTGCTCGCCCATCTCACGCAGGGCATCGGTCCAGCTCTCTCCCAGCTGCTGCAGTGTTTCTTGCTCCTCGGGGTGGTCGCTCAGCAGTCCTTCCCTCGCGGCGAGTAGGAAGATGTCCGGATGCGGCTTGCCGCGTGTGAGCCTTGCATCGTCTCCACAGATGACGCGCTGGGCAAATGGCCCAAAGAGTTCCGGGTGGCTGGCGGTTTTGATCTCGTAGTTCCGGCGCTTGCTGCCCGTAGCGACGCAGATGGGGATCTTGTGCTTGTGCAGATGCTGCACGAGGCGGGTAGCCCCCGCCATCTGAGGAACCTGCTCGAACGCTTTCAGAAGCACATCGTTGCGGTCCTTGAGGAAAGTGTCGATGTCAAACGGACAATCGGAACCGTACAGCTCGCCTT
Source organism: Moesziomyces aphidis (assembly GCA_000517465.1). Lineage (NCBI taxonomy): Eukaryota > Fungi > Basidiomycota > Ustilaginomycetes > Ustilaginales > Ustilaginaceae > Moesziomyces > Moesziomyces aphidis. The sequence goes on along the minus strand of AWNI01000006.1, from coordinate 382,520 downwards.
CCTTGGTGGGCGGCCAAAGCGCAGACAACAGCGTCACTATACATCACACGAAGCAGACATCAAGTCAGCATATAAGCAGCGGAACGGAAAGGTGAGGCGAGCTTACACGTGGCTTCGCGCTCCGGCTTGCCCATGAGGTTGGCCTTGATCTCCCACGTCTGCTCCTTGCCGTAGGGACGGAGGATGTCGTTGACCACAGTGGTGTAGATGCCTTCCGAGTCGATCAGCAGGCCGTCCATGTCGAACAGGACGGCCTTGATGTGAGCGATGGGCCCGTTGGATCCAGCCATGGTCGTTGCTCTATGTGGTCTACGAGGTGGAGGACAAGAAGGAAGGAGAGTGTGGAGTCGCCGTGCGTTCGGAAGAAGCGTCGGACGCGGTCCGAAGTGCGCAGATCGCCATCGGGCCGGCAGCGGCGGGTTCGAATCGGGCGCGATGTAGCAGCGGGTGGAGAGCGTTGAAGGTCGTCGGTGAGGCCGAGGAGCCACGCGTGTTTTTGGAAGCGGCGTTGGCCAGGTGTGCACGGATGCTCGCATTTCTGGACGTGGGACCCCTCGCTCTTCCTTTACTACCACTCGCTACCAACGGCTTTGCTGCGACAACGACGCACGATGAAGGTGCTCATCACCGGCGCATCTGGTCTGCTCGGACGCGCGGTCCATCAGCTCTGCACCGAAAAGAGCTACGACACCAAGGCCCTCGCATTCACCCGCTCCGATCCCTCCAAGGGCCTGGTCAAGCTCGACCTCACCGACGCTGCCGCAGTCGAGTCGTGCCTCAAAGACTTTCAGCCCGACGTCATCGTCCATACCGCTGCAGAGCGACGTCCTGATGTCGTCGAAAACGACCCTGCCGCCTCGCACGCCATCAACGTCGAAGCTCCCACCTCCATCGCAACGCTCGCCGCGCAGCTCGACAAGCCGCCCATTCTCATCAACATCTCCACCGACTATGTCTTTGACGGCTTCAAACCTCCGTACACCGTCGACGATGCCCCGAATCCGCTGAATGCCTACGGCGTCAGCAAGCTCCAGGGCGAGCGCGCTGTTGCCGAGCATGCGAAGCCCGGCCACTTTACCAACCTTCGCGTGCCCGTCCTCTACGGCAGGACCATCACCAACGACGAGTCTGCAGTGAACGTGCTTCTCAACGCCATTCAGCCTCCTGCAGGCTCGTCGTCGCCCAAAAAGTGCGATGCATACGCCGTCAGGTATCCCACCAACGTTGCAGATGTCGCAGCTGCCATCCTCAGGCTCGCCGAGGTGCACGCCGAGTCCGCAAAAGAGCTGCCACCCATCACCCACTTCAGCGCCAAGGAAGCCATGACAAAGTACGACATGTGCATGGTCCTCAGCCGAATCGCCAACTCGGTCGGCTTCCAAACCCGCACCGACCTCCTCGACCCAGAGTACGAGGTGGATCCCATGGCTGCCACCGCTCGCCCACGTCACTGCAAGCTCGACACCTCGGTGCTGGAGGAGTACGGCGTGCCCTTCACCTACACCTCCTTCGAGGACTGGTGGCGCCCATACCTTGCAGAAGTACGTACCCAGCGCACCTCACTGTGAACCGCCAAGCCGCGCTCGCATCTCGCCTGTTGTGATGTAGCACGAATAGGTCGCAAATGCCCAACGCTCCGTGCTCGCGTGTGAACTCGGCTGACCTGTGACTGATTTTCACTCATGCAGACGTTCAAAGCAAAACAGGAAGAGGAAGCAAGGATAGCCGCTGAGGCCGAGGAGAAACGACGCAAAGAAGAAGAGGAGCGCAAGAAGAGAGAAGCGGAGGAGGCGGCTGAGCGCGAGCGACAAGCAGAGGAGGAGCGTCGCATTGCTGCCGAAAAGGCCGAGGCCGATGCCAAGGCACGAGCAGAAGCTGAACAGAAGGCCCAACAAGAAAGGGATGCGCAAGAGGCAGAGCGCAAACGGCAGGAAGAAGCGCAAGCGTCACAGGCCACGGAAGGCGACGCCTCGAACGACTCGCAAGCATCAAAAGCAACAGATACAGAAGCAAACGATGCCACCGCCCCGAGCTCCTCGACCGAGCCAGCAGACGGTCAGAACAGCATCGACCACGAGCCAGGCTCCCCACATCCGTCGTTCAACTCGCTCAAGGCGCGGCCTACGCCACCAGCCACCTCCGGCCTGCCATCGCCCACCAGCACGCACCCTCCATCTTCGATCAAAAGCGGACACCGTCCCGACACGCCTCCGCATCCGCACGACGGCACGCCAGCACGCTCGGCGGTCCCCATCTCCACCACCGACGCCACACCCACCGGTTCCGTCGTCGACGAGAGCCCGCTCAATCTCGCTGCCGCGCGCGAGAGGCAGCGACTCGGCTCGACGCTTCCGCAACGCTCGCTCAGTGCCAGCAGCGCGGCGCGACTCACCTCTCTCACCGATGAGAGCACCATGTTTGGCGGCGCAGCGCGCAAGTCGAGCGTGTCCGGCGTTTCGCACCTCGACACGGCCGCTGCAGCGTCGCGTCACGCTCCACAGGACTCGGACGAGGACGGATACGGCCAGCCCTCGCCTCGCACTAATCAGGCGACCTTTCAGGATACCATCGTCAACGGCTCCCCAACGCCAGCAGGGCGCACGTCTGCGGACGGCAATGCGGCGAGAATGTCGGGCTCGATCGGCTCGCTCGGCTCCTCGGCCCCCTCGCGCATCTCTGCGGACGCTGACCGAGCTCAGCCAGCCAACAGCAGCGGCGCTTTGCCCGCATCGGCGACCCAGCCGCGTCTGTACCACCGCCCCTCATTCGACCAGCTGCAAGACGCACGCGACCGCGAAGCGTACGAGCGGCTGCATCGGCGCAACTGGACGTTCACCATCAAGGTGGGCGATCCGCAGCGCATCGGCGACCCCATGACGGCGCACATCGTCTACACCGTACGCACGCACACCGACTGTCCCAACTTTGGCTCGCCTCACTTTTCGGCGCTGAGGCGCTACCGCGACTTTCGCTGGCTGCACGCTGCGCTCGTGCAGAACAATCCGGGCATCATTGTGCCGCCCGTGCCCGAGAAGGTGTCCATTGGTCGTTTCAACGCCGAGCTCGTCGAGGCGCGCAGGATCGGCCTCGAGACGTGCATCAACAAGATCGCCAACCACCCGCTGCTGCAGCAGGACGATGACTTTCGGCTCTTCCTCGAGTCGGAGAACTTTGCGGCGGACGTCAAGCAGCGCGACATGGTCAAGGGGCCCATTGTGACGCCGGAGCAGAAGACGTACAAGAGCTGGGGCAGCGCATTGCTGGGTAGCGTTGTGCCGTCCACCTCGTCGCTGTCGTCGGGGGCGCTGAGTGCGTACAGCTTCGAGGAGACGGACGAGTGGTTCAACGAGCAAAAGATGTACCTCGACTCGCTCGAGAATGCGCTCAAGGGCATGGTCAAGGCGGTGTCGGCGCTGAGTACGCAGCGCAAGCACATGGTGCAGTCGATGCACGATCTGACCAACGTGCTGACGACGCTGTCGGGGAGCAGTCTCAGCCGCTCGCTTAGCACGTGTTTCGCCGGGCTCGCCGAAGTCAAGCGCCGCGCCATGGAGCTGGAAGACGCACAGGCCGAAGCGGACGTCCGACAGCTGGGCACTACCATGTACGAGTACGAGCGCGTCGTCGGCAGCGTACGCAAGGCGTTCAAGGTTCGCACCGAGGTGTGGGCAAAGTCGGCGCGCCAGGCTGACGAGCTGCGCAAGACGCGTGTGCGGTTTGACAAGTACAAGGCCACGAACCCTTCGGCTGGCGGCGCGCAGTTCCAGAGCCTCCTGGCCGAGGTCACCGAAGCAGAGACGCGCGCGCTCGAGGCCCAACGGCTCTTCGATACTGTTTCGGCAAGGTGCAAGGACGAGATGGAAAGGCTGGATTTGGAGAGGGTGCTCGACTTTAAGCGTGCGGTCGCGGCGTGGTTGAAGGATATGATTGCAAGACAGGAGGAGGTGGTCGCCGAGTGGATCGCGTATACCAATCTGCTCGGAAGACAGACGGGCGTGCAGGTGCTTGCTGCGCCCGAGACGCAAGGTGGTGAGCAACAGCAGCATCAGCCAACGGTACAGGAACAAGATCAGCAGCAGGAGCAACATTCGCGAGCCGCACCGCAGCAGGCCTCTGCTCAGGCCGAATCTCAGGAAGTGGCGGCAGCATCTGGCACTGCGTTGGAGACGTCTGCGGGAGCACCACCGCCGACGGAAGCGCCAGCTGCTGGGGATGCGGTAACCCCAACGACCGCGTCCGAGCCGGCCAGCGGTACCAATGCCAGCGGACGACAACCTGCGACCGCGCCGGAGGATGCACCTGGTGCGGTCAGTGAAGCGTCTGCACCCGCAGAACTAAACGCCACCGACGGCGAGCCAAAGTCGGTGCCCGGATCGGCTAACGTCCAAGCCGACGCACCCGCGGACGAGTCTTCCCCTGCAGCCGAAGATCCAACCCAGCCCACCGAAGCGTAGCACCTTCCACCCGGAATCTTTATACGCCGTCAAGTCCGACTTCGAAAGCATGTGTGGGTATTCTGTGGGGCTATGTACAAGTGATTTTAGCGGGTATACTTCTTTCGCATGGGCGGGAGACGGGAACTCCTTCTCTTGCGCGGCGAGATATGTTCCTTCGCCCTGTTGCGCGGCACTGTGAGTTCGAGCACCACCTCGATTTCGTCGTCCTCGTCCTCGTCGTCTTCCGAGTCGGAGATGATGATGTACTGGGCACGGTCGAATTCCGGCGTGCTCAGTAGCGGGTTGCGCGATCGACTTGCGGCCGAACCCATCGACGCCACCGACGCCACCGATGCGCACGAAGGAGCCGGCGATGCTTCAGCCTCCGCCTCGGGCTCAGGCGACGGCGATGGCTCGGGCGAAGTAAGCGCCGACTCGACTCCTTCCTCTTGCTGGTCAAAGGTGGGCAGGGGGTCTTGGTTCGGCAGCCTCTGGAAGCGGAACTTGCAGACCTTGAATCCGGCCTTGCCCGTTTCCATCCACGCGTGCGTCGTCCTGTACAGGCCACTGTATACGTAGCCCTCCTCGGGCGCGTACTTGTTCATCGCCTTGTATCCGCGCACCACCCTCACCGGCCTGCCCGTCTGGGCGCTCTTGCGCAACGCCGCATTCTTGCCCTCCCACTTTTGATCCGAACTCTGCGGTGCCGTACGCAGGTTCTTGGGATTGTTCACGGTGCCTCGCAGATCGCGTCCGCCAGAACCGGTGTAGGTGAATGTATCCCCCAGGTCTACATCGTCTTCGTACCCGCCGGATAGACAGATCGACCAACAACCCTCGACTTCGTTGCCACTAATGCCTGCTACGGTGGGAGCGTGGACCGCGTCGGTGGAACAATCCATGCGCTTCTCCCACAGCGTTCCGACGGGGATGCCGGGGATGGCACCAAAGGTTTTCGGGTCGTGGATGCGCACACCCAGGCGATCCGCCCGACGCTGCAGCTCGCCTTCATCGCGGTGGTGGCGTGCAGGGTTGAGGGCACCGCGTCGTCTGGGAGCGTATTCTTCGTCCGACTCGGCGTCGAAGGTGTCCGGATCGTAGTCGTCGGCAAGGCGGCGCTTGCGTGCAAACATGCCCTGGTCCGATCCAGCGCGTTTCAACCCCCATCGCGGCACCTGTGGCGACTCGGCACGCGACACGGAGCGAGTGATGCGTCGAGGCCGTTCCCGCTTCTCTTCACTACGTGGCGAATCAGCTTCAGAAGAGGGCGTAGGCTTGGCCTTGGCCTTGGGCTTAGGCTTGGGGGTGGTGGGGTTCAGCTGCTTCGAAGTCTGGTACAGGCCGAGCGACATCATGAGCTCCAGGTTCGCCTTGATGTTGGCCGCGCGCTGCGCCTCGTAGTCATCGTCGGCGCCGAGTGTATCCAGAACCATGTTGGATCGTTTTTGAGCGGTAATAAGATGGAGCAGAGGTGGATAGGGTGAGTAGCGGGTAGGAAGAGTGGTAAACGTGATTGAGCAAGGTGCGGATGGAAAGCAAGAAGGCTTTGTGCGCCAAGGGTTCAGCGCATCTGGCTCGTGCGCCCGTGCAGAAATTCATTCCCGTCTCTCCCAAACATCCCCGCCTCGCCCGGCTGCCGAGAAAAAAAGGGAAAGGACCACTTTACGCGACACGCGTCAGACGCGCCTCACGCGACTCGTGTCACGCGTCACCTTCTCAAGACATCACCCCGGTTCCCCTCTGGCATTGAACACAACCATACGCTCGGGCAGCGAGCATATTCAATCTCGTGTTGAATTGCCATCTCCGGCGCATGCGAATCTAAAGCCGGCTACCGTCCTCGCGGATCTTGAGGCCGAGCGCCCTGCCTACGATGGCGTACTTCTCGGCGGCCTCCTGGATCCTCTTCTGCGTACTCTTACCGGCACCGTGACCAGCATCGATCTCGACGCGCAGCAGCAGCGGGTTCGGGTTGGCGGCGAGCTTGTGCTGCATCTCAGCCATGAGCTTGAACGAGTGCGCCGGCACGACACGGTCATCGTGGTCGGCACACGCGAGCACCGTGGTCGGGTACACCTTGTTGGCATCGACATTGTGCAGCGGCGAGTACTTGTAGACGTAGTCAAAGATCTCTGGGTCCTCGCTCGGGTTGCCGTAGTCAGCGCACCACGCCTTGCCGATCGTCCAGGTGTGGAACTTGAGCATGTCCATCACGCCAACATCGGCGATTCCGGCACCGATACCGTGCTCGGGCTGCTGCTGGTTGATGCACGCTGCGACACCCAGGCCGCCGTTGGAGCCACCGGAGAGGATGATCTTGCCCTTGGCCGCGTAGCCGCTCTCGTGCAGGTACTTCGCGGCCGAGAGCGCGTCGTCGAACACGTTCTGCTTGTTGAGCAGCGTGCCTGCCTCGTGCCACTTGTCGCCGTACTCGCCGCCGCCACGGCAGTTGACAAAGGCGAGCACGCCGTTGTACGACGCGATCCACGACATCATCGAGGGCGAAAAGACGGGCGTGATCGGGATGTTGAAGCCGCCGTAGAAGTAGAGGATTGCCGGCGCACTGCCGTCCTTCTTGACCGTCTTGGGGTGCGTAACGAACATTGGCACTCGCGTGCCGTCCTTGGAGGTGATGAAGACCTGCTCGGACACAAAGTCGTCTGCCTTGATCCCCTCGACCTGTGTGTCGTAGTAGGCGGTCTGCTTCGCCTTGGGTGCGTCCGGGGCCGAACCCGCCTGCCAGTCGAGGCGCACCACCTGGCCCGGGTTGACAAACGAGCCGAACTTGACAAAGGCATGGTCGTCTTCGTGACGCGCGGCGATCTGGTCGATGGTGCCAACGAGATCCGGGAGGAGTCGCTCGACGCGCTTGCCGGTCTCGAGCTCGTACTGATACAGTTCGTCCTTGACGTCGCGCGAGTAGACGACGAGCAGCTTGTTCGAGTCGATTACCTGCACCGACGAGAGCAGCGCGTCCTTGTCTTCGGCGATCACGTCGCGCAGCTCGACGTCGTTGCCCGTGAGCTCCCACACGTTGCTTGTCTCCTGCGCCTGCGTGGCCGGGTCGAGATCAACCGAGACGAGGCGGTAGTTGGGCGCGTCTTTGTTGGTCATAAAGTAGAAGCGGTTGCCCTTGCTGGTGACGTAGTTGAGCACATACTTGAACGAGAGCGCCAGCGGGATCCACTTGAGCTTGTCGGCAGCGTTGAGGCCCTTGCCGTGGAGGGGAAGCACAAAGACTCGCTCCTTGGTGTCGGTATCCTTGCTGTTGTAAAGTACGAGGAAGTTGCCGTCGTGGGTTACGTTGGTGCTCCACATGGACTCGGGCACCTTGGTGTCCTTGCTGACGACGAGCACGTCGTCGCTCTGCGGCGTGCCGATGCGGTGGTACCAGAGCTGTGCGTCCTTGTTGGCATCGGTCTCGGTGCCCTTGTCCGAGACCGAGGCGGAGGGAAAGGTCTGGTAGAGCAGGCCCTTGTCGTCATGCGTGAAGGTGGCGCTGGAGAACTTTACGTTTTCGATGCGGTCTGCGAGCCTGTCGTTGCCTCCGGTGGCGTCGACGTACTGTGCAAGCTCGTCCTTGGAGAGTCTGATGGTGCCGTTGGGGTTGTAGTGCTTGTCATCGAGCTTGAAGGGCTTTGCGGTTTCGCGCACAAAGATCTCCGTCCAGTCGCTACCGCTCTTGCTGATGCCGTACGCCATATACTTGCCCGACTTCGAGAAGGTGGTGAAGCTGAGTGCGACGGTGCCGTCTGCGCTGAGCAGGTTGGAGTCGAAGAAGATGTCGCCGATGGGGTCTCGCTGGTTCTTGCCTGCATTGGCGTCGACCTGCTGCTTGGAGGCGGTGTAGATGAGCGACTGGGGCGAAAGACCCGAGTTGTACGAGTAGTAGTAGCGGCCGTCGCCCTTGAGAGAGGGGCAGGAGAAGCGGGCAAAGTCAAAGTTCTTTTGGATGCGCGACTTGAGGATGTCGAGGTCGGGCTGGCAGCCGTCGAGGTAGTTCTGGGTGAGCTTGGCCTGGGCGAGAACCCAGTCCTTGGTCTCTGCGGACTGCGATGGGGGCTGCTCGAGCCATGCGTACGGCTCGGGGACGGTGACGGAGCCCTTGGCAGCCGACTTGTACGTCAAGGAAGCCGAGTCGTCTCGGCGTGCGGCAGGATAGGGTTTGGGCTGAGTGGACCAGCCAGGGGCATTGGACGTGCTCGACGACATTCTTGCAGGCGCAGGTGAGCCGGAGCGCAGTGTTGGACGGACGGAAGGCAGGAGGCTTCTAGGGAGAGACGCCAATGCGGGTGAGGAGGAAGTGTAGATGCGACGTGCGAGGGATCGCGATGGGAGAGTGCTCAACATGGGAGGGGCGCAGAGACGGAGAGGAGGTGAACCTTAAGTAGGCTGTGCTGTATGTCTGAAAGGGGGGCTAACTAGCTTTGCGACGTGGAAGCCAAGCTTACGTTCGGCGAGGCGTGGTCCGTGGGTTGGGAGGAGGGTACGAGTTGGAAAGCGGTCCATGCGGCGGAGTCGGCTGCGCTGAGTAGCCTTTTGACACCGGCAAAGCAAATCCACACGCTCGGCTGACTGGATCTGACACCTCAATGAAGAGCCGCCGCCGTCACTGGCCTGCCGCTGTGTGCGGAGGGAAGCCAGCCGAGCGTTTCTCGCGGCATGAAACCAAGTCTCCGCGGCATGAACTGCACTTTTGTCAAATTTGTTAAGCCTTGTCATTTTCAGCGGTGCCAGACGATCTCATCGGGCTCACGACTGGGATCGCCTGATGACGCGCAAGGTTCGCTGGGTTCGGCGTCGCGGGCTGCCGCTTTCCCGAGGTGCATCGCGCGCTCTCTCATTTCCGACCGGGCCTAGGCTGGCTGGGGACGCCGGCTTCATCCGAGGAAGGTGCCACGACGAGGCCGCGTTGCCAAGCTTGGCAGATCGCATCAACGAATGGTGCAACGTTGACAGTGGTCGATGGAGAACGAGCGACATAAGCGGGTCTAGCAAAGGCAAGGGGAAGCGGCCGGGAATGGGCAGATTGGCACATTGGCAGCCAGACGGCAGCCAGACGACGCGCCGAGCGGTGCCAGCAGCAGCAGCAGCAGTCGTTGCTGCTGCCGCCGACGCCGCCAAAAAGTGTTGGTTCGGTTTGGCGCGACCGATTTTCGATCGAGGCGCGTCGGGTGCGTCGAGGCAGCCGCGCTCTGGCTCAAGTTGCGAGGCGTCGCTGCTGCTGGCCCGCAACTCGCAACCCAAGCGAGAGACCAACACTTTTTTGGGCAGCCAAGCGCGGCGAGTTGGGCCACTCGCAACTCGCGCGAAACGGCCAATTCTCGAAAGCTGAATCCTGGCAACTCGGCGTGTTGGCTCAATGCGAGTCTGCAGCTAATGGCCTCACTCGCGACCGTCACACTTCGTCACCTCTTCGACACCGTCACCCGCCTCTCGACAACGTCACACCCATCGCCGCACATCACACGCAGCTCGCACGGCGCATCCGACATTGCCCTTGCGCACCTGCTGTCGCCTGGCAGAACCCGGCTACTTTCAACACTAGTGGCATCTCGCTCGTACGCGCAAGCTTCACCTAGCCTTGCTTCGCATCAGTCCGAAGCAGACCCGCCTCTATCCATAGACGCGCACCATGGACAACTACCAGAGGATCGAAAAGGTCGGCGAAGGTAAGTTCCGCTTGAGTCGCCCATGCTGTGCTCCTGAGCCTCGGCACTTGCTCACTCACTGCTCCTCCCGTTTGCAGGCACGTACGGCGTCGTATACAAGGCCAAGGACCTCACGCCAGGCGCCAACGGCCGCATCGTCGCGCTCAAAAAGATCCGTCTCGAGGCAGAAGATGAGGGCGTCCCCTCCACAGCCATCCGCGAGATCTCATTACTCAAGGAGCTCCGCGACGACAACATCGTAAGACTGTTCGACATTGTGCACCAGGAGAGCAAGCTGTACCTCGTGTTTGAATTCCTCGACCTCGACCTGCGCAAATACATGGACAACGTCTCGCGGAACCGCAACAGCGAAGGCATGGGCCCCGAGATCGTGCGCAAGTTCACCTACCAGCTCATCCGCGGCCTCTACTACTGCCACGCCCACCGCATCCTCCACCGCGACCTCAAGCCGCAGAACCTGCTCATCGACAAGGAGGGCAACCTCAAGCTCGCCGACTTTGGCCTCGCGCGCGCGTTCGGCATCCCGCTGCGCACCTACACCCACGAGGTGGTCACGCTCTGGTACCGCGCTCCCGAGGTGCTGCTCGGCTCGCGCCACTACTCGACCGCCATCGACATGTGGTCCGTCGGCTGCATCTTTGCCGAGATGGCCATGCGCCACCCGCTCTTCCCCGGCGACTCGGAGATCGACGAGATCTTCAAGATCTTCCGCACGCTCGGCACCCCCACCGACGACATCTGGCCGGGAGTCCAGCAGCTCCCGGACTACAAGGACAGCTTCCCAAAATGGGCCGGCAAACCCCTCCGCCAGGCCGTGCCGGGACTCGACGAGACGGGTCTCGACCTGCTCGAAGGCATGCTCGTCTACGACCCCGCCGGACGCACCTCGGCCAAACGCAGCCTCGTCCACCCGTACTTTAGGCAGCTCCTCACATAGTCGCCCTCTCTCTTCCCTTGCCTTCTCGTCGTTGTTTCAGCTACATCTTGGAATTTCCACCTCACCTTTTGCCTCGCATTCCACTCGATCATCGGCAGAGAAATCTAGCTTGCAAAGCGTGGTCTAGAGCGGGTTGAGAAGGAGAGGACTAGCCTGGCCAAGCTCCCAGAGCGAGACGCCTAGGCTGAGACCGGGGTTTGCATCCTCGAGTTCTTTCAGTGCGTTTGTCCTGGCGCGCGTCGAGTGCGGAAGGGGGAGGTAGAGACGCCAATAAAGGTGGTCGCCCTCCTTTGCGCCGGGGATTGCATCGTGTTTGGTGATGATCTGGGTGTAGTCGAACCATCCCTCTGCGTGCGTTTGGTCTGGATTGACAATCACGCCTGTGTGGTCGGAGATAGTATCGATGATACCCTGCATTGTCACTGCTTCTCCCGGCCCGCGCAGGAAGGGGACGACCCTGTTCGAGGCCGATGGTGCACTGCGCTCGTGCAAGTGTTCCGCTTCGCGCGGTGTGCTGGGTGGAGGAACGGGGACACCTTGACCTGTCGAGTCGATCCAGAACAATGGATAGCGGTATCCATACATGGGCATGCCCATCAACAGCTTGCCGCGCACAGCAGCCAATTCATCCCTCTCCTCGTCCTCGATCAGCTCCTCTGTAGCCGCGAAATCCGAATACAAAAACGGATTGCTAGGATCTTTCAACCTCGCTTCCGTCCTCTCCTCCTCGTCCGCATCGTCGTTCTTTGGGTTGAGACTGGCTTTGAATGCGGTTCGAGTGGCGGTGAGAACCAGATCAACATTCTGCTTGATCCACCGCGGGCTGGTGTTGGGTCCAGGCTGTCTAAGGCTTCCCCTCTTCGCACCGCGCAGGGGACTGTCGTCGGCAAAATCCTTGCCCTCAAACGAGCTGATGCGCCCACTGGCGGAGGACATATCGTACGTCATAATGGAGAAGAAGTCCACGACTGCAGCGAGCTGTGGAATGGACTGAACAATCATGCGGTTCTGACTGTCTTGCATGCGATCCACCTTGGCTCCAATCGAGTACGGCGTGCGTACGGGCTGCATGACCACGGTCAGACTCTTATCCTCCCGCTTCAGTGCAGAGTTGAGGGTTGAGATCGGCTCGAAGAGTAGATGGGTCGCAGCGGATTCGAAGACCACGCCGCCGTAGTTGCGCGTGTGCACTTCGGTGGCGATGAGCTCGGCGAGCCGGTGCCAGTTCGACGGGGCGGAGAGGAGGTCTGCGTAGTCCTTTTGCTGCCATCCATCGAGGTAGAATCGAGGCACGATGCGAGGTCGCGGCCAGGGCTGGTACAGCCTTTCAGCGAGCCACGTCTCTTCTGTTTTACCGGGTGGTCCACCGCTAAGGATGTATGTGGCGTCTGGCGTGGTGGAGTTGGTGGGTGCGACCAGCACCGTGTACCACACGGGCGAGACCAAGTCGATCTTGTGCGCGTGCGCATCGACCATCGCAGCGCCTTCGGAATTCCATGGCGTGATGTACGCCAGCACGGTCCGATTCGAGCTGTCTTTGCTGGTTGTAGGGGGGGCATTGTGCAGACGAATGTACTCGTCCGCATCGATGGTCTGCATCGACGCTGCAACTGCACCAACAAGTGCAAGCAGGCATACCAGCAGCAGCGTGGCGAGAGAGCAAAGCGACCGCCGCGTGGAAACGAGCTGCAGCTTCCACATCTCGCCCGTGTTGCCAAGCCGCAAAGCTGGTGGACGTGAGGGATTGTGGTGGACGAAGTGTGGTTGGAAGGATCGAAAGCTTCTGAAAGCAGCAGAGTGTGGGGTTGGCCCGTGGGCGCGCTTTTTCCGTAACGGATGCGGCTCGAAAGTCCGACTCCGCCTCCACACTGCGGCCTTTCTCCAGCCCTACCCCAGCATGGAAGCATAAGCCCATGGCGGCCGATCAACACCATCACACGAGCGGCTGAAGACCATATCTCTACGTTGTATTGAATTGCAGACACAGTATGGATGCAGCAGTATCACGACAGTCTACACGGTTGGATGGCTAGAGCACCTTCTCCTTGGCGGCCTCGACGACCTTGTGAGCCGCAGCGGGACCGCCGAGCAGACGCTCCTGGATCCAGTCAAAGGCAAAGTCGATCACATGCTCGACAGGTTCGTCAAAGAGGAAGGGGAGGGCGGGGACGAACATGAGGCCTGCGACGGTGGGGCCTGCAGCACGGATCCTCTGGCTCTTTGCCTTTGCGAACACGGGTGCCGAGTAGCGCACGATGCTGTGGATGGTGAATGCGGGCAGTGCCATCGAGGCGATGCTCTGGAACACAGCGCGTCTTGCCATGACGAGTCCGACGTGCGTTGCCTCCGATACCTGGTTCGGGTCCACACCGGCATGGTCGCCCTGTTCGGCCAGACGCTCAACGTGGCGCTTTCGCAGTTCCACCTTCTCCGTGGGCGAAAGCGCGTTGAGCGTCTTTGCGTCAAGCAGCTTTTCGAGCGGTAGATTCTCGCGCGCAGACGTGAGTGCCTTGTCCGCAAGCTTGGCTGCTTCCGACTCGAGTTCCTGCACCGGACCGGACTTGGAGAACGTGGTGGATGCAAGCGCCTCGTACTGCTGCGCTGCCTTGTAGCCGGCATACACCACGTCGCCCAGGATGTACGTCCAGGAGACTGCGTATGCACCGCGCACGAACGCAGGACTGGTGAGTGGGCGGAACGCTTCACCAATGTCCGACGAGTAGGCCACGTAGCGCGACGAGGCTACAATGACCGTCTTGAGCCGCATCGCGTACGCGGCGTATCGCGACGGTCCGTTCTCGAGATCGAGCAGCTCCTGCGTGGAGTCCGAGGTTGACGACCCCGAGAGCGTGGGAGTGGCCAGGCCGGACTCGGGCTTGGCGGGTGCCGAAGCATTGGCACTGCCACTGGAGAGGAGCGAGGCGGACGCCTTGAAGGGTCCGTTGGACAAGACGCCTTGCAACTGGGAGCCGAGCGGACCGAGGCCCATCAGCGGGATGTAGCGCTGCGGCTCGATGGTGGTAAAGTCCAGCATGGCGCCAAAGTAGGTATATGGGGATGGTATGGAGGTGAGTTAGCAAGAGCCAAGAAGACGTCGCACCGCGCACCGCCTTGGCATTCCTATCGCCGCTCAGCTTTCCGAGGCGCTGCAGCAAAGTCAAATCATCCGGGCCGGATTCGTCGCTTCGTCGGTGCGATTTCCAGTCCAAACCTCCACATTTTGGCACGTGTGACGCCTGGAAAGAGGCCTAACACGCTGCAAAAGAAAAAAAAAA
>AWNI01000006.1:356618-368100 GCA_000517465.1 Moesziomyces aphidis | reverse complement strand
AAAAAAAAAACGAAATGGCGTCGGAATCGGCGATGCATTTCCACCGAGAGGCGGCCAATGCACCAACAGGCGACCCCTCTCTTCCGTCACCCGGCACTCTCTCTCGACACGATCCGCTTGGGCCACTCGCACTCGTTCCTCCACCACGCCTTCTCATCTCCCTACGCGCGCCATCCGCTGGCTCAACTTGAGTCGCAAAGTCGCTTGTCGACAGCCTCATCGTGCCTCCGTCCGGACGCCGCCATCCACGCCATTCAGGAGGTCAGCGTGGCATGCGCCTCGGCGACTACGCACATCATGTTTGACGACTTTGTTCAGAGCTCCGCGGCTCCACGCACTCCACCAATGCACAAGGCGTCCAACCAGTATGCCGACAGTCCAGCCACCAATGGTCATCACGCAAACGGCCATGGTGCACGCCGCGGCTTTGCAATGAACGACGGCTTCGACGCAAACGAGTTTGAGCCGCGCGGCGGTCGCTCCTCCAATGAGCTCAGCGATGGAGCTGGAGGCGGCTTCGATACCGCCACCTCCGCGCTCCTGGACCCCATCGCCGCCCTCGAGACAGGCTTCATCTCGTCGGACGCAGGTCCATCCTCGCACTCGGATCCTATCTTTCAACTCGGCCGCGTCCAGTACGCTTTCAGCGCACCGCTCGCCCTCATGACGGTCTCCTCCAACATCCTCACAATGTGCCTCTACACCTACCCCAGCCCGTCTCAAGCTGCGAGTCCGTTTCCCGTCGCACCGCCCAAGCTCGTGCGCATCAATCTCGACGATCCCGAGCATACTCAGGAAGCAGACGTTCCAATCCCACCCGCCCCTCGCTCCGCACGCAACGCACCTCCCTCGGATCCTAGCACCATCGGCCCACACAAGATGTTTGCCGACCCCTCCGGTCTCCACTTAGTCCTCGCCATGCGCAACGGCGACAACTACTACTGGGCCTCTGGATGGAGAAAGGCCCGGCTGCTGCCCAAGCTCAAGGGCCACATCATCGAGAGCGTAGCATGGAACAAGGACAGCACAAGTTCAGCATCCGATTCTAGCTCCTCCGCCTCCCGAAGACGTGCTGCAGGTGGAGCATCGTCGCTATCGTCGACGCGTGAGATCCTCATCGGCACACGGTCCGGCGACATCTACGAAGCTCTCATCACAGCCCCTCTCGGCACCGATCCAGACGACGGCGACTTTTTCGACAAGATCGCCCGTCGGACGGCGGGGAACGGCGCAGAGCGCGGCGACGTCGATCGTGTCGTGCGCCATATGATCGCTTTGCCCGAACGCCAGCCGGTCACAGGCCTTCATGCCGAGTCCTTTCCCCGCTCCGCTGGCACGACAAATGCCAATGCGCCAGCCGCCTCGACATCCAGCGAGCTGCGCAGAGCCGTCGTCATCGCTACTACTAGCACGCGCATATACGAATTCGTAGGCGTTCTCTCAAAATCCCGCTCCGACGAGTCCGAGGCCCACTCGCTCTACGACAAGCTCTTCCTCCCATACCGCGGCGACGCATCGCCCAACCTCAAGTCCGAGCTGCCCGGCGACCTTCCCTACTCGGAACTGCATACCTGGACCTCGGCCTCCTCTAGGCACGCTTCGGCCTTGGCGTGGCTCACAGGGCCTGGTGTGTACCATGGTCTGCTTTCGTACCCCTCGGATGCAACAGCGGGTGACAGCGTCGTCGAATCAGCCAACCTGCTGCCCTATCCCGCCGTTGCCATCGAGGACGATCTCGGCGGCAGCCCGAACAAGCGACGCAGCCGCTTGAGCACGGCCTCTGCCGCCGACACGAGCGCATTTGGCCAAGCCGCCGCACCCATCACCGAAATCCCGCTCAGCATCGCCCTCACGGAATTCCACTTTATCCTGCTCTACCACGACCGCGTCATGGCCATCAGCTCGCTCGACGACCAGGTCATCTTCGAGGAGGCGCTCCCGCTCAAGTCCAACGAGCGCGTCATCGGCACCGCCATCGACGTCGCCAAGCGCACCTACTGGATCTACACCGACGCCAGCATCTTTGAGCTCGTCATGCGCGACGAGGCGCGTCACGTCTGGCGCGTCTATCTCGACCGCGGCTCGTTCGACGCTGCGCTCAAGTATGCCAAGCCGGGCATTCAGCGTGGCACGGTGCTGTCGTTCCAGGGCGACCGCTATTTTGCCGAGGCCAAGTACATCCAGGCAGCCCAGTGCTATGCGCAGACGTTCATGCGTGCATTCGAGGAAATCGTGCTGCGCTTCACCGATGCCGATCAGCGCGACGCTCTGCGCTACTACCTCGTCATGCGCCTCGAGCGCCTCGACAAGACGCACGATGTCGCGCAGCGCGTCATGCTCGCTACCTGGCTCGTCGAGACCTACCTCAGCAAGATCAACCAGCTCGAAGACGTCGCAGCCGCCGAGGCCGCCAGTCAGGACGTCGACAACTACCGCCTCGAGATCTCCATGATCACCGAAGAGCTCTACCAGTTCCTCACCACCTACCGCTCGCTTTTGGATGCAAGCACGACGTTCGATCTCATCAAGAAACACGGCCGCTCCGACGTCTACCTGCAGTTCGCCTCGGTCATTGGCGATCACGAGCGCATCGTGCGACATCACGTCCAGGAGCGCCAGTGGACCAAGGCCATCGATGCCATCAACAGGCAAGACTCGCTCGAGCTTTACTATCGCTTTGCGTCGGTGCTCATGCAGAATGCGCCCGCCCAAACCGTCGACTGCTGGTCGCGTCAGGCCAGGCTGGATGCGCGCAAGCTCATCCCGGCGCTGCTGCAGCACAAGCCCGATCTGGAGCTCGGCGAGACGGATCAGGCTGTCAAGTACCTCTCTGGGCTGATCGCCGGCAAGAACGGCAGCAAGGACACGGCGATCCATAATCTCCTGCTCACGCTGCTCGCGCGGCGGGCATCACGATATTCGAGCAGGCAGGACACCAAGCAGGAGCTGCTGCGCTTCATCGACGAGGCGCGCGCGAATCCGCTCACGGGCCATCCGTACTTTGACCTCGACTATGCGCTGCGCACGTGTCTGTCGCAGGGGCAGATGGAGGCGTGCGTGCGCATCTACGCCAAGATGGGTCTGTTTGAGTCGGCCGTCGAGCTGGCCATCCGGCAGGGCGAGATCGAGCTCGCGTGCAGCTGCGCCGACATGGCCGAGTCGATGGAGCGCGAGCTGCGCAAGAAACTCTGGCTCAAAGTGGCCAAGGAGGTGGTGCGCAAGGAGTCGGACATCAAGTCGGCCATGGCGTTCCTGCGTCGCACCGATCTCATCGCCATCGAAGACGTGCTGCCGTTCTTCCCGGACTTTGCGGTGATCGACGACTGCAAGGACGACATCTGCGAGGCGCTCGAGGGTTATGCGGCGCACATCGAGGAGCTCAAGGACGAGATGGACGAGGCGTCGCGCTCGGCGGCGGCGATCCAGCAGGATATCGCCAAGCTCAGCGAGCGATTCGTCACGATCGAGCCGGACCACAAGTGCGACCACTGCACGCAGACGCTCGTTCAGCGTCAGTTCTACATCTTCCCGTGCCGACATGGGTTCCATGCCGACTGCCTGATTGGCCAGGTGACCAAGACCATGTCGACGCGCAGCCTGCGCAAGCTGCTCGAGCTGCAGCAGCAGATCTCGGCGCTGACGAGCGGACTGGTACCGGCGCTGCCGAGCTCGGCGCTCGCCAACATGGGCTTCCTCAAGGATCCGTCCAAGGCCGTGGTGAGCGCGGCGCAGGGGGCGAGCAAGGCCGGGCTGAGCGGTCTGCAAGCGGGTGCGCGCGGCCTGGGCAATGTGACGGCAGCGGTGGGTTTGGACAAGCTGCGTGAACTGGTGGTGCCGGACGCGGTGATCAGTGCCATCTCGGCTGGCGTCAGCGTGAGCGTCGCAGGCGGACGCAGGGTGCTGGCGCCCTTAGATCCATTTTCCAACCCGACGACGGATTGGGTCGCTGGCTCGCGTACAGCTGCACAGCGCAGGGCGGCTGCTCTGATCGCATCCAACGACTCGAGCGAGGCCAACGGCAGCATTGCAGACGGAAACGCAGCCAAGACCGCCATGGGCACATATCGTAGCGTCGAGGATCAGGAGAGGATTCAGCAGCTGCGCGACCAGCTTGATGCACTCATTGCAGGCAGCTGCCCCATGTGCGATGGCACCGCCAATGCTATCGGCCGACAGTTTGTCTCGGACAAGGAGGCCGCCGAGGAGTGGGCGTTGTAGGCTGTCGTCTCTCGAGTCGCTTTGGAATCCATTACGTATTCGAGTGGCCATTGTTCGAGCCGACCTATGAAAGAGAGAGACACGTTTGCGAGGGGGAGAGAGGAAAGAAAGAGGCTGCATCGAGGGGGTTGGGAATTTCGAAGCTGACAATGTTACGCCTCATCGAGCGTACAAAATGCAAATTTGAAATTTGGTCTCCTTTCGGACGACAGCAGCGCGCGCGTCGGCTCGACGGCGGCGAGACGTGGAAGATGGGCAGGAAGAACGGCCAGACGCACGGCCCAAGTGCGGCGGTTTGGCGTTGGCAACGGCGTCAGCAACGGCAACGGCAGAAAGCGTGCCACCCAAGGCTAGTCAGTCGGTAGCAAGTCTTGACCCTCATTGCTTCCACCACCCCTCCTCGCCCCATCACCGACAACCACTGCTCACGCACGAAGAATCCTGTCTTTCCAGGATTGCTGCTTCGTGGTCGTGTGACTCTTCTCGGTTCCGCCATGTCGGTCGGCTCGTCAAACAAGGCGGCGACAGCCGTTCATGGCTCGTCCCGCTCCGCCTACCGTCTGCCCACGCTGTCATCCGAAGCCAACAAGAATGTGCTCTCGCTCCTGCGTCTCATCATCATCTTCCTCATCGCTGGTGCCGCCATCTCGTCGCGTCTCTTCGCCGTGGTCCGCCACGAGAGCATCATCCACGAGTTCGACCCCTGGTTCAACTTCAGGGCCACCAAGGTGCTCACCACCGACGGCTTCTACCGCTTTTGGAACTGGTTCGATGCTACCGCCTGGTATCCGCTCGGCCGTGCTGCCGGAGGCACTGCCTATCCCGGTCTCATGGTCACGTCCGGAGCCATCTACAACCTCTTCCACTCGCTCAACATCCCCGTCGACATCCGAAACATCTGCGTGCTCCTCGCTCCCGCCTTCTCCGGCCTGACCGCATGGGCCACCTACATGTTCACCGCAGCCATGAAGGACGATGCAGCCGGTCTGCTCGCCGCCGCATTCATCGGCATCGCCCCCGGATACATCTCGCGTTCCGTCGCCGGATCGTACGATAACGAGGCCATCGCCATCTTCCTGCTCATGATGACCTTCTACCTGTGGATCAAGGCGCTCAAGGACGGCTCCGCCCTCTGGGGCGTGGCTACGGCGCTCTTCTACTTTTACATGGTGGCCGCCTGGGGTGGCTACGTGTTCATCACCAACATGATCCCGCTGCATGTGCTTGTGCTCCTCCTCATGGGCAGATTCAGCTCGCGCCTCTACGTGTCCTACTCGAGCTTCTACGCGCTCGGCACCCTTGCTTCCATGCAGGTGCCCTTCGTCGGTTTCCAGCCAGTGCGCACCAGCGAGCACATGGCCGCCCTCGGCGTCTTTGGTCTGCTCCAGCTCGTCGCCTTTGTCGACCTCGTCCGTTCCCACGTGCCCGGCAAGCAGTTCA
Organism: Moesziomyces aphidis; assembly: GCA_000517465.1. Taxonomy (NCBI): domain Eukaryota; kingdom Fungi; phylum Basidiomycota; class Ustilaginomycetes; order Ustilaginales; family Ustilaginaceae; genus Moesziomyces; species Moesziomyces aphidis. The sequence goes on along the minus strand of AWNI01000006.1, from coordinate 362,442 downwards.
GGCTGTTGCTCGTCGGCTTTGTCATTGTGGTCGCCACGCTCGCCTTTGGTGCACTGGTGGCGCTCACCTATGCCGGCTACGTCGCACCTTGGACCGGCCGCTTCTACTCGCTCTGGGACACGGCCTACGCCAAGAAGCATATCCCCATCATCGCCTCGGTCTCGGAACACCAGCCTCCCGCATGGCCCGCGTTCTTCTTCGACCTCGAGATGCTCATCTTCCTCTTCCCCGTCGGCGTCTTTTTGCTCTTCAAGGAGCTGCGCGACGAGCACGTCTTTGTCATCATCTACGCCGTCATGGCGAGCTACTTTGCCGGCGTCATGGTGCGTCTCATGCTCACGCTCACGCCGGTGGTCTGCGTCAGCGCCGCCATCGCCATGAGCACGCTGCTCCAGACCTACCTCGACCCCAAGGAGCCCACCCCCCTCGACGCTGCCACCGAGCCTGACTCTGACAGCAACGACGAGCCGGTTGCCAAGGCGACACGATCGGCCAAGAAGGCCGTGGCCACCGCGGCTGCGAGCGTCAGCGCGGCGGTCGAGGGCTCGGACGTGGATGCTTCGCGTCCCGCATCGCCGCAGTTCGGCGCATCCTCGTACGTCAGCTCCAAGTTCGGCGTGTTTGGGCTGGACTCGCGCTTCTTTGTGACGATCTACTCGCTGCTGTTGCTGCTGGTATTTGTGCTGCACTGCACGTTTGTGACCTCGACGGCGTACTCGTCGCCGTCGGTGGTGCTGGCCTCGCGCAATGCCGATGGCTCGCAGCACATCATCGACGACTTCCGCGAGGCGTACTACTGGCTGCGCCAGAACACACCCTCGGATGCCAAGGTCATGTCGTGGTGGGACTATGGCTACCAGATTTCGGGCATGGCGGATCGGCCGACGCTGGTGGACAACAACACGTGGAACAACACGCACATCGCCACTGTGGGTAAGGCCATGTGTTCGCCCGAGGAAAAATCGTACCCGATCCTGCAGAAGCACGACGTCGACTATGTCCTCATCATCTTCGGTGGTCTGCTGGGCTTTTCGGGCGACGACATCAACAAGTATCTCTGGATGATTCGTATCGCACAGGGCGTTTGGCCCGACGAGGTGCGCGAGGCCGACTTCTTCACGCCCCAGGGTCAGTACAAGATCGACGACGGCGCTACCAAGACGATGCGCGAGAGCCTCATGTACAAGATGAGCTACTACCGCTTCAACGATCTCTTTGGCGGTAGGCCGGGCATGGATCGGGTGAGGCAGAGTCCTGGACCCACCAAGAGCCCCGAGTTGGACTACCTGGACGAGGCGTTTACGTCGGAGAACTGGATCGTGCGCATCTACCAGGTGAAGAAACCGGATGCGCTCGGTAGAGACCTGCCGAGCGCTAAGGGTTTTGATGCAGGTAAGCGTCGCAAGCGCGCATTTGCTCTGCCTGCCTCGGCCTCGGCTTCCGCGGGTACAGAGCAAAAGACAAGAAGGAAGAACAAGTAAACTCCCCCCTCTGATGTAATGACAACTGTTTTGGCCACCTCGGACTGTGTGTGTGCATTTCAAACGCCCAACAAACGCGGAAGGGGACTGTCCAAGCGCGGCCACGGTGCCGCAAAGCTACTTGGGCAGTCTTCGGATGCATGCCTGCACATCGTGTGGCGCCGCGGCAAGATTGTCTGCTCGACTGCTTCTCATGAGCTCCGTGGCGCGGTGCGTGGCTTTCGCTCGCGTCTGATCGGCTGTACGGCTGTGATGATGCGAGGAAGGTCAAACATCATACACGCTCGGGTCTTCGTCAGTTTGAGCGACATTCTTTTTGCGTTTCTTTTTTCAGCATCTTTCCCTCAAAGAATAAAATCTTTTTTTGATGAGATGGTGGGGTCTTTTTTGAATGACCGGGTGTCGATCAAGTGGCTTTCAAGGTCCCCGCTGAAACAATTGTAGAGCGCCAAACACGGCTTTGCCTTGTTCTTCGTCCCAGCTCCTCTTTGCTGTACTGTGGTTTATGCATTACCTTGCATGGCCGGAGCCAGTGGGAGAAAGAGGCATGTTGTTCCAACCAACATGCTTGTGGGCTGATGGTGATTTGCGCTGCAAGAACAATAGGTGGCTACAATGCAGGCCGGGTCAGGTTGCTGTCCACGCTACAGCGGCCCACCTCCCACCATTGCCGGGATGCATGGCACCGTAAAGCCGCTGTACCCACTCTCCTCTGGCCTTTCATATAAGTCATCGGCTATCGTTGCCCCGCCCCGCAGAATGAAGCACGCACGATCACGCCACCGAGGTGCGTGCTGGCAGCCCTCTCGGCACAACAGCTCTTTCTGCTCCCTGAAAAGAAGTTTCTCGAGATCGAGTGAGCCCCACCATTGGTGGCAAAAATTTGCAGCCGTTGTCGATTGCTCTCTCCGTGAGTCCTGGTCTGAGCCGAGCCTCTCATCTCTCTCAATGAAGACTTGGACAGCCAAATCTCGAGAGTCACAACGAGAATGAGTCTTGGCGTTTTTCTCTCGACCTGGAAACGCATAAATAAGACAGTGTGGATTGGTTGCAGCTCCTCAGACATTTCGTAGTGGTAGCCTTGGCTTCTTTCTCGTCCTTCTCAACCGTTATCTCCACTATGCGCGGGCTCTTCGTCCTGCTTTTCCTCTTTGCCTCGATCTTCCATGGCGCTTTAGCCGCGCGAGGAAATCCCTCAACGGCGGAGGAGGAGCACAGGTTCGAGATCGAACGATACCCTCCTTACGAGCGCCAAGACTATGTGCGAAGATTCCGTGAACACGTACACAACGATCTTGGTCTTACTCAAGTGCGGCTGGGAAACGTGAGAGATGCTCCAGTCACTTCCGACCAGCTGGCCTCCCACCTGATCCTCGACAAGCACCAGCGTCGACTGATCTATCTCGGTCACACGGAACCCCAACTCTCAGACATGGTCATCGCTTCCCCGCTCAGCGGAGGTACGTCAGACGATTCCAAGTTGTTTTCGATCTTCAGTGCTCACAAGAACCCTCAGAGAGCTGGTCATGCCAAGCTCAAGGCTTATGGCTTCATCAAGGTTGAGAATCCAGGTCCCCTCTTGCAGCACATGGACAACGCCCGCGGCACTCAAGGACTAGCGCTCGAAAAAGGCCATGTACTCAAGCTGGGAGAAATGCTCGATGAGCTCCCCATGCTCTTCCCGCCAGGCTGGAATGGAAGGCCTCCACTCCGCTGAAAGGGCGAATTGGTGCCATGATCGCAGGCTTGCTCTTCCACTTTGTCTGGCAAAACGTTACTCTTATGGTATCGCTTGATGCGATTGCCTTCATCTGCTTCAGAAAAGAATGTCAGAAACTTATCTGCTGCCGCCCAGCACCGCCTACAGCTTGTATTCTTGGGCTCCACTTCCGTGAGGCATCATGCATTGACCTGCGACCATTGAGCTCATGGACACGCTGTAAAAATGTCCCCTTCTTCTACTATCCTTATCTGTACGCCACACTGGCGCCCTAGATGCCGAAGCGCCTCGTTGCATGCGGGATCCCTATCAAATCTACAGGAGCTTGCGCGGCTGCATCAACTTCAGCTCACATTCCAAGTCGGCAACGACAACGACATTGAGGTTTGTAGATTCTCAGCGATCCCACTTGGGTTCGGAGACTCACATAGGCGGAATCCTCTGAGGGCAAGGCCGACACAAGGCGTAGATAAGCGGGCGAAGCTCTCAGCAGATTCACTCTGCATGTCACGACAGGCTTTGCTCAAACGACGCTCGAGCTTTTATTGATAGCTGAGTGAAAGCGACGCTCTCTTGTGCACATCTCCGACTGTCGCTCCGAAAAACGCCAATCAGCCACAGACTACAGAGCTTCATATGGTGATCCGACTTGCATACCGTAGACAGACACGGACCATGACCTGCACGACCTGCATGGCGCTGCCCGGTTGATGCTACGCCTTTCGTCGGGCTCTAAAGCCGATTAAGAGCTAAATGGCAGCCAATCTAGGTGGCGAGCGCGCCGCCCGCGCTTCCTGAAGTTCTTGCGGCCCGAAGCTCCGACGTCCACTTTTGGTGCAAGGCTCGAGCCCGTCGGTTGTACCACATGTTCCACTGCAATCCTGTGATGTCAAAATGGGGATTGGTACCAGCTGTGAGGCAGCGAGCCCCGGATGCAAACATCGAGTACAGGGCAAAAGCTCGACGGGGTCAGTACTGTGAGACGAGAAGGCAGTTCATTCGTACGCAACTTACCTCTCTGACGCTGGCGAAAGACGTCGTGGAAGAAAAGCTCGACGGCATCTTTGTCTGGTACCGGGTATAAGTCTGCAAGAATAGCGTCCGACGCAGGGTCATAAAGTGCTCCAAATAAGGACACGATGCAGAACGAGACTCCCCACTCACACTGAGTTCGCTGAATGCCGTCCATGATCAGACCCTTGAGGTTAGTGACAGCTGACTCGAGCGTGGAACCTTGACTCCACAGGACGCTGTTGTCAGGGACGCGGTAAGCACAGACCCCGAGAAGCGGAAGAGCAACCAGAGTAAGCGCTGCGACGAGGATGGTTTTGGTCCACATAGCGATCGACGAGAGAGGAGGGAACGTTGCCAGTTGCAGGCTCGCCATGTATGTCAAACCAAATAGACCGTTTATGTACTTTCTCCGAAGCGAGCAGAGACATCCCTCTGACCAGCTACAGCTCTTGACGAAGCAAGTGATTTGATGATGCTGTCGCGAAGCATGACAACGGCCGAAAGCTGTCACATTAACACGAGCAACCGAAAGCATCGTATTCGCGAGCAAGCTTGTTGCTTGAAAATTGACGTGGAAGCTTGAGGCTACCGTGATTACCTACGTTCACCTCGTGCAGAATCACACTGTAGGCTATGCATGTTGTTTGTGACGGCTCGAGCACTCATCTCTCCATATAATGTGCTGCGGAGTCAGCCGAGGGTTGCTCTCCTCGGCCATTGAGCAAGCCTCTGTCACTGCATAACTCGAGAACGGCAAGTTTCATGCAAGAGATACACGGCTGCCGATCTTGCCGATGCAGATGAACAGAAGCGACTCCTCGACACTTGCAGGCTTGCTCTGCTGGCATTCTGATGGGAAGAATACCAAGCACACATCCCGAAAAGCCGTGTCGCCTTGGCCACCCTTACCAATGATGACTTCCTTTTCGCATGAGCTTCAGCCTGGTGGTTGTCTCTGGCACATCATCGTCAACGGACCCGCTTGGACTCTCTGCAGATTGCAAGACCCATTCCCCACCCTTAGAGTCTTGGGACTTCACTTGACTTGGTTGGGCGTGCGGCGTCGACATTTGTGGGCGTCAAATTCCGTTTACGCCCACTTTTACGAGGAGGCTCGAAGCTATCGCCGAGTTGGAATGTGGCACAGCCCACAGATGAAGCTACTACTCTGCATGAGCACGGCCCCGCATCTGCACACAGCTCCTTTATCTCACACCATCAGGCAATGAAGTCTGCCCCAAAAGAATGGGTGCTTGCCATGCCAAGATGGGTTGAAGTGCTGATCGAACTTGGTCAAGCCTGCTTGTGGGAACATTCGCCACAGAAAAGTCTTTCGAGACTGTGAGCTCTTCGATCTCAGGCCTTTGTACTGGGAAATATAAGGAGGGAGGAGCGCTAGAACCTGTCTCACTGCTCTTTCACCCTCAACCTGACCTCGTCCTCCACCCATCAAGTTTCAGGATCGAACACTAAGATGCTCGCGAAGCCCAAGTTCATCGTCATCTCGGTGTCCCTCGCTCTTGTGCTGATGTTCAGCGTCGTGTCCGCCCATTACCCCGGCGCTTCCGATCTGGACATCAACTTGAATGGATACGAAGCGCTTTGTGGC
>AWNI01000006.1:335177-356518 GCA_000517465.1 Moesziomyces aphidis | reverse complement strand
AAGATAGCGACCGCAAGCATCCCTGCTTCACCCATTGGTGGATTGGGCTAGACCGTGCTATCGTCAAGTTCGACAACAAGGCCATTGACGTCAGAAAGGAGGTGATGGTAAAGGACGATGACTGGACTGGTGCGTGACACAGGATCGTCCTGTCTGCTTCTCGACTGCTCTGAACCATTCTGACATCAATTCCCTCCCGCGAACAGACTTTGGCATGAAGGATGCATCCGAGCCTTTCTCGCTTACCTATCTCGACACCAACACCGCACAACTGTTCTACTCAAACTACGATCCCGTGGATGGATGCTATGACATCGAGGTGTCTATCTCTACACACGTCCGAGGTTGGCGAATCTGGGTTTCGGATGAGATTGGCGACGACAGGGACCTGGACACTCAGAATGGACTTTCCTCCAAGACAAGGCTCTGCACAAAGTGGCTTCACATTCATGTCAAGCCCGACGGAAGAGGTCACATCTCCCACTACTGAGCGCTGCAATATTTCACGTCACGAATGAGCTGTACTGCGCCAGTTTTGCTCACGGGCAGCCCCATATAACTTCGCTACAGTGCTTGCAGCACATCTAGCCACAAGCGACCTCGTCACATCTCTGCCTTCTCTCTCATCAAATGTGCAGTGACAGCTTTTGTTATTTTTGCCGTCCACCTCTTCGTATGATACTCGATGGCCTCGTTTCATGTCGCTTGGCCTTACGAATGAAGAAGGGTGCAAACATCGCTACCCATGTGTCTTTATACGCAATGGCGACCTCCGAATGCCATGCTCGACTGAAGTGCCGTCATCAAGCATCAACTGCGACAAAGAGAGCCCGTGGTATCGCAGATGTAGCGCGACGAAGCATTACAATTGAAAAAGGGTGACAGCATGTTAATTGCCGAAGCATTGTCATTTCATTTGCAGATGTGGCACACGCTCCTTCCGAGACCGGACGTATTCACTCTGGCGAGCGAGGCCAACGGGAACGACGAGCCCGACCAAATGAGCTGGTCCGAATGAGCGGCGAGCGAGAAATGACATGACTGACGCTGTCGGCGTGGGACCAGGGCGCAATGGTTTGCTAAGCACATGCAGCCAAGGTATTGGACCATCACCGACAACGAGTCATCATTGTCTCGTTTAGCCATTGATGTCCTTCATTGTCGTGAACATACCGATACTTTTTGCCAAACAACAGTATGTGACTGCGCGACGGGATTAGGTGTTTGGTGCGAGAGCCCACCCCTCGGATAGACGGAACGCGCTTGGTGTTGCGTTGCTGGTAGATACAATGAGGCGCAATGCTACGAGCAGACCTTCATCGGCGTACTGGCTACCCACGCCCTTTGCGGGCGTTGCTTTATCGACCATTGCCTCGGAACCGTCCCTGCATCTGCCAAACGTGTGGTACCGTGACAGCGAATCACAAAAGCAGCCAAGAGCCCGCACCGATGACGGACATGGCGGTACTGTGCAAGCAATTGCATGTCCCCTAGTATCACGGATACTGTATGAACCTCCCCATTTTCATCAATGATGCACTCGGCTTTTCTCGCTCCGAGCATCGCAAGTATGATGGGCCTGTCTTCGCTCGCTATAGACGCCGTCTGTGTCTTGGACTCAAGGCTTCGGCATCCGTGCTGAGCTAGATCTGAAGGCATATAAGCTTCGATTAAGGCGGGACCTTCACCATGTTCCAGCATCCGCTCACAAACCTTTCAGCAACCAAACCCGCTGTCTACATGAAAATGCTCGTACAGACTCCCCTCTTTCTCCTCCTTGCCACGCTCTTCATGCCGCTGGGCGGTCTGGCTATCCCCGCTGGTGGTTTCTCCGACATCGTAGAGTCCTCTTCCAGCTCGAAAGGACGTCCAGATATTCAACTGGAGGCAAGTCCCATGGGTAGTGAATCAACGCAGTACTATACGCACATTCTGAACAGCCATCTGCGGGATCTAGGCCCGCAGCATGCTGCAACAGCTTGGCCCGCACCTCGAGGAGGAACGTATGTCCATGACAGCGTGCCTTGGGTGCACAACGACTTGCTCTCGAACCGAGAGAACCGAAGACTCATGTATCTTGGCATGACTCCCGACAACAAACGGAAGGTTTATGCCAATGTGATGCTGGAACGAGGACGTGGTGAAACTCCAAACGTCGCCATCGTTTCTACTCCAAAGGTCTGGAACTCTATGGGCGCCAAAATGCAGCTGCACACCTTCGCTGAAGTCCACTCTTACCAGCCTTCAGCGCTCCAGGAGGCCGTAAGCACTCATTTCAACACAGGCAAGCTCAACAGCCTCGCCTCCAGATTCCTGCCGATGGATGCGCAGGGCAGGTTCGAGGCCCTTGTCGGTCGCCGACCCACCTTCTAGCCTCTCTCGAATAGCCTCAGCGTCTAGGTCTGATTAGCTATACAGTTAGGCGACAGCTTCGAAGCCAGCATGCATGCGCTTCGTCATTCCATCTCTTTGTGAAGCAGGCTCTTACAATTGCTTCTATCGTGCTTAATTCTCCCTCGTTTCACGCTCATTCTTTGCTTCAGGCTTTACACGCTTGTCACTCGCTCGCCTTCTTTTCGAACCCATTGCTTCCCAATCAGCTTCTGTACTGCGAGGCATTTTCTCTCGTCACGTCTGCGTTGCGCCGCTCTGTTTCTCGTGATGAGCCTCTTCTCTCGAGGTGGAGTGCGCTAGCAAGGTGAAACGCGGACTATACGCTCGGGCACTTTGCCACGAGTCAAATACTGCGTAGCCGCGAGCCTGAGTACCGCAGAGAGTGTGGGGCGACTACCAGCTTCGCATGCAGAAATTTGCCACTGCATGCTTTCCTGACTTTCAGTCTTGGCTTTACGGCTTGGCCATAGATACCGTCAAGCTTATATACAGCAGGCGTCCACCGTGCCGATACAGGTGAGCTGCAAACAAAGTCCGGGAAAGTAGCCGAGTATTCGTCGAACATGAAGCTCTGACTTGAGCAGCTGACGACAGTTGCGCTCACCGTAAGAAACCGGGGTCGCAATTGGGCCGGGGTCGGACTTTTTTTTACGGGCGTTCGCTGCGAGCTTCGATCTCGCGCCGAAAGAGTGTAGGATCGTTGGACCTCGAGATGAGAAGTCCGTACTCGTAGAGCTCGAGACATAAACACGAATGACCGCAACATCGACTCGCACGAATTGGCGCGGGGATCAACTCGCATCGGCGTCTTCATACGCGATTTTCAAGTCGCATCAACTCGACTTGTTGGCTGCACTGTGTCTTCGTGGCTTTGTCAACATTTGATCTGTGCACACAGAGACTTGCCGTGAGACCGCATCTTCGTCATCATTCCGTCGCATGCGATTGGCAAGGAGGGTAAGGTGTTTCAAGAGCCACACATGAAAGTGTTGCTCACAGTATTTCGTAGATGGACAAAATGGCGCCTACAACTGAAAAAGAGGGTACCGTTCTTAGCCCCCATACGATCTATCTTGTGTCAAGATGTTCAACGGGCGCCGCGATGAAGTCGACACTGTTGTGGTTCAACCAATCTTGAGCTGAGTCTGGTCTCACTCGCTCAGTTGTTCTCCGTCCTGCCGGGCTAGATGGGTGGGTTGTCGCCGAAGATCTTGATGAAATGTGCAGATTCAGGGTCTGTAGCGACATTCTGCACAGCAAGTCGCGGGTATCGTGACGGGGATAGACATGGTCGACGACGGCCGGCAGTGGGTGCAACTTGGATTTGAGACCGGAAGTGACCCTCTGCATCAGAGTGATGTGCGTCTGCAACTCATTGACGGTGGGTGCGATGTGCCTTTCATGAATTGCATTGATACTGCCGCTCCGCCCGGCGACTCCATTGGCCATATGTCCAGTATCCGTACCACGATACCGGCACGCAGGCTGGTGCTTGGCACTGGCATTCTGCGTTGTCCTCACAACTTTTCTTGGCGGAAGACGAGGAGCAGTATGATAGCATGCAACCATATTGGGGACAACGGCTGGCGGGGACGATTGTAGCCTACGTTTTCAAAAGCAGCCATCAACGGATCTGGCGCAATTACCGCTTCTATTACCGCTAAGATACTGAGGTTGAAATCCGCACCGTTTCATCGACTTCCTGTCGCCAAACATGGTGGACTCGGTGACTTAGCAGGAAGGCTCGGACTTCGGGCAGTCCATTTCAGTGCGATGTTGCTGCACGAATGACCCGAGCCGTTCAAGTCAGACAGGATATAGGTGACTGCTCTTCGGTTCTCAGATCGTCTGCTCAATACATCCCACTCAGTCTTGACACTGCGAGTCCCAATACCACCATACTTCCAAGCGCTTTCAACGTCACCACCGCCACAATGCACTTCCCGAACTTCATCAAGCTATCCACCTGCCTTGGCGTAATCGCCTTGGCTATGTTGCAAAACAAGGCTTGGGGGGCCAATGCTGTGCCGGTGGTTCAACCGGATCCCATGGATCGTAGCACGGTCACAGCATGGTCGGGCCAGATCATGGGTAAGATGAATGCCCTTGGCTCGCCTCCTAGCCGAATGGATGTTGCAACCGTTCCCTTGGGCCAGATGAGGAGCCTGGCTGACCGTGTCAGGAACGAGCTTCGAGAGCGGTCCGGCGATCGCCATCTGCTCTACCTTGGGCCTTCCTCCCGGGGTCACATGTACGCCTTCCCACTGACCAGAACCGAGCATGGACTTCGCCTTGTAACCGGTCCTCCTGATCGCTACAGCCAGATGGCTTTGATCTCCGTCTCTCCTCGCGGCCATGGAGAACGCTCGATCTACCTCCACGACATTGTTGGTGCTTGGATTCCGAACAAGAACATCATGTATCAGAACCTGATGGGAGCCAACGCTTACCAGTACGGAGATGCTCCGGTTACTCACGACCTGGATCGGCTGCTCGCCGGCCATATCCATGGCTTCTAGTGACGTCGGCCTCGTCTCTAGGACGGGTTCCTGTCGCTAGCTCGAGTCCATAACAGAATTGTTTCTGTTCCCTCTGACCTCCTTTGAGGCCATCCCATCGTGTCGTTTGCGCCTTCTCGTCTCCTTTCACTTCATTCCGGTCACTATGCTGTTGTGCAGCTATTCGTCGGCCTCGATGGTCCGACGGGCCGATCTCATTGTGGCGTCCGGCAGATTAAAGTCAATGTCGTTTCGACCGGTCGAAGTCGACATCCCGTTCATGCAGCCCACACCGCCGGTCCTGATCTGGCTGCCGCTTCCGCATCTCGACTCTCTCGCCAACGCAGTCACACCCATCTCAGTTCAATTTGATTTTTCATCCTCGCACTGCAGTGCTCGTGTAGTGTGTGTACTGCGGCATTGTCGTCCCCAACTCTCTCAGTTACCTGGTTCGTACTGTCAATTGCATGCCGGGAACTTCGCTGTCTCAGGGCTCCTGACAGTTAGAAAGATTGTGGTGTCGTACCGTGTTGTTGTGTTCGGAACGATTATAGAGCTGGATGGCCGTGATCAAGCAAAGTATCGGACAATTACAATGCACGGCAGCACTACCGGCAATGCCGGTATGATATCGCACCATTCAGCTTGTTGTATCCCACGTCTGTCCCGCTCTCGGAAGCTTCAGATTGACCGAAAGGCCACCTCTTCTCGATCTCGATACATGCCGTCCATGAAAGGTTGAGACTCCGCCGCAGGATGTGTCGTATTACTGTATATGTCTGGCTCTCAGTGGTACCTCAAGCAGAACATCTGTGTGGTCTTCGCAGACCAGGAATGTGGCTGGCCTGATATCAGTGGGTTTTCATCAATGTGAATGTGGCTGAGGCGCTAAGTAAGCTACTGTACCGGGCTCGGGTCTGAGCATCGGTCTTGGTCGGCACTTTCACTCCCGAAGCTTCCCACCGGACCGTCTGAAGCATCTAATCCCGGCCCACCTATTCATGGACGTATGAGTAGGAGTCAGGCCAAGATCGCAAGCTGGAGGCGCTTTCGCACGCTTCTCATTTGCAGAGCTTTCCCACGCCAGGCTTCATGAAAGCGACCTCGAGTGACCTGCGTCTAACCATCTTTGAGCAGCTTTCTCCTGATCGTGTGTCCTGTTCCCGGTCTCAGGACTTCTCTTAGAAGGGCCTCAGTCCTACAAAAGCTCTGCAAGAATAGGTGCACCACAGCTGCTGCTCGACACGTTTCTCAGAACGGCTCAATCGGTCGAGGTGGCTCATCATGAGGATCAAGAGCGCGCGTCTACTGTTGGCCATGCCACGCCTTCTGAGCCTCGTGCTCGTTGCGACTTACCTGCTCAACGAGCCTGTTCTCGCAGCAGGTGATGACGAGAAAGGTAAAGGACTCGAACCTTCAAGCTTCATCTTCGAGTCTTCTGGTCCAGCTCGACTATCTGGAGCTTCTTCTGTGCCTCGCAGGCGAAGCCGACTTTCAGCTATGGGATCACCCTCAACTCCAGGCTCGTCCTCAAATCCTGGCTTCGTCTCGCACCCTGGCTCGTCCTCGAACCCTGGCTCTTCCTCGGCTCCTGGCATGTCGTCGGATCCTCTTGTCGTCTCTGATCCTGCCCAAGCTGCACCTCCCCCGACAATTCCCGAGATCGAAATCGTACCCCCTTCCGTCCACTTTCCGCCGTTCATTAACATCGTTCCTATCCCGGAACACGAGCCCTGGCACATGTATCGCCAGTTCAGGTACAGACTCGCTCAGCTCGACATCGACCACCGAAGCCTGGCTCTGCTCAACCCTCGTGCCGATTTTGTTGGGGACCATCGCACAATGTTGAGGGACCAACTTCAGGCTCAAGTCGACTTGAAGCACGCGCTCGTCTTGACACCAACTATCGATCACGGGGGTAGAGTCTATGCGGTGCCGATCTTTCGCGACTCGGTCAAAGAGGCGCTGATTGGATCGAAGAGCCACCAGAACGTGGGATGGGCTTTGATCGGTATTTGGCCGGGTAGGCAGACATCCGTCGCTTGGTTTGGATATGCTCTCCTGGACGTCAGGGGTCGAGCATCTTTGATTCAGAAACTCCAGGACTCTGTCAAGGTGAAAGTTCTGGCGGACCTGTTGAGGCCTATACCGGTATGAGGGCTTGCTTTCGCGATTGCCTCCTGCAGCCTTGGCGATATTCGGTTCAAGTCAATTTCACCAGAACAGATCTGGTCCTGACCACACAGATTTTGCTGACTGCATCTAGTTTGCGATCGAGAGCACGAACACCTTCCGCTGGCTACTGAAACGAATGTCGTTCGAACTAGTACTTCCAATCGCAAATTCGACCACGATTCAACGTATCAACCAGTCTCTTCACGTCAGCTACAATATTCGTTCGTGTACCTATCTCAAGCTCTGAATGCGACGTTTGCACTCAAATCAGCAGAACTCAGAGGCAGAGTGATAATAAGCACCATTTCAGATCTTTGAGACTCGCACTGTGAGCGCTTTGAGACGGTCCAGTCGCTTGGCGGATGTAAGCAGGAAGTCTCGATAATCGAAGGATCTGATTTGCGAGGGGCGATGCCGTGAGGACTGTGAACATGCTGCTCAAAGGTAAACGAGCCTGTCTGCCCGCCTGTCAAGCGGAGGAAGCGCCGCTTCCCGAGCTCGATGCAAGGGGATTGCTGATCTTCCTCTCAAAGTCGGTGTCGCCGTTCTGTACCCTCTGCATTTGGTCAAGGGCGCTTGGCTTGAAAGACAGCGCGACAGCACTAAAGTGATGATCGTACGTCTCGTCTTTTCTTCGGATCGTATTGGCGAAAACAGATTTACGGTCCGATGGCAGCTGAGAGAAGGTGGATCGGAGATCTCTGAAGTGGTTTGCTTCGTTCGGGTTCACAGGTTTGCGCTTGTACAGACCTTCAAAGAACAGCAGAGCATGGCGCTCCCAGAAGTCGGAGACGAGCTGATCGTACGTCCGAAAAGCCGCCTCAATATCATACAGGTGGTCGGGTAGCCTTCCTTGTATTATTGGGAGCAACAGAATCTGACGCTTACCCTCTTTAAGAGCTCTGTTGACTGGGCCAAGTTTGTACTCGTAGTAGTGCTGGATCATCATGCGATAAAACGCTTGACTCTGAAGTTGAAGGTGGATGCCGTACGGCTGCTCCGGGTTGCCCTCGAGGTAGGCTAAATGGTGCATGTTCATAGCCAGCCTTTCGGGCACTTCCAGTCTGATAGGATCGGATTCGTAAACGATACGCGTGGCGGCATCGAGCTGTGACAAATGGGAAGGTAAAGGCGGAAAGCAAGTCACCGGAGAGATGAAGAAGCTGGCGAAAAGCTGAACCGGATCTCGAAATTGTCAGATGGCTGCTTGGCGATATGATCAGTGAGTTCCGGCGTAGAGGGCTCACCGTAAGAGCAATGAGGGTCACCATCAATAGCATCATGGTTGGAGTTATCAAGGATTGACGGGAAGTCAGACCTCAAAAGGCTTATTGAGACAAGGACCAAGTCCAAGCTGGTTGTCGACATATATAAGCTTATCCTTCGAGCAAACCTGGCAGTTACTGTGCACAGGCCCTACTTCGCTCCAAGAGTTGCTCAAGCATCATCAAAGCGAGCGAAGGCCGCTCACGATGAAGCGGGAACGCCCTTGACTCTTGGTACACATGAGACCTGCTTGCTTTTGGCGCCACATGTGACAAGCGGTCCCACATCTCGTGCGAACCGCTCTCTTCTCCTTCAAAGTCACAAGAACGTAGGATGCTGACAGAGGGTCAGCGGCAATCGCGGGTCCGCTTCAAAGCTTGCAGACGTGACAACATGATACTGCGCTCAGTTCGAAGGAGGCTTTCACGATCTCATTTGGGACCGGCCCAATCCGAGATGGAATGCGGGTAATGTTCATTTCGTTGACAAATGAGATAGATCTCGACCGCCGTGTTCGTCGCCTCATCTCCGCTCCATATAAGGTCCCCTGGTCACTCTCCGATAGTCTTTACGACACAGCGTTCGGAAGGTGCCGTGTCACGTGGCTGTCTCGATCAACGTTCACAACAGGTGAGCAAGTCACTCATATAAGCTTCACAGCGATGCGAATCAGTACTCGACCCTCTCACGAAGGAAGGAACGGCACAACATGCCCCGATCTTACACCGATCGGTGTCTCAGTGATCCCGACGCGCGGGAACGGCGACCTAGTAGGCAGGGCCAGGCTCATTGTAACGAGTCAGAACAATGCGGGCCACGTTCCGCAGATCATTCGTGATGTGACCATGCTTGACTGATAGGTTGATCGAACAATAACCTTACTGACACGGACCAGCCGCGTATGCTCGGTACACCCACTTTGTGTGCAGGAATCGCATATCGAGGTGCGGATCGGAGCTGACCGTCGACTCAAGCGAGCCGCGGTACAAAGTTGTACTTGCCTGATCAGCTCCGCTTTCATTCATCGCCGGCAGTGTGTCTTCCAGCATGTCGCAGCTTTCGACTCCGTCTGCCCTTTCCTGCGAGGTGACAGGAAGTGCCGGCTCGCAGCGGCCACTACACGGAATGCTTAGGTCTGACAAGGTACAAATAGGAAGAGGCTTGAAAGAACGAAAGCCCGCATCCCAACGACCTGCGATCAAGTCTTTGGGTGTCTTGACTGGAAAAGGATACAGAACCTCTCTCAAGGGTCTTCTACACCAGCCGACCAAGATGCTGATCATCAAGCTAAGCTTGTTCGCACTGCTAGCGGCAGCAGTGCCTTTCTCTCAAGCCTTTCCTGTTGGGCCGGGCTCGTCGGGTGACAATCATCCGGTCCGTCCAGGACAAGGTATCGACCTCGATCTGAACCTCGCTCCGCCCATCTCGCCTCGCTTGGGCCACCTGACGGATGCTGGGGTCGTGGAAAGCACGGGCCTAGAGTCTGCCCTGAGCAGAGGCGCTGCGTCATCCTCTTCCGATCTCCTCCGCCACAACACCGATCACTTCTTGGTTCCGTTTCCTGTGGTAAGGCGGGACGTTGCAAAAGCGCTCCTTTCTTTGCGGTTTGGAATCAGCTCCAACGAGCCTGTCGAGACCGTTCTCAACCCCGTCGAACGTCTCGCCGCCCGAAGGATGGGCTCGGACCATATCCACAGCCCTCATTCAACTTGGCTACACGCAGTTGTTGACGAGCCTCAGCACGATCTCACGTACAAGCGGCAGCTATACGTTGCAGCGCCCATCGCCAACCACGACTGGAGGAGGAGCTTCGGCGTCCCACTCACTCGAGACACTTCGGACTGGCTCCCGATCGTCTTCTACAAGGCAGGTATCGAGCCGGACCAACGCAACTCGCTCAGACTAGCTGGAGTCGAAGTGGTCAAGAATATGGACGATGCGAGAAAGGTTCTGCAGGAGTGGGGACCCTCTCATAGTCTGCCTGACATTGTCAAAGAGCTGGGCTTCAGCCTCCATGACCTTGTCTCGCTCCCATGAGCCGTTCCACTTCCGACGAGATGCACGCAAAGCTGAAGACTACCGCTAATTGTGCTGCACCGCATGTAGCTGTGGCTTGATCGATCCCAAGCCCCACCGATGGTCAGACACTTGCAATGACGATGCCCCGCTGTGCAATGTGAATGCTGTGCATGAGAATGACGATGCAGGTGGAAGCTGACAGACTGATGATCAGCTGCCGTGAATGTTAGAATGCCGAGGTGATCATTACGAGCGGTAGTGGAGGACCCATAGGCATGGCAGACACAAGAGGGCCTCTATGCATGCTGCAGGCGTGCGTGCCTCCACAAAGATTTCTGCACGCTGAGCGAGACCATTTATATTACCTTTGTCCACCTCCGTACCTATCGATCAGGGGCAAGAGATGCACATTGGTGGCTACGACCCAACCATCGCTCGCGACTCGAGTGCTTCGCCTTCGGACATACGCGATGGCAGAGGCGGGGCATCGTGCAGGTGCATTCCTGCACTCTTGGGACATTCACAGCATTCCTCCGTGGAATCGTTGGTGGGCGGGTGGAGCTGCCTCCGCTGGAGCACAGATGCCGCGGAGAGTGGCGGCTCGCTATAAAATGAGATGTTAAATTTGTGCATTGCAAAAGGTCGAGGCAGGTCTCCGTGGACTTCTTCTCGTGCAGGGATCCGCAGCGGATGCAAGGTCTTTGTGCTGCAGGTGTTTTTCCGGCCGCAGTCGCTTTAGACCCAGGCTATTGGTTGGGGTCGAAGGTGTCCATGATGGATTCCCGATTCCCGTTTGGCCCTTGCAAGATGCCCAGCTGGCGCCAACGAAGGCTCAGAAGCAGTCAAGCGATCACGGAGATACAGCTTGAGATTGGGCGGGGAATGAGTGAAAAGGTGGAGGCAGATTTCGCCTTGAGACGAGCACACCAGGGTCCAGGAAGGACGCTTCCTCGGAGCCTCCTCGAAACCTCCTCGGGGCGACGACGACGCCGTGTGGAAGGAATGACACCATCCTCCGCGGATGTTTTGGCGAGGGGCAGCGCGTAGCTCAGTCAGGTCCCGAATAGGGAGCCGAAAATCCTAGCCCAAGCAGAGAGCCGCGAGTATTTTCTAGCACGACAGGGCGCCGAGAATTCTGACAAGGCCAAGCAGGGACCCGAGCAGTTCGTCAGCGCAGCTCGTCGTTAAATCCAGGCGAGGCGACAGATTCCTCCGCGGCGACGACCTGCAACTCTGCAGCTGAGATGACTACGTCCGTCGATCCCAGTCACGCTGCAGGCACTCGTTGACAGTTGCCAAGCAACTGACAGCCGCGGCTGGCTAGCCCTTCCCACGTGTGTCAAGACTGAGCCATGGCCTCCCGCAGGCTTATCCGCGCCAGACCGGCGATTGCAAATGCTCCGTTGAGCGCTCCCGTGCAGCACCGATCCTCCACGGCGGCGGGGTGCACGCCATCGATATCGCTTCCGCTAGCCTCAATCTCTGCGCTGTCGCCCTCATAGCGGATGTCCAACATGACACCGGAGAGTATCCCAGACTGAGCGCATATGTCTGCCATACGTATAAATGCAGCAGCATCTCACATCACCGTTCCCCACTGTAGCATCAGCCTCAGTCTAAACATCATCCCTCCAGCCATGGATCCCGTTCACACTGCCGCGACCACGCGCTCTCCCTCGCCCGCCGTCGATGCCCACAGCCTCGACGAAAGGCACTCGGTGGGGCATCCCTCTTCGGAAAAGTCGCTCGGCCATGCCCTCTCGAACAAGGCTGCTTCCCATGATGGCGAGAGCACTCCGACGACCGAGTACCCACAGGGCGCTAAATTCTACCTCATCATGGTCTCGATCGTCCTCACGATCCTGCTCGTCAGGTAAGTGTTATGATTCTCTGAGCGCGGTCACACCATCAAAGAAGTTGACTGACATCGCCTCTCCTTCTCGGCGTCATGCAGTCTCGACCAAACAATTGTGTCCACGGCGATCCCCGAGGTCAGCAACCAATTCAACTCGTTCAGCGACGTCGGCTGGTACGGCTCGGCATATCTCCTCACCTCGACGTGCTTCCAGCCGCTCTTCGGACGCCTCTACTCCCGCTTCCCTATCAAGTGGGTCTTCGTCGCAGCTCTCACCATTTTCGAGCTCGGCTCCCTCATCTGCGGCGTGGCTCAGGACTCGACAACGTTCATCGTCGGACGTGCTGTTGCTGGTGTCGGCATGTCAGGCGCATACTCGGGCACCATGATCATCGTGACGCTCATCAGCCCGGTCCAGATGAGGCCGGTGCTCATGTCCATCGTTGGAGGCGCATACGGTACCGGTGCTTGCATCGGTCCTATCGTGGGCGGAGCTTTCACCAGTCAGACGACGTGGAGGTGGTGCTTCTACATCAACCTCTGCTTCTATCCTTTTGTCGCTGTGGCCATCCTCGCGTTCCTCAAGGTCCCCAACAGGCTCCAGACCAAGTCGATCATCAACCGCTTCGTGACCATCGACTGGCTGGGTGTGGCTCTTTCGATGTGCTCGGTCATCTGCCTCCTGCTTGCTCTCCAGTGGGGCGGCATTCGATACGAGTGGGGCAACTCTAAGGTCATCGGTCTCATTGTCGGCTTCTTCGTCATCGCCTTGGCCTTTGCAGTGGAGCAGTGGTACCTGGGTGATGATGCCATCATTCCCTTCCGCCTCCACCGTCAGCGTACGGTCGGCTTCGGAAGTCTCGTCAACTTCTGCATCGCGGCGTCCTACTTTGGCCTGCTGTACTTCGTTCCGATCTACTTCCAGTCGGTACGCGGCTCGAGTGCCATCCGCTCGGGCGTCCAGACTCTCCCCTTCGTCGTCGCTGTCATCGTCGCCACCACCCTCTCTGGAGGTCTGATTACGAAGTTCGGCTACTACATCCCGCTCCTCCTCGTCGGCACGGCCATCACAGCAGTTGGGTCTGGCTGCCTGTACCTGCTCCGTCCCGACTCGTCACTCTCGATGTACGTCGGTCTCCAGTTCCTCGCTGGTGTTGGGCCCGGTATCGCTTTCATGATCCCCTTCAGCGCCGTCTCTGCAGCGCTCGATCCCAGCGACATCGAGATCGGTTCCGCCATCGTCACCTTCTGGCAGACCCTGGGTGGGACGCTCTTCGTCAGTGTCTGCCAGGCCATCTTTCAGAACGAGTTTGTCAAGAGCCTCGGTGCCATCCCCGGCGCTCCGACGGAGGCTATTGTTGCACACGGAGTCTCGGCCTTCCGGGCGTTCACTCCGTCCTCGATTCTGCCCCAGGTCGAGCTGGCAGCTAACCTCGCAGTCAACAAGACATATCTTGCCTCGGTCGCACTCGGCGTCGCCGCTTTCCTCGCTGTGTTCGGCATGGAGCTTAACAAGCGCATCCTGCCGCCGGATCAACAAGTCCAAGGGGACGCGGAAAAAGACGCCGCCGCTGCCGGATTGCCGCAAGCATAGACAACACTTTGGAGCTTTCATGTATTCTTTACTTCACCGCCTCGTCTTACGAATTGTACGAACCCATCGTGATGAATAACTAGATCATCGCGTTTGCAGCTTTTGGATATTAGGCAGCTCTGGGCCCACATATGAGTCTTTTGTAACAGTAAGCTCGTTCCTCCAAGACCGGTGACCGATTATCTGGTAGTGAGAGCACTCTCATTCATCTGTGCTCCTCAATCATGTGACACGCGAAGTTCGGGACGCCAAACAAAGAGGAATATATAGGCAGCCACAATCGAGTAAAGCTACGAGTGCCAGCATTGAGGACCTCTGCTTCATCTTTCGATTTCTCGTCAGCAGCCATGACTAGCC
Source organism: Moesziomyces aphidis (assembly GCA_000517465.1). Classification (NCBI taxonomy): domain Eukaryota; kingdom Fungi; phylum Basidiomycota; class Ustilaginomycetes; order Ustilaginales; family Ustilaginaceae; genus Moesziomyces; species Moesziomyces aphidis. The sequence goes on along the minus strand of AWNI01000006.1, from coordinate 342,360 downwards.
GCGTGCTGTCTCGCGTCATCTTTCTGCTCTACGCCCTGACTTTGCTGTGTTTCTGTCGACACGCGCTAGCCCCGAGATCGGAAGATATTGGCCAGAGGCGACAATTGAGGGCTCCTGCAGACCTAGCTGGCCGCCGGGCCGTACGCCGCTACTTGGACATTGCCGACGATGCCAGCAGCGCTCCAAATCCTGCCTTCTACCCCGGTACTCCTGTTCCAGTGGACGTCATGACGCACCTGTTGGGAGAACGGTACAGCGTGGACCATCACGTTCCGATCCCTGTCGTCGAGGGCCAGGAAAGCAACTTTTACAGCAAGGTGCGGGAGCTCCTGCACCATCCCGAGACACCCGTCACCAGCATGGGCTGGGAGGGCAATACGTTCTTTCTCGCTCAGGCTCGCCGCCTAGACTACAGCAACTATCCTGTATGGGGCACCATGATTAGACCTCCCTTTCAGTTGCATTCTGATGCTTTCCACCCGATTTTTATCGGGAAGGTGCTGCACAACAATCCGCAAGGGCACGAGTTCGACCTTCTTGCCGTTAGATCGCCTGCGACGGTGACGGAGAGAGAAACGTTCCTGGCAAGGCTGAGATCGTCTCGACGCCTAGTTCATTTCCTTGACCTCCTCTAGAACCAGAGTGCCCTAGGTGCCAGACCGGCGATGATCTAGCGGTAGTTCATGTACAAGTTCTCCAAAGCACGCTCGGGACGTCCTCTGCTCTCGGACTCCAGGGATGACTGATCTTTCCGATCTTCCTCAAAAGGGGGTGGGATGCGTCTTCAAGACTCCTATTTTGCGACTGCATCCACCCTAAAGAGTCTGCATTGCATGAATTCAGGTCTTCATTACGTGGGATGATGACACCCACCTCGAGCTGACGTGCTACCCAGCGTCAGGAGACTGTATGCAACAATGCGCCATGTCTGCGGCTGATCATCGGAGAGATCATGTGGGTCCCGCTACCTTTCATATGCCCGGCGTCACACAGGCAGCCACAACGGCTCGAATGTGTCGCAGGACGTCCCTCCGACTCCCACTTTAAGTTTCGATAAGAGTGAAGGCAAATTGTGACGTATGGTGGGTGGAGCGGTCCTGTAAAGGTGTCGTATCAGACTCTTCTTCAGTGACAGAGCGCTTTTCGCTACTGCTTCGATCACGAAAGACATGCATATCTGAACCAGTGCGCCCAAATGCATTCTGCGTCAACGAGCTCCCAGAAAGACCTGCATGCGGTGTGACTGCACAGTTCGCAGGTGCACAGGGGTGGATACAGCGACATGCGGACAATTGGTGTCGTCCGCCCACGATGAGTTCGTGTACCGTATGATGGTTTGAGGCTGAAAAGCCGAGTTCCTAGATATCTGCGTGCTTGCAGGGGCTAGTTCGGTCCTGCATGCCGCGGTTCACGGACAATGCAGGTCACGGTTGCGGACAATGACAACAACATGCACCGTCTTGCTCCTTGAATCGGTTGCAGAGGAGTCTGCTGTGGGCTTCTTCCCACCAGAGGAGGACATAGCGTCAGTCGAGCCCACCCGAGCGGGTACTTGCTGCGGCGCAAGGATATAAGTAGGAGACCAGTGTCATGTCTGTTGTCTGCCAGGCCCTTTGAGATCCTCTCACACTTTCAACATCAAAGATCAACATGGCGCAGCACTGTCGTAACAAAGCTCAGCAGGTCCTGCGATGCGCCTTCCTCGGGTGGATGGCGCTTCTCATCTGCTTTGCCACCCGCACCGCAGGCCAAGTCTCGGATGCTGAATCCGGTATTTCTGGGCCGAGACGTCTGCCATCACCTGCACCAATTCCCGCGGACAGAAGCGGCTGGCACGACATTCGACTGCGTGACCGAGAGCTTGCACAGCGCCTCGCAGCCGAAAGGCGCAGCGCAGGATTCGAGACCGGTGGCCTTCTCCAGCATCGCATCTTGGAGCCTGTCTACGGCCAGAACCTGCCAGCCATCGCTGAAAAGGCGCACAAGTACTTCCACGAGCCTGGTGTCAAGTTTTCGGTGGATCGAGTCAAGCCCAACATGTACTACCTGATGACACCTGCTCCTGTCAACAAGGAGTGGTTCAGGCTCATGCAGATCGAGTACACGCCAGAGGCCATGAAGAGGCCTCCGATGCTGGTCTACCAAATGTTCCGCGACACCGAAAGGGACGGATTTCAGTACCGACTGCTGGGTGTCGAGCGCGTGCAGGACAAGACCGATCCGTTCTACTTCCTCCGCGGCTGGATGGGAAGCAGCGGCGTCCATCCCCTGGAGGATATTACCAAGGAACTGCGTCAGCTGCACTGAGCCCGGTCTCCAGACTGCGCTGCCCTTCCTGCGGGACCCGTTTCTACAGATGGAGTAGTACGCTTTCCGACAGGGACCTTCCGTATTGGGGCCACTCCACCCTTCTCGTCATTCGTCTTCATCCACGAGCTCTTAGTTTGTCTCGCCCTTTAGCAAAGTTTCCCGCAATCAGTTGAATGAGCCGTTTCTTTCGCACACTCTGAAGAATAGACTCTGTTGCCTTTGATTGACAGCTGTCACCAGGCAGGGGGAGCGGACCTAGGAAGGCCCGGTGCTTTGAGTCTGAGAACGTTGGAGCTTAACACTTTGGAAGTTCGCGCTTTCTCCCGGGCGAAAGGTGCGCGCAATTCGAACCTCGACACACGCGTGGGAGCGAGGGTGGTGTTGCGTGTGTGTTGATCTCGTCGAGCCTTTAGAGCGAGGTGAAACTTGGATTTGCATCGGGACGCGTGTGAGCAGTCGCAATGCACGCGCTGTGGCACTTGGGCACGCATCGAATCGGGATCGCGCTCAGCTGCCTCTCTTGCGCATCACGGGTTAGGCGCAGCCGCCCCGCCCAGAGCTTCTGAAGCCGCGCTTGGATCACCGGCCTTGAATCTCCATCACCATCTCCCCTCTCCATCCCTTTGATCCCTACCCATCCCGCTCCCACATTTGAATCATGCGTGAGCTCATCACGTAAGTCCTCGATCTATGTACAGGTTGAAGACGGTTTCTGGCAAGTGCGGTGCAACTGACACTTGACGCTTTGCTTTGACTGATTACAGATTCGCCTGCGGTCAAGCAGGTAACCAGATTAGCTCTGCTTTCTGGCAGTGCATCCTCAACGAGCACGGTCTCGACGGCGATGGCGTGAGTACGACGTTCAACGCATAATCAGAGTGTATGCCCAAAGATATGCGCGACTCACACTTTGCATGCGATCCCAACTCCACAGCGATACATTGGCAGCAATGAGGACGAGCAGCTCGCCAAAGTAGGCGTCTTCTTCGAGCCCTCCGGCCAGGAGGGCAAGTATGTGCCTCGGTAAGTATACGGCTTTCTTCATCACCAACGTCGACATGCAAGCAGTGCTGACCCTAAATAAACGACTCGCTCGCAACGCGCAGCTCGATCCAGGTCGACCTTGAGCCGGGCACAATGGACACGATCCGCTCTGGCCCGCTGGGCAAGCTGTTCCGACCGGACAACTACATCAACGGCGAGTCTGGCGCGGGCAACAACTTCTCCAAGGGCTACTACACGGAGGGCGCCGAGCTGATGGACCAGGTGCTCGACGTGGCGCGCAAGGAGGCCGAAAAGACCGACATGCTGCAGGGCTTCCAGCTTGTGCACTCGCTCGGCGGTGGTACGGGCTCGGGACTGGGTACGAACCTGCTGTCGAAGCTGCGCGAAGAATTTCCGGACCGAATGCTGGCGACGTGGTCGGTTCTGCCGTCGCCCAAGGTGTCGGACACGGTGGTGGAGCCCTACAATGCGACGCTGAGTTTCCACCAGCTGGTGGAGAACTCGGACATGACGTTCTGCCTGGACAACGAGGCGCTGTACGACATCTGCCAGCGCACGCTGCGAACCAAGAATCCGACGTACGCGGACCTCAACTCGATCATCTCGTTTGCGATGAGCGGATGCTCGACGACGCTGCGTTTCCCGGGTCAGCTCAACTCGGACCTGCGCAAGATGGGTGTGAATCTGGTGCCGTTCCCGCGCCTGCACTTTTTCACCACGGGTTTCGCGCCTCTTGTTGCGCCTGGTAGCAAGGCGTACCAGTCGCTCAAGACGTCCGAGTTGATTGCGCAGGGGTATGATCCCAAGAACATTATGGCTGCCATTGATCCGCGACATGGCAAGTACCTTACTGTCGCAGCAATCTTCCGCGGCAACGTCAACGCACGCGATGTGGAGAACGAGATGTACAACCTTCGCGAGAAGAATCCTGCTGGGTTTGTCGAGTGGATTCCGAACAACGTGTTGACGTCGTTGTGCGATATTGCGCCGCCTCAGCTCAAGATGTCGGCTACGTTTATTGCCAACACGACGTCGATTCAGGAGCTGTTTAAGCGTACGCACGATCAGTTCAGCCTCATGTTCCGTCGCAAGGCCTTCTTGCACTGGTACACTGGCGAGGGCATGGACGAGATGGAGTTTACAGAGGCCGAGTCCAACCTCATGGACCTCATCGCCGAATACCAACAGTACGAATCCGCGGGCGTGGACGAGGTAGACGAGGAACTCTACGAACAAGAATACCAGGACCAAGTAGACGGTCAACAAGAATATGCCGACGACTCTGTCCAGTACGCCGACGAGCAATGATAAACCCCTCTTCCTCGTCAACACACCCCTGACCTTCCCAGAACTCGTCAAAAAAAAAAAGAATCTTCCCTTCCATTCCCCCCACCCGAACTGTTCCCCTCGAGCCTGTACTACGATCCTTGAATCCCAACCCAAGACCTTTGCCCCTGTTTGAATGCGTGCTTCTTGCTCATCTTTGTGCTCAACAATCTTTCTGCGCTCACGTTTGTTCGACTGTGCGGGAAAAAGGTGGACAGGATCTTGTTTCGTCTGCCACGGGTGCAGACTAAGGTTCTAAATGCAAAGTGAGACAGATGCGGCCCAGAGATGTCTAGACAGGACGGGCGAGATGAATGCAAGAGAGAGAGAGGGAGAGAGAGAGAGGGAGAGAGAGATCTCCGGAGATGGAGGCGGCCCCGGCTGACGCCCGACTTTGATTTTCGCGCGCAGAGCGGGGCCAATGCAATGCAAAGAGGAAAGTGCAGCACGGCATCAGAAGAAGGACTGCTGTTGCGGCTGCTGCTGCAGGGGCTGGGAGACAGGCTGCTGCGACTGCTGGCCGAGGCCGCGACCGGTCTGCAAACCAAAAGGCGGAGCGCCCGATCGCGGTTGGAACGAGATGGGCTGGGGCGGAAGCGAGTACTCGATGCGAAGCTCCTCGCAGAGCGTCTTGATGCGGCGCATGAGCTTGGTCCTGCGCTCCCATCGTGCGCCCCAATCCTGCCAGTTGCTCTTGTGCTCAAAGGCAACCACGAGCTCAACCGCATTCTGCTGGGTGATCGTGTTGAAGTTGAGATCCAGTGGTCCGCCAAACTCGCGATCGTTCTCCTTGGTCCATGCGCGCAGCTGGGTGCGCAGCTGCTCAATCGTCTCGAGCGACGTATCGAAGGAAACCTGAATCAGCGTCACCTCCCACTGTGCACCACTACGACGCGAGTTGTAGATGTACTTCTTGGTGGCGAGCATGGCATTGGGCGCCACCACCTCCTGGTTCGTCGTGGTGCGGAAGGTGGTGGAGAGCAGGCCGAACTCCTTGACAAACATCCACTCTTCATCGATGCACACCAGATCCCCAACGTCGTAGGGATGCGTGGCAAAGATGAAGATCATGCTCTCAAAGATGTTCTTGGCCGAGTTGCCAAAGATGAAGGAGAATCCGACGACAAAGGTGGAGAGCGGCACGATGTTCGAAACCGCCGAGTCGCCGTTGAAGATGAGGAGCCAGATGAAGATGACGATGATGAGGCCGATGAACATGAGCACGCCGTCGAGCTTGGAGATGGCCGACGACATGTCCTTGAGCGAGGTGGAGAGCGAGCGTCGCTCGCGGTAGATTCGCTGCACGGCCTCGCGCATCTCTTCCTTGCTGATGTCGCCGTTGCGGTCGGCATCGAAGAGCGCAAACGCCTCGCGCGCCTCCTCCTCGGACTTGAAGTACGGCACAAAGTCTTCGGCGACGAGCGTCGACTTGTTGTCCGAGAGGTTGGTGAAGAGGAGCTTGGCGAGCTTGCGGGCGGAGCGCTGCGAGCCGAGCTGATTGCTCTTGTAGAGCTTGCTGTCCTTGAGCGTGGCCATGGCGATGGCGTCGCTAATCTGGGAAGCGAAATTGGCCTTGCGCTCGCGCTTGCGCAGCTCGTGCTCGGTGGGCGGGTGCGAGTCGTCGTGATGGTGGTGGAGCGACATGTGGTGGTGGTGGCCGCCGGAGGGATGCTTTTCCGTCGAGTGTGCACCTGCGTCGGGCTGCTGCCCGGGCGGGAAGTAGCCTCCGAGACCGTCGCGGGACTGCTTGGCCGAGTGGTGTCCGGCGTAGGCCTGCTTGTAGCCGGGCGAGGCGGGGCGGCTGCGCATGTTGAATCGACGAGCGGAGCGATGCTGGAGGTACTTGGACTCGTGAAGCTTGTCGAGGGCCTTGAGCGCCTTCTGGTTCTGTTCGAGGCGGTCCTTTACGGCGGTCTTGTGGAAGTTGATGGCAATGAACTGGAGGGCGACCTTTTCGACGACCAAGATGATGCTGGTGGCAAAGAGGGCGCGGATGACCATGAAGATGGTGCGGAAGTAGGTGGGGCGGGTGGCCGAGGAGTACTGAATGGCCAGCACGCCGCCGAGACTGATCCAGGCCCAGGTGATGCAAAGGACGAGCTTGAAGTAGAGGATGGTGGCCATGAAAGCCTCGATGTAAGTTTTTACGATCTCGGGCGCCTTTCCGTAGACGGCGATGACGACGCGAAGTGCGACAGGGGGGATCCAATCTACGATGAGGAAGGTGCCGCAGCCTGCGGCCCAGATGATGGCGATCCAAATGCTCCAGACGACGACCTGGGCTCGAGCGGGCGACTGCGTGTTGGTGGAGGTGACGACGATGAACGGGACGAGGCAGATTGCGGTTCCGAGGAGTGCGGCGAGGAAGATGCGGACGGGACGTGCGAGGCGGAGACAGGCAAGGTACACCTTTCTGCCTCGCTTTGCACGCGTGACCTTGGCGCCTTTGCGGGGCTGATCGTCGTCGTCGTTGTCGCTGGATGTGTCCCAGTCGAAGTCCTCCGAGTCGTCGGCTGAGCTTGCGACGGAGCTGGCGCGGCTT
>AWNI01000006.1:263691-275526 GCA_000517465.1 Moesziomyces aphidis | reverse complement strand
CAGCAGCAGCAGCAGCAGCAGCAGCCACAGCTTGGCGTCGGAGCGTCTGCCAGGTCAGGCTCGCCTTCCAACTTGGAGCCTGGATCCATCGTGCCCATTCGCCCTGCCTTTGCACGTCACAACACCGACGTCAAGATCCGCGAGGATGGTCCCATGCGCCAGCCGTCGGGCGACGAGCTGCAGCGCGACACGCGCAGCGAGGACGGCATCACGCTCGCCGACATCCCGCACATCCTCGAAGCCGAGCAGGCGCGCGAGCAGCACCGTCCGCTGCCGAGCGAGGGCACGCGCTGCATCTCGGAGCTCTCGGCGCTGGAGCTGTTCATCGTCAAGCACATGGCGGTGATGTATCTGCAGCAGTCGGCGCTGCGCGACCACGTCAATCTGGACGACCTGATCGAGTTTATCGAGACGCGCAAAAACACATTCTGGGGCAAGATCTTCAAGGGCGGCAAGGACAAGAAGGAGATCAAGAAGAAGGGCGTGTTTGGCATCCCACTCGAGATCCTGGTGGAGCGCAACGGCGCCGATTCGACGCTCGGAGCGAGCGCGGCACATCTGCGCGTGCCGTCGTTCATCGATGACGTGATCTCGGCCATGAAGCAGATGGATCTGTCCGTCGAGGGCATCTTCCGCAAGAACGGCAACATTCGGCGGCTCAAGGAGCTGTCCGAGGCGCTGGACCGCGACAGCTCGTCGGTGAATCTGCTGGACGACAATCCGGTGCAGCTGGCGGCGCTGCTCAAGAAGTTCCTGCGCGAGCTGCCGGACCCGCTCATGACGTTCAAGCTGCACAAGCTGTTTGTCATGTCGCAGAAGCTCGAGTCGGAGGCGGAGCGCCGACGCATCCTGCACATGGTGACCATCCTGCTGCCCAAGGGCCACCGCGACACGCTCGAGGTGCTGTTTGCATTCTTGAAGTGGGTCGCGTCGTTCTCGCACATTGACGAGGAGACGGGCAGCAAGATGGACCTGCCCAATCTGGCGACGGTGATCTGCCCCAACATCCTGTACAGCAAGGGGAGCGATCCGACCAAGGACGAGACGTTCCTGGCGAACCGCGCCGTGTCGTATCTGCTGGAGCATCAGGACGAGATCTGGAAGGTGCCCGAGGAGCTCGAGGCGGTGCTGCAGGACAAGGATCTGATGAATGCCTCGGCGGACCTCACGTCGCGCGACATCCTCAAGAAATGCGAAAAGTACGCGCGCATGCGCCAGATGCGCGGCGGTGTCGGCGGCGTGGGCATGGGCCGCAATGGAAGCGGCGGGCCATATGGCGCGGGTCCGTTGCACTCGGGCGAGCTGCAGAACCGACATCGCCCCGACGTGCATCCGCCGACGACGATGCGCCAGGTGCAGCAGCGCGAGCACCTGCATCATCAGCAGCAGCAGCAGCAGCAAGGCGTGGCGCAGCATCGCCAGTACTCGAGCAGCAACGGGGCGAGTACGCCGATGCGAAGCGAGTTTTCGCGCAGCCCGGACAGCGCAGGGCCGTGGTCGGCGGGCGCGGTGCCGCCGCAGCATCACCACTTTGGGCATAGCCCCACGGAGCGGCTTCCGGCGCAGCAGGCGCTCGGGGCGCACGGCACGCCGCAGAAGCCGCACTACGCCGCGCCCAATGGCGGGCCGGGCTATGCGGCGCAGGGAGTGCCGATGATGGCGCGCAATCCGGGGTCGGGCGCCGGATCGGGATATGCAACGCCGTCGCAGCAGCATGCGGCGCAGATGTACGCGCCACAGCAACAGCAGCAGCAGGCGCACTCGCAGGACTATGCGTACGAGCGCATGTACCGAAACGGCAACCCGGCGCTCGAGCAGAAGTCGACTTAGAATTGCACATGCAGTAGCACATGGCGGCAATGGCTTCTTTTTTTCAGCGTAGATCTCGGTGTGATGTCATAGTGGATGAATTGAATGAGGGGAGGCGGTGGTTGAGAGGGGTCAAGGTGGGGATGAGGGTGTGGGTTTAGGGCGCGTGATTTTTGGGCTAGGAGAGATGCGCGATGCCCCTGTAGATGGCGGTTCGCGCGCGGAGGTGTTTCATTGCCGATTTCATGGCGGCTGGGGGTATGAAACTAGCGATTAATACCGTGCGATCTGGGAGGACGACGGCATAGGAAGAGAACCACCATGAACGAGATGACACGACAGGAGGGAAGGGTTGCGTGCGGTGGAGGATTTTATGTTCCGCCTGCTGGGTATACTCCAACAATTCGCAGCGATGACATGGAGGAAGGGCAGTCGATGCTCAGTGGTACGGCCATGGAAGACGGATGTTGGCAGCGATGTGGCGAGCGGAGGGGATTGCAACCTGCAGCGGTCTTGGTTGTGGCGATGCTGTTGGGATCGATGCAGGCAGCGCAGTTGGCTTGGTACGGCCACAGGAGTCCGGTGGCAGTGTTGCCGGGCACCGCCTCGCTCGTCCTCAGCCTGTACGCTTCGGTCGTCACCATGCTCGTACACACACTGCAGACCGTTCGACCTCGCTATGGATGGACGCAGGTGCTGGGTAGTATCACCGCGAGCTGCGGTGTGCTCGTGTGCCTCGGCGCGGCACTGCAGCTATCCGCCCTCGTAGCATTTGCAATCAACGCCGAGCAGATGGTGCGATACGGAGTCGTGGCCGCAGCCGCAGTGGGAATCACATCGACACTGGTGGCTGTTGCGTATGCGCTGCTGAACAGCAAGGAACGAGACCCGCCAAGAAGATATCGCTCCGTGTCGTCGCACGCCGGAATCCACAAACCCGACTACGGCCTCGACTCGGAAAGCGACGCAGAGCCAAAGAAGGACTGGACTCAGAGCGCCCTCGAGCATCTGTTCGGCGGCTGCGGCTCCTCTCGCTAGATTGTACTCAGCAATCGATCGCACGACACGACTCCTTACGATCCCCCAACACGACGACATCTGCACGAGATGCCAGTCCATGCGCAAAAAGGTTGGGTGCAAAAAGGTCGGGTGTGCGGGATAATGCTGTGGCTGCGCAGCGCCAAAGCTTGATCTGGGCGCAGATGGATGAGGCTCCTGACAGCTCCGTGTCGACGCGGCGCAAATTGCCAGACCACGCCAACAATCTCTTTGTCATCACGCGACGCTGTCTTTTCGCGCGTCGTCCCGACAAGAGTCAGCCGCTGCCCGTTCTCGTTCGGAGAGCACATCCTTCCATCCGAGGCTCAGTCGACACTGCCCCGCTGCCTGCACACCGCTTCAACCGCTTCGGCTCAGCCGAAATGAAGGCTGCCTGCGCGGCGCACACCCTCGCCTCGTCCGCTTCCAGTGCGGGTCGCGGATCGCCCTTGGACCACAAGGCCTTTGTTGGGCGCTGCGGCCAGCCGAGCAATTGCGTGTATAAGTACTGCCCATCCAACTCGGCTCCACTTGTCTTCATCCCCAACATCTCGTCACCCAACATGCAGGAGCTCGCAGCTCATCCACACCCCGAATCCTCGGCCGACAGCCCGGTTTGGAGGCTTGGCACCGGCAAGCTCGACGAGTGGCTCAAGGCGCACCTACCCAGCCACCTCAGCGCCTCGTCCGCTCCAATCTTGGTCACCCGCGCCGACCCTGCTTTGCGAGTCGCAGAGAGCTTGACAGATGTGCAGACCGCCGCCGACGATACTTTCATCAACGCCAAGCAGCTCATGAACGAGGCCATCGCCAACGTGGACCAGATCCAGAAGGACGATGCCATCCCCGTCCGCATCAATTCGAGGAGCACCAAGTCCAGCAAGAAGCAGTGCAGGGACCAGGTGCAGAACCTCTTTCACGACCAGATCATGCTCATGGCCACCGACCACCCGCTCTGGTCGCAAGGAAGATGGACGCTCATCCTCAACCCGCAGCACCTCGACGCCACCTGGACGCGTCTCGTCAAGAGCTTCGAGGCGGGTGAGCTGCAAGCCCAACCTTTGGTGATTGCCCTGCGTGCTCGCCATTTGCCCCCATCCGAGTCCCTCGGCGAGCACAGCCATGGCGGACAGAAGCGCAAGAAGGCCGCCTCATCGCGCTCCAGCAACTCGCGCGCCACTTCCTCCTCGTCGTCCTCTCGCACCGACAATGAGCGATCCGTCGCCATCGACGTCTTCTTCCGCGCAGTCTGGAGCTCCGAAGTGGCTCGTAATGTGCTCCAGTCCGTCGCCGAGGCTTGCGGCAGGATGCCTATCTTTTGCAGGGCAAGCCTGTACAGCCTCCTCGGCATCAGGAGCGGCCATCCTCTCGGCAATCGCTCCACGCTGTACAATTCCAAAGCGTTCGCATCGCCAGCCGAGTTCAATCTCTGGACCTCCAAGCATGAGCGAAGTGAAGGTGATGCCAGCACCGCAGGTATGTCGGCAGCTGCAGTCCCTTCTGCAGCGGGTGACAATGCCAGCGTCGCAGAGGCACCCGCCCATGTGCCCTCGGAACCATCCGCGCACCTGCCTTCGGAGGCCTCAATCGCAGAGACAGCCGCCACCGACCGGGAGATCCACGCCGAGGCCGCAGCCGAGGAACGCCCGCCCAAAAAGGTGCGCATCGACTCTCAGCCGACTCAAGTGCCAAAGGCTGTCGAAGAGCCCACTGCCACGGCAGTTGAGCAAGCTCAGCACGCTACTCAGGAGACTGCCTCGACGCAAGACGAGCTCATGCTGCCTGTCCGACCCGCTACCGCTCCTGTCACTCACAAAGCGGTCGAGCCCAGTGCGGATCAGAACGAAAAGCACGATCTCGACACTGCCCGCAAGAAAGAGCCAGAGCCAGCCGCTGCCCATAAGCACAAGCCCGATCCCATTGTCACAGAGCAAGAGCTCGGCGCTGCTGAGCAGAAAGGCCCTCATTCCGGCATTGCCGCCGATGGCAAGCCTTCCGACGATGCCGCAAAGGAGGTGCCCGAGCTGGGTGTCGATCAACACGCCAAGCAAGAGCCAAGCGCGGAAGCAGTCAGGCCAGGCACGGTCTCCGATCAGGAAATCGGGTCCACAACGCAGGACGAGCCCAAGACCCAGGAAGAGTCACAGACTCAGGACGAGTCGATGACGCAGATCGTGCCGATCATTGCTCGCGGCCAGGACTCGGCAGGTGCGGAGGCTCAGCCCGAAAACCCGCTCCAGCGCGACAGCGTTACCGTCGCCCGGAGCAGTGCCGCTGTCGAGGCTGCTGCTGCTGCTGCAGAGAGCAAGCCGGCCGAATCACCCAAAGAGCCGCCTTCTCCACAGCAGAAGACAGAAGCCAAAGCATCCACGGCGGAGCAGCATCCAGCTGATAGTGCAGCTGCCTCAGTGAAGCCGGAGAAAGACGTCCAGGCGTCCGAGGCGGTGCAGCCCTCGGCTGGTAGCGCGACTGCATCAACACAGCAGCAGAAAGATGTCGAGCCGTCCAAGGCCGAGCAGCATCCAGCTGAGAGTGCAGTTGCTTTGACAGAGCAGCTCTCGCCAGCGTCAGTGACCAAGGCTTCAGACGGCAGCATGATGGTGGTTGACGTCGAATCTCGCAGGGAAATCAAGGAAACTTTGACTGCTACCTTGGAACTGCCGATGGTGGCATCGGTCGATCAGAAGGCCGTGCCAGCTGCCAAGCACGAGGACGCTTCGGACACGAGCACGATCGAGGTCGAAAAGGGTTCTGACGCCGCCGCCGCCGCCGCCGCCTCGGTCGGAGAGGAAGCGACGGCCCCGAAGCAGGTCAGTGAGGGCGAAGCAAACCCGGACACCGCTGCCGCTCAGAAAGCCACTGCCACCGACGCTGCCAAGAGCGACGATGCGCCTGCAAAGGCAGACGAGAGCAAGGTAGCCGGCGCCGAGATGGCCCTGGAGGATCTCATTGTCGAGGCAGCCGTGGCAGTCGAGCTAGCACCTCCGGCCGCCGAGGCTGGTGCCGACCAGCGCGACGACGGTCCGGCTCCTGCTTGAACCTCAGAGCCAGTTGCGAAAGGGTGTCAATCTGTGCGCACCAAATGAAATGAAATGACGTCCACGTGCTTGTTCTGGTGCTGGTGCCGGTGCCGGTGTGGGAGTCGGCAGAGCAGCCGCTGACAGGCGCGGATCTGGCAAGGGTGCAGGGAGCTAGAAGTTGCACGAGATGCATGTCGAACGTCGATCTTGGCACAAAAGCCGCGCATGTGCAGGTGGAGCCATGTGGAGCCGAAGCACAGCAGGCGTGGAAATTTTTCTTTTTTTGACAAAGGGGTGTTTTTCGCCTTCTTGCTGGGGCGTTGTTCTATCTCAATGCTGCTCAGGGACGGGATCTTCGAGGTTCTGAGGATTGCGTTTGGGGTTACTCTAAGTACACGAGAGCTTTCCTGACCAAGGTAGCCCATGTATCGATGCAGATGGCTTGTTGTGGATGCTCACGAAACTGCTTTCTTTTCGCATCCGAGATTGGATTCGCCTTCAATAAAAAGAGGGGCTAGAAAAAACAGCGGTAAAAGGGGCGCGAAAAAGGAAAGAGCGAGGCTCAGGGGGCAGGTGTTGGTCTCGGCAAAAGCGCAGGTGCTCGCTTGACTTTGGCTCGGAGCTTTACTTAGCGCAAGAGTGTGTGTGGTACCGGCAAAGCAGAGTACTTCGAGGAAAAGGGAAGCTTTCGGGCCGATGCTCTGCATCAGGCGCCATGCGGTGGAGTGTGTGCCAAGGTGCGCGGTGGAGTTGAGGTCGATGTGGATCGGTGCATACCCTCCCCGTGCCTGCTCCCCGTGCCTGGGCCCGCGCGCAGCAGCCCGCTCCATCAAGAAGGTCGCACGGGCTCAGGGTCCAGCCCCCATCTGTTTCGCGGGATGCTGAGAATCATCCTGCCTCTCCACCATCTAACCGATCCCTTTTCCTCTGTACCACCACGAGCTGAGTGCTGAGCTCGTTGTTTATACCCAGCCTCCAACACGCACCACGCACCACCACCTTCCGCTCGCATCCAGCGCAACTCGCTGGCCGTCCCGATATGGTTTCGCTAGAGCCGTCTGCGGCCGCGGCCGGTCTACCGTCGCTGTCGGCGCCGGCGACCATGCTGCCTGCGCCGCTACAGCCGCGCATCCCGCGCGGGCCGGCGCGCATCATTGTGCTGTGCGACGGCACCGCGCAGGCGCGCAACTGGGTCAAGACCAAACTCACCACGCCCAAAGACGACCCGGACGCCGCGGACGACTGGGACCGTGGCGACAAGAGCGACAAGCCGCGCAAGACGGACGCCGACGACAAGGACGACTCCGACGCGCAGTCGGGCGACTTTTTCACCAACGTCGCCCTCCTCGCCAAGATCATCGCACAGTCCAGCGGCAACACTCCCTCGTCACCACCCACCAGCCCGCATCCCAACCGCAGCGGAACAGAAACCAAAGGTGCCCACGCATCCAATGCCATGCCGCAAATCGTATTCTATCAGTCGGGTGTCGGAACGGGGACCGGCGCGCTGCAGAATCTCTTTGACCAAGGCACCGGGCTCAGTCTGGGGTCCAAGATCGAGGAAGCCTACGGGTTTATCGTGGACAACTACCAGCCCGGGGATGAGTTGTTCCTCTTCGGCTTCTCGCGCGGAGCGTACACGGCGCGCTGCATCAACGGCTTTATCAACTGGTGCGGCATCCTCTCCAAGGTGGAGATGACGCACTTTGCCGATATCTGGGCCGCCTACCAGCACCGCGATGCCGACAAGATCCGCACCGAAACCCAGGCTGCCGAGGTGCTCTACACGGCCACGCTGCGCTATCCGTCGGCGGAATCGGAAGCGCTCGCAACGAGCATGTACCTGTGGAACCTCTACCACCTGCCGGAAAACAAGAACATGCCCGAGGCCAAGCGCCAGCAACTCATCGCCAAACGCAGGGACGAGTGCAGCAAGCGCAGGCAGAAGATGCTCGTGGTGCCGCCACAGATCAAGGCGATTGGCGTGTGGGATACGGTCTCGGCGCTCGGACTGCCCGGCATGTTCCAGGACCGCGAGATGATTGACTTTTTCGACTTTTACGACCCGGGCCTGGGTAGCAATGTGCAATTCGGCTTCCATGCGCTCAGTCTCGAAGAGGACCGCAAGGATTTCCTCCCCACCATGTGGTATCAACCCCCTCCCGCCGCCGCAGGCCTCACTTCGGCGCAGGGGGAGTTTGGCGTGCGCGGGCAGTTTATGCGCTCCAAGCAGGTGCTCAAGCAGTGCTGGTTCCAGGGCGTCCACACCGACTGCGGTGGAGGCTACCAGTTCCACGGTCTCTCGGACATTACACTCATCTGGATGGTCTCGCAGCTCGTCGACAAGCACATCCTCCCCGACGGCACAGAAACGCTCGGTCCGCTGCTCAACATCGACCTCGGGCTGTTGGCGACGATCCTCGACCGGCGAAGAGAGTGGGCGATGCAGCTACCACACCATTCCCGACCGACGGTCAACTATCAGCAGGCACGCACGGTGAACCAGCTCGAGTACCACTCGTCTACGATGCGGCGCAGCGTATGGGCGAGTATGGGCGAGAGTGGGCGAACGAACGAGTCGATCCATCCCTCGGTGGTGCGCGGCGGACGGATTCACCCCGATACGCATCCGGCGTTTGCAGAGGTACGAAGGTGCAAGCCCGAGAAGCTGCGGGAGATGTGGGACGAGGCGAGTGATTGGGAGGGCTCGTTGCGGCCGACCGAGAAGATGCTCTACTGGCCCGCGCGGGCGCCGTATCCCTGGATTCCGGGCGCGGACTGTGCGATGAATCCGCTCATTTCCCCGCTGGTCGTCACGGGAGGTTGGAACATCCCCGAACTCGCAACGCACCGCGCACGACAGCTTATGATCCAGGCCGCCTCCCAACGGGCTGCCGCCATGGCCGATGTTGACGACGACGAACACCTACCTTCGCGCGATGCAGGCGTAGATGTAGACGACCAACCGACCGATGGCTGGGACGAACCCTCCGCAGCGCAACCCAACAGCGGTGCAGTGCCATCGATTACGGGGCTTGTTCCGTTACCGCGCGTCGACTATCCCGAGATCCCCGCCAAGGAGCTTGGTGAAAACCCGGTGGACGCCAGTCGCCATCCGCGCCTGCACACGCTGTGGCAGAAGACGTACAACGCTTCGGCGTGGCCCAATGCGCTGTTTGTCGATGTGCTCAACTTGGCCGCTGTGCCCACGGCGAATCTGCGCCAGACGGCGGTGCAGGGCTGGCTGTGGCAGCTGGGCGATAAAGTGGCGGGCTATGCAGACGATGTAAAGACGCAGGCGATCCAGGCTGCCATGCCCGATGCACCCAGGATGGCCAAGCGCAAACTCAAGCAGAATCACACTTGAAATACAGCACACTTGGCAAAGTCGATAGGCACGCATGGTGGTGTGGGCAAGAGGCTAGATCCCAGTCAAGATCGCCCCTCAGCCTTGATGCTAGCCTCGACTCGATCTCAGCACGCGCGACCAGTTCCAATCGTGCACTGCTCGTTGCCACTCGTCATTCAATTCGCCTCGCATCTACACTCGCTGCACACACCTCACTTTGCGCACTCCTTCTACACACTCGCGCGCTGTCAAGATCTGGTGACCTGGATTGAACACGTCCATCAGAAAGGTGGACGCACGTTGAAGCGGTGAATTTCAGAGATCGCGGTCCACTGCGTCGTCGTCATCGTCGTCGCCGGCATCGCCATCGTCCACGTCCTCCTGATATGGGTCTTGGTCCTCGTCCTGCTGGCTCTCCCCCTCCTCCTCCACCTCCTCGTCGTCGTCATCGTCACTCTCTCTGGCCACCTCGTCCTCGTCATCGCCGTCGCTGAGCTCAAACTCGTCGCTATGCACACTTGCGGCATCATCCTCTTCCTCGTCGCCACTCTCGTCGTCGCGCTGCGATTCTGCATCGTCGGCAAACGAGATAAAATCGTGCTGGTTCGTGAACGCCTTTGTGCTTCGACTGCGCTTGCTCTGTGTCCAGTCCACCTGTTCCTCCTCCTCCTCTTCCGCTGCCAGGAAGTCCGGAATCATTTCCTCGTCGAGTTCAGTCTGCATGAGCGGGCGTTTCCTCTTCCCAGGCCTTTCCTCCTCTGCCGCCGCATCGTCGCGCACAAAAAGGTCGTCGTCCTTGACCTCCTCTGCATCCTTGTCGGCTGTGTCGTTGGCTCGCAGGATGTGCAGCAGCTTACAGCCTTTTCTTTGGCAGCTACCGTTCTCGACAAAGTCGGGGCATTCGTATGTATGTCGCTGCTCGCACGATGCACCTCGTTCGCACCAGCCGTACTCGCTAAAGTCTCGACAGATCTTGGTGGCCAGACCGTCCACAAGCTCCGCATGAGTGTACAGACACGCGGTGCCGTTGCGGCAGTGTCGCGAGCGGAGATAGTGGACGCAGTGCGGTACGCGCTCTGCACGCGGCGTGTGCGAAAGCGGACAGGTCCCCTTGGGCAACGTACATCCCGCTGCTCGCAGCACTTTGGGACACAGTGCGATCTTGCTCGAATCGTGGCGATACGGACACGACAGTCCGCGCTTACACTGCCCGGTCTTGTTGAAGAACGTGCACAGCGTACGAGATTTCTGCACATCGATCGGGCCGCTGCGTTTCGGGCGACCAGCGTTGCGCGTGGCTTGCATGGCCGAGATCTGCCCGACCATCTTGTCGAGACGACCCATCTTGGCTTGTGCCCGACGCTTGGCGAGCAGCTCGGCAGAGATGAGATTGCCGCGCTTCGTGCGGATGTACTCCTGTCCATTGATGCTCGTCTTGAGCGGCACCGCACTGGTGGAAGGTGCAGACGAGCCAGCCGCGGCGCTCGCTGATGCGGATTCGTCGGCAGATGCGGAGGGCTGCACGGCTTTCTTGACGAGCTTGGTGCCGGACGGGTCGAATTCAAACACGACGCCGTCGATGACCACTTCGCCCATGTTGTCGCCGCGACGCACGGATGCCGACGCTTTGGCGGGCTTGGGCCGGGCGAGTTTGGATTGGGACGCTGCGGACCGCGCTTCGGCTTTGGCTTTGCGCGTGGCCTCGAGCGCAGCCAGCCGCGCAGGCTCGGTGCGCTGAAACGTTGACGCACTGACGAGACTCATGTTGTGCGTCGACTTGCGCTTGATCCATGCGTCTGTAGACGAGGATGCACCTGAATCTGTCGGCGCTGCTGCTGGAGGCACTTTCGTCGGCGCAGAAGTTGGATTCCCAGATGTGCTGGGCTTGGAGGCGGATTCATTGAGAATCAGGGTGCGGTTGCGAGGCGGAATGACCGCTGCGCCACGCCCTCTGCCGCGTCCGGGTATCGAGCCGCCGCGAGGCGAGCCGTAGCTGCCTCGATAGGACGGCCCAGCAGCATAGTAGCCTCTACCTCGGGACGCATACGGCTGGTGGTACTGATTATGTTGCTTGTGCGACTGGATGGCACCGGAGAGCTTGGCGATCTCGGCCTTGAGACGCTCTTCCTCGGTGTTGGACGAAGCCATGGCTGATCGCAGTTGCCAAAGTCCGCTTATCGAGCTGGACGAGGTCGAAGTTGTTGATGATGGTGCGAAGATAATGTGGAGAGATGGACAGCGCTGCGCCGAAATGGCTCAGTCGTCGATGCGGCAAGGAAGGAAAGCGTGGACGGCGTTAAGCAAGGTCACTCGACAACACCAGCTATTGCACTTCGAAGCGGGAGTTTTTTCTGCGAAACGCACTGATCCGAGATCCGTGCACTTGCGGCGCGGTCCGCCTCCACAAAGCAGCGACTCAGCCTCACCCGGGACCTGTCATGCCCTCTTCTTTTCCGCCCTCGCTTGTCGGAGACTTCGCTGGAGAACCACGCTCACACGACATGTCGTGGCAAGCCCACCTTCACTGGTGCGGTTTGGGGATGCAGAGTTAAGATGCTAAGATGCCCAGGCATCCAACAAAGTAGCAAAAAACATAACGAAGAGTGGAGACTGCATGAG